>OZ024916.1:38079412-38483600 GCA_964017125.1 Flabesymbios commensalis | reverse complement strand
CTGATTTACTTTCAACCAATATAATGACTAAGATAAAAATTAAGTCTCCAGTATTTATTGCGTCGTCTGGGACAGAATGCGTACTAATAACTTGTGCCTGATTACCTAAAGCACTGTCCCAGAGCTCCCTGTAGGAAGATGCATTTCAGCTGTAAGTCATATCCTGTGTCAGCACTGCTGGCACACGTTTTGCAATAATCCTAATTGGTATAGGCTTGTTTTTCACGAGAGAATGGCATCATGTTTTATATTATGGTAGATATATCTATACATGTATGATAATTGATATACGCTGGTGATTTAGTTGATGTCTTTCACTCTTTGCTAGTTGATGTTGGCCCACTGTCTATGACTCAAAGAATAGATCAGCAGAAATATGCTGAAATTCGCTGATAGTTTAATGTTTAAACTGACATGGGTTTAACGACTTGCGTTTGGTGGGATGTTTATTATACTAACCGTGACAGGTCTGTCGTGTATGCCATGGTTACATAACATTAGCGCATTTACAAATCACTATAATTGTATACGATTATATAATATAATTGTAATTGATGACATGTAGATATAATTTTGTATACATGTTCATTTCATAAATTGCAATAATCCTATAAATAAATTACACTAACATCTTGGATTCCTGCTTCCAACATGTTGAAACCATGGTGGTATCAGAAATACACGAGAGAGGTATATTTCTGGTAGTATATAATTATATTGCCCATGTTGCCATATGTCAAGTTGTTTTTCCATTTTTATCACTGGATCGACCACGATTACAATCAAGCGATCACACACGTCTTTTCCTTACTAAAGCCAAGGATAACTATTTAGTTATATCAAGGAAGATATACTCCTTGGTTATATCACGGACTATTGTGAGATTATAGAATGTAAACAGTTGTTCCATGTCGCTTATATAGTGGACCAGCATGGCTCATTTCATAGTCTATTCATGTTATCAGGGTTATATTATACCTCTTTAATCAGACATAAACTTGATGTATGGTTTAGTATTTAGTCACAACACACTGGAGATTAATTGTACAATATTGGCGAGGCTTATAAAACCGCCATTCTGCTGCATGTATGCGATTAGCACGGACATGGCTCTGCAAATATTAGATGCAGAAAATCTGTATAATGAGCCTATTAGCGTCCCGTGTTACACACCAGCGATGTTAGGACTTAGGGACTTGCGACACCCTTTCAATTCCATGTAGGGTGTTCACTGCTGGCAGGCATAGGGTTTTCACATTTTTTATTATTTTTCCTCGTCAACTGTTTTCCTTTTTTAATTTGTGAAGATTTAATCTGAACAAATGCTGCTTTAAAACAGACCGTATGATTTACACAGGCTAATTTGTGAAGATATATAGAGCTCATCCTTCCAGCATGAAATGGAATATACATTTGCTTGCAAATCTACAGGCTTCTAGCTAAAGCAAATTATCATCTGGGTCTGTTTTTATTTCATGCGAATCCTATCTTCTTCAGCACTGCAGATTTCAGAAGATTAAGGCAAATAGGAGGCAACATCGGACGAATTTCCAATGTCCACACAACTTATGTAATGTAATGTAAAAGTTCCCAAATTTACAATAACATAATAACATAATGTTTCGAAACTGCTGTAATCTCATGACTTGAAATTATCTGGTGAAGTCAAAATTGTGTGCAGCACCCATATTCTGGATGTAGGCCGGAAGCAGTATTTCTTGCAGGCATAGGCATACTCATACAAACGTAAATTGTTGGTATAATGCTGGGCCTACGGCTAAGAAGGGGCCATAGCATTAATCACATACTTGCGTTCGTGCTGGGAGCAGGTGCTCCAGTAAACATGAGACGCTGGCCCAGTGTTGTTTAATGTTGGGCCAGCGTCTGCGACGCTGGCCCAATGTCTCGTTTGCCCGATGTCTCGTTTACTAGGGGTCCGCTGACGCGTCTCCATAATAAAGTCTGCCAGTCTGAAGATTTACTATCTGTGTTTGTGGATTTTTCCCTTCCGGTGTTGTAACATGGACTCCGGTAACGGAGGTGTATCAGATGGTATTCCGGGGAGGATATGGCATGTTTCGTGGCAGTATAGCTAAAACTGCCGCCTCAGTGGGTTGCGCACTGCTGCCCTGGAGCATTATGACCCTAAATGTGCTAGGAGTGTGATATTTCGTTATTTTGGGGTATTTTTAACTTGTTCATCGCTGCGTTATATCAGAAATGCATATGGCCTGGTGCACGAAAAGTGGTTAAATTGGTTAGCATCTAAATATAAAAAAAATTATATCCGTGATTTAGCCCAAAATCTACATAAATAAAGCCACATATGTCAACTGATACAGTTATAGACTGTATTCTTAAAATGTCTTATCTTACAGTGTTTATACAAACTCATTGTAATCAGTAAACATGGTCAGTTAGCGGACGGACCTGACACATATTAAGATATCTCCCTGAAAGCAATATGAAATTTACATAGAAAAAATGTTATTACTGAAAAAAAACCCCTGCTTTTAAATGGTCTATTTAATGATGTTCCATTAAATTTAATACTAAATTGTAACTTTGTTCGCACATTGTTACATAATCTTACAAAGTCAGCCGGATACAGGGAATTATCAGTCTGATTAAATGAATGTCAACTAGCTCCAAATATTATTCGATAGATAAGATAAAGCATATTCTGTACACAACTCTATGTGAAGGTATTTGAATAAATACATATGTATTCCTTACCCAGCCATTAAAGATCAGCTATATAGTTTGGTAGGAATATCTATATAACATCTAAGTTATCTGAACCCGAGTAAATGGTCTTTTAACACCCTTTTTCACTGTAAATTCACGTTATGATATCTAATATAAATGTAGGTTTTGAAAAACACAAATATATCTTAAAATCCAAAATTGTGATATATTGCTATTTTAATAATCTAGATTGCTTCACATGGTGCTTGGATACTTTGTTGATGGTAAAAACATTATCTGTCAAATACCGGTGCTTGATAAAGAGCGTAGATTAGACTTTATAAAATCGTCTCACGTCCGTCCCCCTGGAAACGTAACTTTATTGTTGCCGAGTAGAAAACAGTTCTAAATATAATATGAACTATTTTAAAATATGTATTTAATATAAATTATTACATTGCAGCTTTATTCCACTATGATCCTAATAGTTTATTCAAGATTTTACGTGTAAATACATATTATGGGGGACGGACGTGACAGGGTGGGGACGGACGTGACAGCCATATTTGTGGTATCTGCCAGAAAACTTCTTAACATTTATCCATTCAAAGTGGCTATAATTAACATATCACCTGAAGACTACATAAGCACAAAATCGTCATTGACAAATATTTCTGCTTCCTTGATTTACAACGGGGGGGACGGACGTGACAGATTTTTTTTGTGAATTTTGCCGTCTAGACACCCCTATATCTAGCTAAAACTTTATGTGTATACATATTATTATATATATGCTGGTCATATATACATATTATGCCATATAATAAAAACAAAATATAAACTATTATGTGATAATAAATAATTTTAGGTGATTAAATAAATAAATAAGTCGAAATGCCTGAAAAAACGTTACAAGGATATCGTTTTACATTTCAAATGAAACTGACCTAAATAATTGAGCTAGATGCACATGGTATACCTTAAATTAAAGGTATTTTTATGTAGTGTTATATAGGATTTGCTGTCTAATGTAATAATGCACAATTTTTATATGGCAATGATATACAATTTTTTTTAAAAATTGATGCTAACTCGTAACAGTGCATTTTTGACCATTTTTGGTGACTTATATGGTATTTTCACTTTTTTTCGCTGATTTAAACTCGCTAAAAAGTGACATTTAGCTCGAATGTATGCCCAAGTTCATTTTCAATCAGTTTAAGTCTGTATTGGATGTATATATTTACAATAATTGCATCTGTAACACAATTTAATAGAATTTGACCACTTTTCGTGCCACAGGCCATATGCATAACGAAAATAGCATTGAAAATTTAGAAGAACTTTAGCATGCTTTTGACGAATATTCAAAGAGTGAAAATCACCGGACCAGCACACCATGTTGTGTCTGTAAATGCCTGTATGCAGTCTTGATTGTCTTTGGTGTGTAATGATGGTCTTTAGAGTGTAATGGTCTTGATGATACTAAAACTATCATGTTCGCGTTACCATTGCTTCTTGGTTACAATTCTAAACACTTTGTTGTAGTAATTATGTTTGGACCTTTTTGTCCAAACAGATTTGAGTTTTCTTTGGATCTCATGTTTTTCTCATTCTATTATTGTCCCTGCGCTATTTCCCCCTGAGCTTTTATGCAATCGAATTCAAACCTTAGCACAATGATCCTTAAACGTATGTAGGGTTATTGCTATGACTTTTGTAATAATTCCCAGTTGTTCTTCCGGATTTATTCAGGATTTTCTGGATCATTAAGTGCTAATCAATGTTTGGCCAATGGTGTACATGTCGGGGGCTTATAATGTGCTATTTCTCCCTGAGTTTTTATACAGTCGACTTCAAACTTTAGTACTATGATCCTTATGCATTGAGGTTTATTGGTATGACTTTTTTAAAGAATTACTAGTTCTTCTTCCGGATTTATTCCGGATTTTCTTGATCACTATGTGTGGATCGATGTCGGCTCAATGATGTACATTTCGGGTGATTCTCCATTCTTTGCTTGAATGAAAACGGGAGGGTGGACAGGGTTCCCCTGTGTGAAGACCGAGTCCACCCTTTAGTCTCTACAATTTCTAATGAAAATACATTTATCCAAATTATTCTTTCAATTCTGGGCCAGTGTGGAAGAAGGTGGCACAACATTGAAGCAACGTTGGATGGTTCCTATGAACATTAGTTATCTTTTAAATTTCACATTTGACAATTAAAATAATAGTTGTAATTCTAGCAAATGCAAAACGGTGATCCAATGTTGTTTTAATGTTGGGCCAGCGTCGCATACTGTCTTACAGCATTTAGCCAATAGAGACAAGTCATTGTGTTGACTGGAGATCCTCTGAATTTGTTTCCATTTGGCAAACATATAAATGTATTTGATAGTACAAAAAAACTTATCTCATCTCTAAAATTTTAGGTCTGAATTCCGAAGTCTAAAATTCCGATTCAAAATGGCTGCCAAAAAAAAACATTAACAAAATTTTAATTAATCTGTCATAATAAAAACCCCATCAAAATTCAAATGGCCGCCACAATAACTCATAAAACCTAGTCCAAACATTGTTGCTTGAAAAGTCACAATTCCCCCCTCTTGTTATACTGTTAACGTACAAAAATCTTCCCTTTCGCTGTTACTTACCCTAATGTGGACATGGTAAAATGTAGTAAACCGTGTTCAACATTAACCTTTAATTAGGAAATGTATATTTTAAGTTGTGTCTTTAGTTGTATTTTTTAAGTCAAGCAATTGTTCATACTTTAATACCCACAAATCAGTTCCGTATCACCTTTATTCCGATAAGTAAAAGTATAAGTACAATTTTAAGAGCACGGATGACTATCGTAAACGCTAACAGGAGTGATTAATTTAATAAATCAAATTTAATAATATAACGTACATAAATCTCATTGTGCAGTTCGCATGCAACATTTTCAATTATTTCAACTTCATCCAGTTTTCGCTTGCAACAAAACTTATCATGTAATGCGATTCTGCCCTTCATGTCAATGCGCTTTTAATTAAGTTTTTTTTTTATTATTAGAGTAATTTAATATCATACCCCATGTCTGAATACGGCATACTACCTACATACTACCAGAAATGCATAATACAATTAGATTATGCATTTCTGATATTATCTACAATCATTTTCTGCATCTAATATCGCTTCCAATCTATATATATATTATGTGCAAGCAGTGAATATTACAAACGTTGCTATGGTCCTTTTGACGTTGAACCGTGAAGGAACCAAACGATAGGCACTTCATTCTTGCTGATCTGTAAGTAAGTCCGTGGTAACATCGTAACAGCCACCACCTTCTGGCGGCCAACACTTTTCTATAGAGAACCCTGGGCGTATCTATCTGTGCGAGCATTTTGTCAAACCCGGCCAAATCTGAGATGCTGGTCAAACATTGGTGATATGTTGGTGCCACCTATTAGCAGCCACCCACAGAGCTTCCAGATCACTCAGCACATAGAGATTACAGGGCTCTATTCTGTTGGGCAAAACTAAATGCAGTAACTGCTTATACTTTTCAAGTAAGCAGTTACTGCCTTTTGGCTGAGCACAGCTCTGCCTGAACCTCCGGTTCTAGATGTCCCTGACTTTCAACCCTACAGGCTACTGAACATATGAGCAGCTATTTCTAGGCAGATTTATCCCCATGATTAACGAGGCTCGTCTTTATCAATATGGGTTGTTTAAAACGTTTCTCCAATGTTATAATTTAATATCTGTAACGTATGATAATAATTACGATTTACTTATATCTGGGTTAAATTAACTTATACATTTTAAGCGATCTTGTAATGTTTTTTCGTGGTATTAAAGGTGTATGGTTATGAGTACACTTTCCGCGATTGAGGATATGGAGAATAATGTCGTCATTTGGTATAGTTTAAACGTGGTCACAGTGATGGCCCCAGGCAGTACTAGTTTGTTTTCACCAATTTAACAATAAACAATGGCTCTGTTACGAAGGAATTCACCCCCCCCCCCAAAAAAAAAGGATTACGGACTCCTAATCCTTGTGGACCCCTATATCCTGTAGAATACGCTTTGCTTGTCTTGGTAAAGACAAGCTGTTTTCTGCAGGAGCAGCCTTATAGAACCGTGTGTTGAGATAGATAACTGCAGGAAAACTCCCCTATTTTCACCCGGAAAAATCGATGTCCCTGGCAATACTGTTTACACGTTGGCCTCTCCTCAGCAGACTGCCGGAAAGACGTCCCCCAGCGCTGGCTCGATGCCGGACCAGCGGCGGCCGCCGGTGGTACGGCATCGAGCCAGCGCTGGGTGAATGTATGGGATGCCCGAGCCGTCCATGAGCGGCACAGAATGAATGGGCAAGCCGAGGTCTGAAACGTTTTATGGTGCTTGAACAGTTACCACGCTCATGACCATATGCCATGCAGTGCCCCGTGCTGCCCGCCAAGGACCTCACCTTAATCCGTCTTCAAGTACACGTGGAAACTCCGCAAGATTAACGCTACCTTCCGGTATACACTCGGGTTTGGATCCTATCCCAGTCTGTTGACCCTTTACTCACCATGTTATCTAAATAAAATTCTAAAGATATGCCTCGCTGACGCGATCCACAACTTGTAGTGGGAGGAAATTATTTAGGCCTCGCAAATTTGAGGTGAATTATATTTAGATCTCGCGGATAGGAACCATATTTCACATTAAAAATGTGTTTTTAAACTGCAAAAAAATTGTTAGAGCACTTCTAGTCGTGATTGGTGTTTAAGGGGTTCACGGGAGACGACCCGAAGGAGTAATGTCCTGTCTCCGCCTGGTAACTCAGACTATTCAGTCAATTCGTCACCATCTGGTGATGTCACCAGAACTGTTGAATGTACACTACAGTTACTGTTTTGTATGGATGACTGTACATCGTGCATATATGGGTCACCGATTTCTATAACTGTACTATCACGTAACATAGCCAGAGAGCAGACTGAAATCTTGACCCACCGGCAACTTAAGAAAACATGTCTCCATACGGAAAGAACAAGTCGTACTCTAATTTTGTATAAACATACTGACTCAGTCATGAAGATTCTAGAGCCCAAGAGATCGATATGTTTTTTATATTTTCCCTTGATTTAAAGGTCACTAAGGGCATTGCAACCAACAGGTTACATTTACATGTAATATGTGCACAGATGTGCTAACTATTTAAAATTTTGCAAATTGATGCGTATAGGTTTCAAGGATTTAGTCTTATGATTTCATGCTGGTGCCTAAGCCTATGTATTTTATTGTGCTCAAATAAAAAATAGATGATAGATTGTCTGGAAAGTAATTTAAATAAATGAAAGTTTATCTATCTACTTGTGCTTTATTCGGACTTTCCACTAAGGATCAGTGTGGAATGTCAACTATACGCAATCATCACGTCCTACGGTCCTACTGTTTGCTGAGATGCAATAAAAACCTGGATCAACAGCTAGAGATTATGAGGATGTTTTGTCCACATCTGCTCGACTCACTATGTACATAATCGTTTGTTTTGCATTCCTGAACTATACAGCAGGATACAAGTTTATAACCATATGTTTGCAGTTTGGCCACAGACAGTGTTATATTGGTGGTTTTGATAATCACGCTGCAGTTTCCAAAATACATCTTAAAAGACATCATGGTTTTTAATCACATTACACTAAACCAAGTGTACATTACAGTAATTGATACGCGAAGTTGATTTTTAATGTCTTCTCAATGTTTTTTCAAGTGTGAAGGAAGTGTTATATAATTTGTAAGTTGTTTTTAAAGGAAGGTGTTTTAAAATGGTTATAGATATGCGACTAGTTTAGTCTGTGAACTGACATCCATGCAGTACGTGTATTCGGACAAATAAGTCCTACATTTGCCAAGCGATGGGACAATGTCGCTTGGCTAACATCATCTTCATAGCTCTTGAGCTTATTGATTTAAATTTTCAGTAATTTGAAGTTGTGTCTCGCTGCTGCGATCCACAACTTTAAATTATAGCTGAAAACTACTTGAATTTGTGACATTCAAGTCACTTTAGTGTCACAGATTTATGTCGTTTTTATTTTAGGAAATATTCAATTATGGCACAGATAGAATAAGGATGATCGGCATCCCCGAAACCACAATATATTAAATCAATTATGTTTTATTGTTGGCCCATCGTCTACGATGCTGGACCAACATTATACTAACACTGATTCAACGTGTTGGGTTTGCACTATGGATCAGTGCTCAACTTATTATTAATAGGGGCTAATCTTACGTTGGGCTTGCATTGACCTGTGTGTTTGATGCTCAGACTCTATACAGGTGGTATACCAAGTACATGTATACCCACCATCTGTGGGCAAGATGTATAAGCCTAGGAGTGTATTTTTCTGTGAACCATAATATGGACGATATAGTATTCGTCGAGCAAATACGTAAGCCAATGTTGTTTTAATGATGGGCCAGCGTCGAAGACGGTGGGCCATCATCAAACCTCCATTGGCCGAATGTCTGTTGCTTTCCGGAGTCAGCTTTCATGTGACATCACCTCCGTGCTTTATTGCCCATCAAAGATAGATGATACAGAACAGTGACATGGGTGTATTATTTATATCACTTGTTATGACTGTCACACATGTCATTACATCTATTTATAACAGGGCTGTTAGCCAGTCATAAGGCATTAGTCACAGCATCACCACGTAGATATGGTGTACGTTTGACAGTTTACGTTTCATGTGTATTTTACGTTTGACAGTGTATTTTAACGATTGCGCGTGATTCAAATAAATTACGAAAACATATTTTTAGCCCACCTTTTAATTTTTTAACATTTATTTGTTGGCTCCATAACTTGAAAAGTTTTTGATGTATCCTTACCAAATTTGTTATGCATGTTACGAATGACCAGTTCTCGGACAAGTTCAATAATGGCTGAAAAAAATTCACAATGTTCGATTTATTGCGACTTTTCGTATTTTACGTCAATACTTCGACCTTGTGGGCGCAATAACTTAAAGTTCAATAATGGTGGCGGGCTATATTGTAGAGTGCGCTCTTGTTATGTAAAACTAATGGTGCAGTAATTAGTAATAGTATGCCTGTGATAACTTTGACTGTATCATGTCTATGAACGACTTATTGATGCCACCATTGAATCAGACTAAAAGATATGTTCGATAGCCTTCACAATATCCTTCAGACATTTTTGTGATACTGGCGTTGTATTCTCTGTTCTAGTGCTAGTACTAGTGGGCTTAATATGTTTTGTTGCACTTTTTGATTCCAAGGATGGTAAACATTGGTTGGTTGTCTTTACATTAACCCCTGAAGCGCTAAATTGAAAAAATAGTTTTTCACCCACTTGAAGTTGTATCTCGCTGCCGCGATCCACAACCTCAAGTAGGTGAAAATTACTCATATGTGTTTCATTCGAGATAAAGAAAGTTGCAAATTTGATGTTGAAACGTACACTTTATTGCTAGTAAAAGTGATTGAATCTGCTAATAAAACGGATTAAAAACGATTGTAGTCGAGCTTAGCGGTGTAAGGGTTAACCCTTACTGTGCGGGGATTGATTTTAGTCGACAGAATCTGACGTCTGTAGACGTCAGATTCTGTCGATCCCCGTTCTGTAAATATTTATAATGGCCGTAGACCCATAACATAGGTATTCAAATGAGTCGGAAAGAGCTAATTAAGACATTTATGATGATTTCGAGTTGAAAAAACGTCAGTTTCCATGATTTGGAAAAAAATATTTCAGCGCTTTAAGGGTTAACTTCTTCAAAAAATGTTTCACTGTGGTCTGACCTTTGGAACAGTGTATTCAATAGTGACGAACCATTGGCTGAGCGTTGTCTCAGTACCGGGCCAATCTCTCGGACGTTGACCCAGCATTGAGGACACGTTGAGTGTATCCTGGCACGTATTAAGCTCTCCGTGTGGTAATGAACATGGACGGAAACAGCCCGCAAATGTCAAATGTAACAACCAATGTAACCTTAGAAAGGCCCAGTAGGACATCCTCAGGCCTTGCTAGTTTAATGTGACGTTAACAAGAGAGAGCAGGTCGTCTGTAAGCTATTGCTAACACTTGCCATGCTTAAGTGTCAGCTGCTATTTTTCGTCATCTGAAGCTGGAATTGCTAACGCAATTTCCAGCTTCAGATGAAGAAAAAGATATCACAAATGTTGTTATTTTCTGAATTTAATATAATTTGACTCAAATGTCCTACTCATTACATTGTTTTATTATTTGGGTTGAAATTTAATAGTGTACGTGTGCATGTAATATACCGACAAGGGTTAAAGGGAGAAGAAATACTTGTGGTATTTCTTGACCAGCCGTTTTTCCACTGCTGTCTGTGACGAGCCTGACAACATTATTGTGATAAAAAGGCTGCTTGCCGATGTTAAGTTATGAAAATAATTGGAATTTATGAGAAATATTTTTGAAATTGCGTTAAGGATTTCAGCTCTAAAGAAAGAAAATACCAATTCGGCACGATAAATGTTTAAATAGCAGTCTCATAATGTGTACATTTTTTGAAGTCGTCGATTAGGTTTAATAACATCTGTATCTGTATATTACGTGGCAGTACGCACTATTGTGCTATCGCGCCACGGGAGTAACTTAGCAAGGCCTGTTATCATTCATGATATCATTCATGGCCTTAAATGACCCAGGTGCTGATCCCAGCAATCACGAGACGCTGACCCAATGCTGGTTTAATGTTGGCCCACCGTCTACGACGCTGGGCCAACATTATACCACCATTGGGTCAGCGTCTCGTGCTTGCTGGGATAATTTTTACTCACCTAACCCTTTCACCACTAAGGCCCGTTTTTGTTGGCTTCGGTGGTGGAAGGGTTGAAAGGCTGGCGTAAAAATAAATTAAATTCCTTTAACGATTAACGAGTTATATGTACATATGATATTTCCATGACTCTCTTTCTCACATGGGGACAGTGATCCACGGTCATTGTCGTGGGTACCAAAATCTGTGTTTCATTTTGAAGTTGAGGAGAGCTATGAATAATTCACGTGGTATTGATTTAAGGGAGCTGGTGTTATGACCACCTCCTGTGGTGCACGTAAAAGGGTGGGTGGGGATTTAGGAAAAAAGAATCGCCCTTTATCGTTATTAAAGTAAAATCCTAGAGCGATGATTTTTTCTTTTTTTCTTCGTGCTTGTGATGTCTTGCGCTAAGAGTACAGTTTGCTGATTGTCGTGTAATATAAAGTATTATCTCAGATATTCTTCTTGTTTTTTTATTAGGACGTTGTACCTAATCTAATTTTACCTAAGCCAATTTACAGAACTTGTGGGAAAATTTGGTATAGAATTATTATGAGAAGTTTAATAAAATGTAATTGTTGGGTGTCCCATCATTTACTCAGACTTTGCTCCCAACAAACACAAAGATGTTGCTTCAACGCTTGTATAATATTAAACCATCGTCTGCGACGTCGAGTTTTTGCTGGTAATTACCTAATAAACGCAAAACATTTGTATAACATAAATTTATACAACTTCAGCCTAACGTCTTTGACGTTGATCCAACTTTGTATCAATGTGATACAAATGTTTTGTGTTCGCTGTTAGTCACTATGATCTACGGGTGTCTGCCTTGATCACATGGCTTCGCTGTGTTACTCATTCTCCACACTCTTCTATGTAAGTACTTTATCCATCAGGGATGAACTGGCGCCGCAGGATCCAAAGACATTTCTGGGTCTTCGCTGGATGTCGGCACGGGACTTCTGGCATTAACCAGTATGATTTTCTTTTGTACATCAATACTATTACAAAAACAGCTTACGAAGCATGCGAAGAGAACCAGTATCTGTAGCTCTCAGTATTATGATCAGGGGAATCTGTTATTGTAAAATTGTATTGTTTTTATGACCATTTATTCATAATGGAGTGATTGGTATAGCATTTACCATGTGTACATGGTATAGGAATACTTTTATTATTTGTACGCTTACAATATTTATTCCATGTTCAGATCCTTAATTTTACCAACAATTTAGCAGTTTCATTTTGTTCAGATTGTTTTACAATCTACGATTGCAGCAATAGCACAATCACGTAACAACGTATTCTGAGTGCGCAATGTTATTAAGGCTTTTTACCCCTCAGCCATTAAGGCTGTGGGGTATAATGATCAACAGAGGCGAGCGGGCCGTCGGGCGGGCGGGCAGTCAGAAATTCAGCTGTTACTAAAAAGTTAACTGCTGAATTTTGTTTATTTTTTACAGACATGACCTATGTGCCTGGGCCATCCATCCCATATATTTTTTCTGGCACCGAGCCATAAGCGGCCATTTTCCAAGATGGCCGCCTAAAAAGCTTGCGGGCACGATAACTTATGAACCGTTGGTTGGATTGCATTTTAATTTGGTATGGTTGTTCTCCAGGTATTTCTGATGATCTGATTAACTTTTGGGATGGATCCATTAAAAACAAAATGGCTGCCGCAGCCATTTAAAAAAATTGACATGGTGGTAGTGGGGGGCATTTTTTCTCATTATTCAGTGTTCAGCACAGGCCGCGATATCGCGTCAATTACGCACTTGGAGGTCAAATGTCTCCTTTTTTTCCATGGTAGTGAGATAAATGTCCCCACCTATTTCTTGTCTGTGCTGAACACTGGGCGTCAATTACGTACTTAGAGGTCAAATTTCTCCTTTTTTTCCAGGGTAGTGAGACAAATGTCCCCACCTATTTTTTGTCTGTGCTGAACACTGATTATTTCTTGATCTTGATGGACAGAGCCTACGGCTGAGGGGTCCTGCCATTAATTGATGGCTATTTTTGTTTTTGTACGGTTTCGTCTGCCGGCGGCGGCGGCGGCGCCGCGCAAGGACTTCCATACTATGTCACCGTGATATCTACAAATCCGCTTTTTCAATTCATTTGGTGTTCAACATACTGGATACAAGTATTAATTCCTAGGATGCATCAATTTTTCAGAAAGTTCGGGAAAATATCCGGGTCATGGCGCCATCTTTAATCTTTTTTCGTCAAATTAGAACCTTGTCACCCTTATAGCTACAAAACTGATTTTTCGATTCACTTTCTGTTCAAAATACTGGATGCAAGTATTCATTCCTAGGCTGCATCAATTTTACAGAAGGTTCAGAAAAATATCCGGGTCATGGCGGCCATCTTTAATCTTTTTTCGTCAAATTAGAACCTTGTCACCCTGATGACTTCAAAGCCGCTTATCCGATATACTCAGTATTCAACATACTGCATAGCAGTATTAATTCCTAGACTGCATCAATTTTTCAGAAAGTTTGGGAAAATATCCGGGTCATGGCGGCTACCTTTATTCTTATTTCCTCAATTAGAACCTTGTCACCATGATAACTTCAAAGCCGCTCATCCGATACACTCAATATTCAACATACTGCATGCTAGTATTAATTCCTAGACTGCATCAATTTTGCAGAAAGTTCTGAAAAATTTCCGGGTCTTGGCGGCCTTCTTTAATATTTTGCAGTCAAAATAGCACCTAGTCAGCCTAAAGCTGCTAGCCTCTGCCTCATAATATTACTTGATAATTACATACATGTACAAATTGATTATCTAGTAAAATTATATTTAATGTATAGCTTTTATTTGAAAAGTGCGAGGGGGAGCCTTCTTGGGTGTTTTACATTGTAAACACTTATACTTCTAGTTCACCAGATAATTCTGGCAGACTTTGCACACGGCGGTATCCATCAAACACAAAACTTTTCTATAACATTTGTACAATGTTGGTGCAACGTCGAAGACGTTGGGCCGACGTTGTACAAACGTTATGCAAATGTTTTGTGTTTGTTGGCTAGTCACTGAGTACCAGAATATACTGTATGTTCTTTTTCATACATGTTTACTTTCAACACCCAACAACTGCACTTGTCACAAAATGTCCTGCTGGACTGTATCTGAGAGCGCACCAGTAGAGCAATATCTTCGGTGTTGTGGTTAACTCCGCCTGACATATGCCAGAGTTGGTCTCCCGCTCTAATATTCAAGGTCCACCCAATTATCCCCCCCCCCCTCTCCTAAATATTTAGTATTGTGTGGAGCTTCTGTGACCGAAAGATAGGTTGCTTGGACTCAAACCGATAGGTCTCGAATTTCTAATACTGTGTCTGGAAGACCGTGTCATCTTATTCATCTCACCATTCTCAAGAAGTTGTCTTGGTCCAGTTTAGCCTGTATGTGTACAAAAGTACAATAAAAAGTACCATAACCCCCCCCCCCTATCATTTATTCTCTGTTTTTAAATTGCTTTTTACTTTTTAGCTCCCGCCGTCACCGTAGGTGAGCGAAGGGAGCTATGGATTCTACCTCCGTTTTTTTTGGCCTCTTCTTTTGCCTATAACTTTGTGAGAAAATAAGCTAGGATAACAATTTTTGGTATGTGGGTTACTTCCAGGTGGCTAATGGACGGGTTAAAATATTTTCAATCTGAATTCAATACGCAAGGTTGCAGAGGAGAAAATGATGATGTGACGGCGTTGGGCCGTCCGTAAACAATTCGTTTCCGGAGCATATCTCTGAAAGTACTTGTCCGATTGTCTTCAAATTTTACACACAACACCCCTAGGGGGTCTAGTTGTGCCTTTTGGGGTATTTGAACTTTGACCTACTTCTGGTTCAGAACTATGACCTATTTAGACGTTTTGACGCGCACTTCGTTTCCGGAGCAGATCTCGAAAAGTACTGGGCCGATGACAGTCATATTGCACATACATGTTCTCTAAGGTCCCTAGTTGTGCCTTTTCAGGTTTTTCGACCTTGACCTTGAAGTTGACCCAGCACTTTGACCTAATTTATAACATCGGTAAATCCGACTGAAAGATTTTGCGGAATATCATGAAAACCGCTCAAGATAGCTACACCATTACTATAAAACTAATTGTGAGGTTTCAGGAGAGGATGCATCTTGAAAAATTTCAAGTCGGTAAAATTAAAAATGGCCGCCTATCGGCCATTATTCACCTCGACAGGCTTGATATTGCGGAATATCATGAAAACCGCTCAAGATAGCTACACCATTAATATCAAATAAATTGTAAGGTTTCAGGAGAGGATGCATCCTGAAAAAATTGAATTTGATAAAATTCAAAATGGCCGCCTATCAGCCATTATTCACCTCGACATGCCTGATATTGTGGAATATCATGAAAACCGCTCAAGATATCTACACCATTTCTATAAAACAAATTGTAAGGCTTCAGGAGAGGATGTATTTTGAAAAAAATCATTTTGTCAAAGCTCAAAATGGCTGCCAATCAGCCATTATTCACTTTCACATTGCCGTTATTTGGTAAACCGTGCTAGATGGCTAGACCATTACTATAAAACAAAATGTGAGATTTCAGGAGAGGATGCATCTTGAAAAATTTTGACTTGATCAAATTCAAAATGGCCTCCTATCGGCCATTATTCACTTTCACATGGGCGATATTTGGTAAACCGTGCTAGATGGCTAGACCATTACTATAGAATGAAATGTGAGATTTCAGCTGAGGATGCATCTTGGAAAATTATGACTTGATCAAATTCAAAATGGCCGCCTTTAGGCCATTATTCACTTTCACATGGCCGATATTTGGTAAACCGTGCTAGATAGCTAGACGATTACTATAGAATGAAATGTGAGATTTCAGCTGAGGATGCATCTTGAAAAATTCTGACTCGTTCAAATTCAAAATGGCCCCCTATCGGCCATTATTTACTTTCACATGCCCAATATTTTGCAAACTGTTAGATGTTAGTCCATTACTATAAAACAAAATTTGAGGTTTCGGGGGAGGATGCGCTCTAAGTTTTTAGCTAATTTATATCGAATTCAAAATGACCGTAAATCAGCTATTAGTTAACTCGATTGGCCTGATATCGGGTAAACCATGCCAGATAGGTAGACCATTACTGGGATACTGATTAGGATCATTATTTTCAATGGAGGTTTGCAATCTCTGACAGACTGTCTAGTTCTTATCTTACTCTTAGACTGTGCTTCTTAGACCTAGTTGTCTTGCGTCTTGATTTTTGACCTAGACTAGGACTACATTCTTAACCCTATACAAAATTGCTTAAATCAAATTCTAATTCGGAGCGGGAGCTCCTGGACTTATGTAGTCTTGTTTTCCTGAATTCATTAAGTGTTTTAGCATAATAATGTATACTAAATATTTACTAATTGTATCATTTACTGTTTCTTATGTTGAATTATACGTTCTGATCTGTTCACGTATAGACAATCGATTTTTTCCACAAAGCTGTGGTAGGTGAAGATGGTAAATGATTAAAGATTGAATCTTAGCTATAAATATTCATTGACAGAGATAATGAGTTCTGTTCTTATTCCCAAAGCTAGTGGGGCTTCAGAACTTCTTGCTTTCATGATGTGTTGTCTGTTAGTATTCGTTCGTTCACTTTAGCATGTCTGTCTTTTAGCATGTCTGGAAACTATAATGATGTTCTGTATTTTATCAATGTTTTTCGCACATATGGTATTACACTATTTGCACGCTTATCTAGCATTGTGTAGTATTTAAAGTTGGATCTGCTAAATTGTGTATAGTTTTTTTTATCCAAAACGACAATAATATGTATGTAGAAAACACTAGATTGTGCACCGATGAGAAATTTAAATATTAAAGGCGATGTTGTACCATAGACACAATGAAAGCCTAGACTCGATAGATGATTTACTATTTTTTTAGAAAGAGGGAACCTAATTTTCGTACTATTGACTCCAATCTCAGGAAATACACCGATACCGTAGTCCTATGCCTACGAGCTGCAAGGCATGTGCACGGAAACTACCGAATCACTACCAACTATGTGCGTATCTCACATGCTTCATTTCCGGACTGTATTCTACAAACCATATACCCAGCAAACACGAGGCATTAACCCAATGTTGTTCTAATGTTGGCCCGCCGTCTTCGACGTCGCACCAACATTAAAACAACATTGAGTCAATGCCTGGGTAGTCCTGAGACGTGCTAGAACTGGTTGTCGGTGCCCCGCACTTGAGTATAATATTACTTATAGTCGGCTCCTACAGCATCTATAGCCTACTCAGTCACCACAATATATTGACCCAATGTTGATCTAATTTTGCGCTGGCCAACGTTCCAGAAATTAAGCAATGGTCCTGTAGTTGTTTCAGATATGCAAAGCAAACTCGAGATATAGACCCTATGCTGGACTAATGTTTTGCTGGCGTCGCAGACGGCATGCCAACATTATTCCAACTTTGGGTGAACGTCTGTTGTTTGCTGAGATAGCCACAGGAAAGACCTGACCTTGCTCATGGTGAGGTCAGATTAGTTTGCTCCTATGCAGTGGCTGCCCAGCAAACACGAGACGTTGAAGGTGATCTATCACCCCTTATATGGTATGAATAATTATGTCCTTATATGGGGTGATTGGCTATCATGTGACCCTCCCAGAGGGTCACATGATAGCCAATCACCCCATAATTATAAGGAAAAACTTGTGCCCCATCTTGTGGCAACTTTGATTTATTTGTCACAAATTTATTCATACTATATAAGGGGTGATAGATCACCTTTAACCCGATTTCATTTAATTTAACCCAATCTCATTGGGTCAACGGCTCGTGTTTGCTGGGTGAAGACCTAACCCTGCATGATGACCAGCTGGTCACCAGTGACTAGTTCGATCATCCGGTTGTAATTGGTCAACCCTTCGAAAACAAGATCTGATCTCCAACGCTGTATTAATGTGTATAACATTTATACGATGTTGGACCACATTGGGTAGACTTTGTATAAATGATATACAAATGTTTTGTGTTTGCTGGGCGGTACAGAAAACCCATATAAACGGGTAAACCGTTTGCTCATTGATGTTGGCAGGTAAAAGGTTTATTTATAATGTTTGAGCTTGTCGCTGGTATCAGAGGTATAGGTTTGCCAGCTACGGTGGTCTCACCCGCCTGAGGCCACCAGTGGCGGTCCTTACCAATCTACCAATCAAATACACTTTGTATCTACATGCGTGAGTTGTCTACCCACCAGCTTTATCATGCGTATCACGAATATTTGCATAACTTAATCACTGCTGGTGCAATACGTCTGATCAGCAACCGACTCTATGTAATCTACTCTTTCGTCCTTTTTATCCGGTGTAGGCGTAGCCTCGGATGTTCGGCTGCGTCCGTCTGTCCACATTTCGTTTTTTGGAGCAAATCTTCGAAACCCGTGGATGGATTTCTTTAATTGTGTACACACACATCACTTAAGTGGTCTAGATGTGGCTTTTTGGGTTTAGAAAATTTGACCTACTTAAATGGCCGACCATCGGTCATAATTACCTTTGATATGCCTGGTATCTGGCAAGCAGTGCCAGATAGCTAGACCATTACTATAAAAAAAATGTGTGGTTTTACTTCTACAGGTAGGGATATGCTCTGAAAAATTTCAGCTCGGGCAAATTTAAAATGGGCGAATATCGGCCATAATTAAGTTATTAACTTTAATGTGCCTGGTATCTGACAAACCGTGCCAGATAGCTATAGACCATTACTATAGAACAAAATTTGCGGTTTAAGGGAGGATTTGCCCTGAAAATGGCCAACTTGAGAAATGCCCATCTTGAGGCCATTATTGACTTTAGTAAAGGTAATATCGAAAATACTGTGCCAAGTATCTAGATGAAATGTATATATCAGTGAGGGAAATACCCTCAATGTCAACTTGATTAAACGAAAAAAATTGCCGACTAACTACCATCATTGACTTCAATATCTGTAATACACATGGTAATCTATCCTAGATGAGAACATTACTGTGAAACAGAATGTGAGACTTCTGGGAAATATTCACAATGTAAAATTACGCGGACGGGGCGGCGGATTATGGTGGCCGGCTGGCCTCTTGTTGAAGAATGGGAGGGTTGAAGTATGGTTGGGTCTGTGTCAATGAAATTTGATTGATTTCTAGATCATGTTCCTAAAAACAGTAACACAAGAGGTTGTCGCTATGTACGACCAGCGTTGCAGGTGGGTGTCGAACATTATAAATAAATTGATATAATAGGCTCTAGTCCTAGCTTGTTTCACAAAGTTTCAATAACAACAAAATACGGATTATAATCGCCTTTTAGCTGAAGTGTTATATCTGGTAAACATGGTGATATATCATCCGGGTCTGTATTGACATCCGTAATTCCGTACACAACATGGAAATATTTTGAACTCGTGATTTAATCAGGACGTGCAAGTAACGTTGACAATTACAGCCGATGTTCAGTACTAGCTGAGTAATGATGTCCACGGAAACTAGAAGTATTCTCTACCTTCCTTGATCAACATGACAAAGTGCTAAACAAATTAATACATTGCTGCCGACAACGGAAACATGTTTGTGATTCATAAAGTCATTTATTTCAAGTCTTTGAACAATTTCAAGCTTTGATGTTGAAATAACCAAAACCAACTTGCGGGACATCTACAGCTAGCCCCAATGAGACTGAGACATAATTTGAAACTGAAGGTTTCAGCCACAGATTGCGATCAATCAGTAACTATATAAACTTTTTAGTCCAAGCAAAAACATGGGATTTCCCTTTGAATGTTCATATCTCAAGTTTGGCCTCGATTAATCAGGTCGATATAATTTTATCAGAATCAGCAACATTTCACCTATATCGCATGCATATCTAGCTCATTTGTCGCAACGTCATAAAAAGTTATTTCAAAGTGGAGATCGCTCTCATTCACCGCCATATTGAAATAGGTTGATTTGCGGTAAAACGAATATAGTAATCCACGGCCCATTTAAGGTGTGGGCTCGTTCACGCTAATCTACAGCATGCTATTTATTAAAAGTGATTATCATGCTGTGATTAAAGACGTATGATGTACGGTCTGACAGACTAGTGTTATTTTCAGTGTGGTTTTGATGGAGCAGAAACACTCACAGTACTGATCCGGCAAACATGAGACGTTGGCCCAGCATTGGTTTACTGGTGGGTCAACAGTAAACCAACGTTAGGGCAACGTCTCATGTTTGCTGGGTATCTTAGCTAAAATCTCAGGAAACTGGATGCATTAACTCAATTGATGTTAGTTTCATATTGGTCCACCAGTTGCAACGTTAGCCCAACATCGGGTCAACATTGGTTTAATGTGTCCTATTGAACTTTGTCGAAAAAAATGCATTTGATCCGCTTCACCATCTGTTCATTGTATAGAGTATCCCAGCAAACACGACGCATCTAACAATGTTTGACCAACGTTGGCCCACCGTCTACGACGTTGGCCCAACATTTGGTAGATGTGTCGTGTTTGCTGAATACTGCTCACACATTGCCTGTTAGAGCCCATGTATCATCCACACTGCCTGGACTGTCAACCGCCGATACTGCGGTGAAATTACTCCACGGGAAGCCTGTCAAGAAAATAATGCGAGCATCCGTCAACAAAGCCGCCTAGCAACCAAGCATGGCAATATCCGACAAGGGTTCTGATCACAGTATTTAACATCACCGCTAACAGTTCTTGTTTATGTATGAACAGGCCATCTGTCTGCTCCAGTGATCATAAACTCCAGAGCTGTTAGTGGATGCAATGTTCTTGGTCAATAGATTCCATGGACCGGTCTATGTGAATTTACTTTTATCAGACTCACGTATTGCCCACATAAAGCAGTGGGATTTGCATTTAGAATGGATTTAATAGCAAGCATGCATAGATAGATAGATATATACAGGCATGTTATAATATATCTTTGCAGGATTGCCACGACAATTTAATAACCTGAAAAGTTATAATTGTTTTCAAAACCGTGAAATTCTGAATAAATGTCAGGAAAAACACCTTACTTTGAAATTTTTTGA
Source organism: Flabesymbios commensalis (assembly GCA_964017125.1). Lineage (NCBI taxonomy): Eukaryota > Metazoa > Annelida > Polychaeta > Terebellida > Flabelligeridae > Flabesymbios > Flabesymbios commensalis. The sequence goes on along the minus strand of OZ024916.1, from coordinate 38,462,017 downwards.
CAAATTCAGGAAAAAACTTAAAGGCTATTTTGCTATAAAAAGTGCCCGAAATGTAACCCCTTATTTTAGATCCTGGATTCGCTACTGATTTAGGCTAATTTTGCGCCCGATTTGTGTCATGAATACTTCCCACTTTCGTCATGAAGAGTCAGTAAAAAGTCAGGATTTTGTTTTTTTTAGAAATTTTGTGACAACCCTGTACATGTATTGTGATGTGTGACAACTATCAACAAATGAATACAACAAATGAATTATGACTATTACATCATTGATAGTACATTAAATTCTAAACATTTCGGCATTAAAATTTGCCCCTGTTTTCAGGTGGTTCCGTGATACTTTCAAGACAAAAAAATAATGTCTATTAGCATATTTTTGTATTGGCATATTTTCTGGCATTTTGCATTTTTCTGCATGACATTACACTATTTACATGTCTGTATATATCATTGTGTAGTATACACAAGTTCCCAATTCAATTACAAAGTTAATTCAAGTATATATAATTTATATTTTAACCTATTTCATATTCATATCGTCGTTGTCACACACCCAGATAAATAAGATATATTTTGTATATTTGTTTATGTATAGCTGTATATTGTTAACGGTAGTGTAAACGCGCGTATTGGTATCAGCAAGAACGTTATGTATAATAAGTTCTTGATACCAGCAAATTAATAATAAATTGATGTATCATGTCACATGTGCTGTACATCGCTGTATTGCGTGAGGGGTTTTGTGTTATTTCTTTGTCTATTATTTTTGGTACCCAGCAGGCACAATACGTTGGCCCTATGTTGGTCCAATGTTGGGCCAACGTCGTAGACGGTGGACCAGCATTGGTTCGACAAAGCGCCAACATATTGTGCCGGCTGGGTATTGGTGAATGAAATGTAACATTCTTAGCGTGACCTGATATACACAATACGTGTGATTGATTTGATCATTAAACCAAAAACGTGCCTTACATGTTACACGACTATTTGACTCGGCTTTGAAAAAACGATGTTGTACTCTATCCAATATATTATAACTTGATAATACTGGAAGATAATCTCATTTTCACGTGTTCACATGTCAAACACCTACATTCTTAGAAAATGCGTCATTGAGGGTATGGTAACACATCATAGAAACGTTGTACACACACAACTTTCTCTGGTATAACTTTTCCTAGTAGATTGTCTATAGATATGGATTCGTGTACTAGTTGCACTTGCGTCAGGAAACTTCCTCTAGGTTCATATGTCATTGGATGTTTCACAGAGGTTTAAAAGTAGTTTATTTAGGTGATGATAGTAATTTTTGACAGTGCAATGAAACTATGTGGTTATTACGGTGCACTTCATATATGTCTACAACGCTGGTCCAACATTGAGCCAACACTGGTGAAAATCCCGTATTTGCTGGGAAGCCTATTTCGACAAACGGTTACATAGATCAATGTGAGCGTTTAAGATTATCGGATGGGAGTCTTGGCAGCTGGATTGTGTCATTTTGACAACCTCAGCCATCAGCGTCTACAATCAATATAGATAACCGTCTATGTTCTCCTTCACAAGTCCACTACAAAGTGGTCCGTCTGTTATCAAGTCATCCAGCCCGCTCATAAATAATCTAACTTTAGTAGGGGGAGCGATTCAAACAATAAACACTTCGCTGAGTTTGTAAGACTAACAACCGCCCTCGCACGTATAAGCTATAGCACACCCGCCAGCATGGCCAATGAAAAAAAAAGCAAATTAAAGCTGGCGGAAATTTATGTTTTTCTATCTTCTTTGAACCGATCTCCTTTAAGGAAAAACATTGCTATGCAGTAAGTGGATTTGACCAACTAGTCTAAATATCGCGGACAGGCAGTTCGACCCATAAAAAACTAAAAGGCTATGAATGGCACTATAACTTCAGTGTGCACATCAGCAAGATGCAATTTATACTATAAAAGATAGAATATGCGGTGATCATCGGGGAGGGGGACGTGGCGCATTGGTAAAGCGCCTGACTTCCTCGTCTGTCATGCATGCATCCCCGGGTTCGAACCCCGCTGATCCTACTTGGGTCTTTCATATCATTGTTTCTCCCCTCTCAATGTGACTGGTCGAGACCAGTATATCGACGTTAATTTCGCACAGAACCACGCTCTGCGTGCTCTTTCACAATCATCGTGCGGTATCAAGCATCGTTTGCATGTCTACAAAGTTGAGAGGATGTTGCTTTATATTCTTAGCGGCTGTGATTTATAAAAGAAAGTCCTGCGGCAACAACGCCTGACTGCCTCGTCAGTCATGCATGCATTCCCGCTTTCGAAAGAAAATTGCAGATATTCGTGCTCATATTAAACAAAATCTGACCACGAATATTTGCAAATTTTAAAGTTTAAACAGTCATTTCATTCAAATTAACTCATATGTGAGTAATTTTCATCCACTTGACGTAGTCGGTCGCGGTAGCGAGACACAACTTCAAAAGGGCGAAAATTTAAATAAATTAAAAATAAGAGATAAGGGTTTATATTTTCTCTAACTCTTCATTAGCATTGGAAGAGCAAGGGAACTAGACATTGCCGGGCCAGTGTCTGAGACATTGAGCCGCGTTGTGGCATTGCTGGCCGTGATGTCTATGAGTGTGATGGCAGCCTAATGGTGGTGCATTGCTGGCCGTGATGTCTATGAGTGTGATGGCAGCCTAATGGTGGTGAAGAGGCTGTGATCTCTACGACCTGCAGAGTCATTTTTCACCCCTCCCTCTGCAGGACACAATCAACAACCAAAAACTAAACTGCTGAGCACTGCGTGCAGGTACAGACACTAACATAAGGCTCGAATCTAAACACTCGCTCACACAGCCATCTGAGGATTAATGCTGATACACATTTGTCTCTAATAAGATACATTTATCAGTGTTTATGGCACCCAAAAAAAACTATTAAGTGATTTAGATTGATCCCCAGCAAACACGAGACATTCATCAAATGCTGTTTCAATGCTGATCCACCGTCTTCGACGCTGGCCCAACAATGAAACAGTATTGGTGAATGGCTCTTGTTTGCTGTGTCAAAATTTCAGGAATCTGTTACATGTAGGCCCTATGTCATCATCAAAAGTAGTACAATTACATCAATGAATTGTGAAATTATACATATATTCTTTGGGAATTTTATGATTGATTCCAAACCTAATTTCTGAGGTTGTTTTGAAATCATTTCCACACACAATTTCTGGGGGGGGAGGGGGTGAGTACCCAGCAAGCACAAGACGTTTGCCCAATGTCGATTTAATGTTGGCCCCCTTGGTCCAACAGTGGGACAAAGTCTCGTGTTTGCTGTGTAAAAAAGACAATGTTGTTTGAGGCTCGAAGGGTTGATGGTGATTAAATCAGGCCTTCCGTGCTTCTGTCATCACTCCAGAATCGTTGACCTTTCCTGGGAAAAGACAAATAGTTACCACCACACAACCATAGATCAAAGTGAAGCTATTATACATACACACTGCCATGTTTCTTCTTCCAGATAGATTATTTCAGCTTTACCTTCACCAAATATAGAATAAACACCGTACTTGTAAATCATCAGCCCTGTTATCTTTAGTCCAATGTCAGTTTGTTCTCTTCTGCAACTTGCTGAAAAGGGGCTGCGAATTATCAGTAGAGGTCCCTGTTATCCAACAAATGGAAATACTCTTGGAAAAAATTGATTTCCGCTATTGTATTGACACTAGTTACTGAACCTTAACCATGTTGCTTGTTTTCTTAAATACTGTGTTTACGCCAAACAAAGAAAGCCTGTGGCCAAGGGATTTATCGGTATTCATATTCATATATTCATTTATCGGTCGAAAACCAGTCACCTCGAAAAAATGTACTTTAATAAAATAATCCAGAATTATTTATATTGGTGGCGGGTTGGCGCGTTACCTTCAGAAATCAAGGCCGTGTGTTTGGTGGCAAGGCCACAGCAAGAACAGAAACAAAGTACCAGATAATGACGGATGAGTGTGGCGTCAGGGTGACTGCCGGCATGCCACTGCAACCATTGTAAATAAACAAATCATACAGTGGTGCATCCCTCTCAGTGCAGACAAAAGTTTACTCACTTCTGGGCCAACGTCTATGACGTTGGCCCAGAAGTGATCCCAACTTTGTCCGTTGTTTCGTGTCGGCCATATCTCTGGTGTTCCGCCCTGGCTCACAATTTGCCTAATCTCCCGGTCCACGCTCCCGTATGGTCAGTCACTGAGACGAATTAAGGTACAATTTCACGGGCAAATCTACCAGTTATGTCCAGAAAATGGCCGGAAATTTGACTTGCGGTTGAATAGCTCAGTCACTGATTCCATCAAACTGACGGTAATGAAACTATTTCTTGAATATAAGTGATTTTTCTTGCATTATTGTTGTGTTAGTAATTCAATATGCTTGCTGTGATATGAAACGGCCAAACGTGATAATTTGTTTTCTCCTTCAGTCCTTCCTTGAAGAATTCAATGGAATTTTTATGCAAACAATGCAGTTTGTGATTAGTATATTTCACAAATATAATGATTGAAACAAACCCATAGAAAATTCAAGATATTCAGCTTCAGTTTCATTTTTAATCCATACACAATGTAAACCAGGGATTAAAGTTTCCGAATTAAAAATTGTTGTTGATCTTGCCTTGTAAGATAAAACAATAACTAATATATCATGTCCATTTTCGACGTACTTCTTCTTTGGACTAATTCACTTAGATCCCCTTCTTGTAAGAATTACCAACAGACATTATATTTATGCTGATATATTATATCGATGTTACAAAGACGTGTTGATAAATGAATATTATTTACATTGATTAGTCATTGCGTTGAAGATTCCAAAACTGCGATGGCATTATAACAAATATCATGTAACTAAAACGAAACACACGATAAAATACCAACATAATTCATTTTATCAGGTTATTCACATATATTCTACACGTGTTTTCAGACTGATGCCAATTGGTTCCATATATATAGAGCTAACAGCATTGTATTTTTATGGTAATGTGATGTATCTCGTATAAAGCGCTTGACTTATACCCATACAAGAAAAAAACAAAGCCTCGTGCTTAGACGACCTTGACTCAGACCCCGATGGTGTCCATGCTCGTTAGGTGTCATTGTATGAATACAGAATGGAGGTGGTCGATATCGACTGAGGTATTGAGGCGGAAAAGTGAACATGTCTATCCTTTCATATTCGGAGCTCATACGACAGGCTACGATCGTAAATAATCAGAATTAACCAGCTAACTCTTACACATCTTTGGTCATTAACCAGTTGTCTACTTATAATACATGTCGTTGTTTACTGAATACGCGCCTTGCTTTCGAATTCATTTTCCCTTCGAAAAGAGATGATTTTTACATGTTTTACAATGACTTACGTTTCAATATTTTTTTCTTGACTGCAAGTTTGTTTTTATTATAAATGTAAGGTGGGAAAATGAGAATAGCAGGCTCAAATGATAAAAATAAAAAGAGTATTTTAACAGGCATATTTAAGATTGGTTATGTTGATTTTACACAGGGTCAATATCGAGTGAGGTTTTGAACATGTACCCTTTTATACTCGGAGCTCATACGACATGCTAGGATCATAAATACAGTATTCAACTCAAATTAGCATCTTGGTCATCAACCAGTTTTCTGCTTATAACTGTCGGAGTTTACCGAATACGTGCATTGCTCATTTTAATTGATTTGCATGTATGTATCAATATTTTGAAATTTGGAAATTGGGAATTCCAGTTTCAAGAACCATCGTTTTATATTATCTGAAGGATCAGTTGTATAATTGTGATGCCTTGTATGTTGCAGACGGATGTGTTCCTCGTGTGTTTCTGTGTGGTCAGTCCCTCGTCGTTTGAGAATATCACCAACAAATGGTTCCCTGAGATCAAGCACCACTGTCCGGACGCTCCTCTACTACTCATAGGTCAGTACGAACATACACAGTGCTGGTTAAATGTTGGGCCAGCGTGTGTGACGCTGGCCCAACGTTAAACCAGCACTGAGTCAACCTCTCTTTGCTGAGATTGGATGGCGATTGCAGTTTCTAAGCCACAAGAGCGTATAAAATCGTTTTGTCAATCTTTTTATTATCCCTTTAAACAGTACATTTTGGATGTAAAACATGACTTCGATCAGGAACGTTTAACGATATTTAATCGCTGAGTTGACCAATCTAATCATTTTCATTCACTAACCCTTTCATCCCTGAATTTTCCATTGTCATCATCATCCACTACAAGCCGCGAATTGCTGTCGCACTTTTCGACTTGTAGTGGATGAAGATGATTTGATGTAGGTAAAAAAGTAAAGAAAATTGCTGTGTGTTGTTAAACCAGTTTCTTGGAATTTTTTGTTCTAAAACCCCTAGTTGTAGTAAAATAAATCTGTTTTCAGGGATGTAAAATGATGCTTAAATGCATCGTGAGGGCTTAAAGGGTTAAGTCGCGCATCGCTTTAGCTCGACACATCTTCAAGCGGGTGAAATTTTTAATTAAATAACTGCGGTTAAATAGTTAAATAGATATGAATAAAAACAAGATTCGGATTTTTACTCAAATTTTTTTTTTACAATAAGCTTCACGTTTTCCACCTAATATCTTACGTAATACATTAGATGATATCAGAGCGTTTTGTCGCCTCAAGCTGAGCCAATTATGTCAGAAGAAAAACTGTGAGACCCACATTGACAGAACGTCGTCCCTATAGCACGCGAGATGTAAAACTTAAAGCTGCATTGTGAGAGCGGCCTTAGAACTGTGGTATTGTGATGTCAAAATGTCTTCTTAACTGATAATGCAATCCCTTTAGGATCGTCTGATTCGCCTCTGCTCGTCCTTTGACACACACACGTCCAGATAAGATTGCCTGTAAATCAAATACTGTAGATAGAATATTTTTTCCTCAGATGTATTAAGTTATTGAGACGTATCCGGATTGTAAGACAGGATTTAACTATGAATTGTTCACTGATCATATTGTTTTAAACGACGTAAGAAAGACGTGAATAATCTACTGCTGGATTATTATTTTTTTAAATATCAACAGGGCTCCCAGCCACCCCGAAAAATCTGGAAAATGTGTTTCAGTTTTCCAGTCAGGAAAAGTAAAGAGATTTGGGAAAAATGCTTCAAATCAGGGAAAAGTCAGGGAATTTTATTTTGTTCACTTGCCCAAAAGAGAAAGTGGTTGTGATATCAATCTGTTGCTTTTTTTAAACCAAATGACATATTCACTGAATAATAATGATTACCTATGGTGTTTTTTGAAAATCACTCTTTTTCTGCCTCTCGCTTGGTAGCTATGTTGAATTTCATCTATACCCGCATCATGGAATTTCGAAAATTCACCAGAGAAGTCGGGGGGAAATCTGGGAGTTGATTCCATGAAATGCTGGGAGCCCTGAATTATTCTATGAAAATCTAGATGTGCTCACAATGGAACCAGAACAACTTAATATTTTGGATCCAAACAAAAAATTATATTTCAATCGCTTGAATCCATAAACCGTAGATCATCTCCTGTTTGCAGTGATATCAGAGATGATGTATAGTATGTGCGATCTCTGGTGATATTAAATTCTTGGGAATAATTTAACCTTTAGTGCAAAGGTGAAAAAATTAAATTTTCACCCAGCAAACGCAAAACATTTGTATAACATTTGTACAACGTCGGCCCAACGTCTTCGACGTTGGTCCAACATTGTACAAATCTTATGCAAATGTTTTGTGTTTACTGGGTAGTCGGGTTGTGTGCTTGCGTGAAATAATTAGATACTACTGCGGTCCATGCTGTACATACCACTTGAACAAGTCATTGGTTCAACGTTGTTTCAAAGTTGCTGACGTAGGTGCAAATGCGAGCCAATGAATTATGTGTAATGAGCATAGTGTGACACGGCATACCTTTCCCTGCTGTGTTTGACATGCTTGGCTGAGTGCCACAACATTTATAGACCTGCTGGGTGGAATTGCTCGGTATTCGACCTTTGCAAATCAAAGTGATAAGAACTGGCACGTTACGCAGGCTCAGGTGGCCTGAGCCTAATTACTATTCCCCCAAAAAACGGTGTTATATAATCTTGTTTCATAAGAATAATCCATCAAGAATTTTTGCCGCAATAATAACTGTCACCACATTGATTTTGTTGGTAAAATATGAACCGAACTCCATTTATTTTTTTCACAATATATCTACATGTATGATCATCAGAAATCAGAATGCCGTGAATAGTTGTAATGAATTCAGTTGATATGGTGTGTGTGTCTCGTGTCGTTATCGCGATCTGTAACTAAAACTGTTATGTAGGCATTATCTCGTGAATGCGTAACCTTTTGATAGCAAATGACATTTTTATCTTTTTTGATAATCTCTATTAATAAAAAAAAAAATTGAAGCTGGACGTGCCTTTAATTAATCAAATATTTTGATTCCATTGTAACAAATCTCACAAATTTTACCCACTTGAAGGTGTGGATCGCGGTAGCGAGACGCATCTTTAAGTGGGTGGAATTTTCCATTATTTGACTGTCAAGCTACAAGGGTTGTTGTATATACACATGGTATTTCCTAAAACCGTGGCATGTGTATAAACATATCTCAATAGTTCTAAAAAGTGATAGCGCACTGTATTATATCTCTTTTGCACTGAAGTACTTGGCAGTGCTGGCTGTCAGCTAATTTAATTGAAGTCAAGTGGCATTGTTAGCACTATGATCCAGAATGTTAAGCAGACCTGTGGAACTATGTTGGAATGTAGTTATCGTGGTTATGGTAGCAAAAACATATATATTCCTTGATGTAATGTCACAAATATTTGCTATTGTTTCATTTCCTAAAACACAAATAACATTATCTGCATTTTTCATTGTTTGCGGGTATTTCTCAAAGCAATAATAATTACCAATTATAAGGGACTTCTGATGGGTAATGTTACATTTTTTACGATAGAAACTGTTACAACATTTTAACTCAAAACCTGATAATCAAAAAGCTTTAATGTGTATCTGAAACGTTATTAACTGTTGGATACCAACTTCATCAAATCTTCCGTTTCTAATTAGCATGGTACTAAGTGGCATTCAGAGATGCAACCTTTTTATTCCAATGAAGAAGAAATATTGAAATGAAATGTATCACCATTATATTATATTATAATATTACCATTATTACATTATGTTATATACCTACTAGAACCTTCAATGTTAAACGTGTTTTCAACCAGCAAGATTTAAACAATGCTTTTGACAAATCGAAATAAATTTCTCTCGGTTGAAACTGTGAATCGCGGTATCGAAACACAAGTTAAAGTTAATAGAAATCTCAAATTAATCAGGTAATTATCATGCCTACAATTGCTGAATATACATCTGCATATACACCCGAAAAGATTTATTGTTGCGGGCGGGAAATTTGTATAATATTTTTCTGCTATGTGTCGCCATTAGGTACAAAAATCGATCTGCGGGAGGACAAGGAGGTGATAGGTCAGCTGGCGGCGCAGGGCCTGTCCCCCATTAAACGTGAGCAGGGTATTAAAGCCGCCTCCAAGATCCGAGCTGTCAAATACCTGGAATGCTCCGCGCTCACACAGAGAGGACTCAAACAGGTGACCACACGATAAAGAGGGTTGACCCTTTCAAGCCTGACTCTACCATTGTCATCTTCATCCACCACAAGTCGCGAATTGCTGTCGCAATTCCCGACTTGTGGTGGATTAAGATGAATTTGTGTGACAAATTAGGTAAAATTGTCATATATTGGTCGCGCAATTTCATTAAACTATTTTATATAAAACCATTGTGTCGGAAATTAGGTCCGTTTTGAGATGCAAACTGATGTTTTTATGCATAAAAATAACTGTTTCACGAAGTTGAAAAAGACCGGTTTGCCAGACAAGTTTAGTCATATATGGGCGATGGTTTTAAGAGCTTTTAAGTATTTCGATTCAGTAATACTATATCTGTTGCGGTTGTATCATTATCCCCACATAAATATATACAATTTATTTTTCCGTTTCTTTAAATACATAGAATGCATGTAATCATTCTTAAGTGATTACGTTTTGTGTAACTGTGTTTTTTTTAAATGGCTAGAATGTAACAGCCCAAGACTGGTATTCTACCCCCTAATTTAAATAACAGACATCATACTAGCATGCAACAAAGATTTTTGACTTTTGATCAAAAATCAATCACTTGCGTATATTGGAAAATACATACGCTAGACTAAATTAGAGAAAAAAACGTATCGCGCATTGTAAATATTGTCATGCCTATTATCGGTGTTAATGTACAGATTTAACGTTATTCATGGACTAAACACTTGGGGATTGAACCGCGCGGATTTTGACGTCATCAGCCCATCCCACACTGAAGTGGTTAATGTACATAGACGTCATATGCAACTTGTTATATTGTCATATTGATAAATGTTTATGTTTATTTTACATCACTATCAATGTTTTTCGCCATCTGTAACGTGTTGCTGGAAATGTCATGCTCCATCTACAGTATATCAGTTGGTATTATGGCCTATATTTGATTGACTACCCATTCAAGCACTGTAAATATCCTAACACTGTTTTTCCAGGTTTTTGATGAAGCAGTGAGATCAGTTCTGATGCCACAACCCCCTGTACAGAAGAAAAAAAACTGTGTCTTGCTATGACAGCACTTCCCCGAGCTTGAAGAACACTGTATATTTTAGTAAAACGTCACAGGTGGGGCAACAAGCCCCTGGTGTATATTGTGTATTGTGGAGAAAAGGAGAATATTGGCTGTTTTGCTGAGTACATGACGTTATAACATTTGTACAACGTTAGCCCAACGTCTTCGACGTTGGTCCAACATTGTACAAATGTTATACATGACGTATTCATGTGTATTTGATTGGAGATTATTGCCTCAGAAGCGGATTATAACCACTCAGTTTACATTCATCTCATCTGCCTAATAGCATCACAGTATGCATGATCATGATTATCTTACTGAAAGCTTGAGAATGTTCAGGTCATTCGGATCACTTGGATTATACACATCTCTACGAAATCATATGGCTATCGCCAAGTGGAGTATTAAGAAGCTCTGTAGTAGCTCTGTGGTTGGCTAGAGAATACTTCTTATGAAGCTCATAGATATATGGAAGTGTCAGATCAGTTGTTTTGTGACTCCTTCGGATCCAATGGTTGAGAAATGAGATACGGATTTTAGGAAATTGTTTGACTACTGTGGGGAATCTTCACCAAACAGTTCAAGACAAGAACGTCTGAGAATGTTAATTCAAACGATCGACCTCCCATTTCAAACACTGTGTGTTTTAAAGCAAATCTTCAAGTTGTATTTTAAAAGTTTTAAAAAAAATAATTAAAACTGGCTATTACCCTTATCCGGATAAGTTAATTTATTTAAATTTTCACCCACTTGAGGTTGTGTCTCGCTGCCAAATCAAATCAAGTTTATTCAAATCAAATCAAGTTTATTCGCTTAATCTTTTACAAGACATGTGAGATATGTGAGATATATACATTATCATTTGTTTACCAGGAAGGCATACAGTAAAATTACAACATTTTTTTTATCCTTTAACATTCTTAACGATAATTTGTATGAGCTTAGACAGTTTCAGTAATCTAGTTCCACTAGCATTCATAACATGATTAAAAGTAAAAATTGAGGGATGTGTGGATATGCGTTTGCCTAGTAATAGCAATCTCTGCTCAGCAAAGAAAGGACATTTTAATACGTAATGGAACTCCCGTCTCCCACTTCGTTTATGTGACTAGCATAAAGTGTGGTATCTTAAATTTCTGTCCCCTGAATTTTGTCTGATTTTTTTAACAGGGAGTTTGTGATTTCGACATCTGAATTTACAGAACGGAATCAAGAGTGATGGTGGTAGACTGATTAGATAATTTTATCTTTCAAAATTTCGTTTGAACATTCTGAAATTAATGGATTTGGGGGTACCGCGATCCACAACCTCAAGTGGTTAAAAATTACCAATATTTGTTTAATTTGATAGCAAACATTTACAAATATTGATGTCTAAACAGTTATTCAACTCCCAATGTCCGTGATTTGATCGGCAAATAAAACAAATTTTAAAACGAATATGTCGTGATTAGCGGTATAATAATACGTTTGTATATGTCAATGATGTGACATACAGACCACCAATCTCCACCGGTAGATTACGTTGTGTCAGTCACTTAATTATATATCTGACTGTATATATATCAAGTAGACATGTAGTTTTATACCGGGATTGATGTGTATAGCCTACCATACCTTGTTCAGTTCGAATCCACTTTTAGAAGTTCTACAGAAATATCTTGTCATCTTGGTATAACCCTTATCCTGCTGATCACGACTATTGTCGTTTTTAATCTGTTTTATTATTCGACCAAAGCACTGTAGTGGGAATGGAATGTGTCACTAAACATCAAGATTTGCAAATATTTATTCCTAAATTAAAAAAATGTGAGTAATTTTCAGCCACTTGATGTTGTGGGTCGCGGTAGCGAGACACAACTTTAAGTGGGTGAAAATTTATATAAATTATCTTAGCAGGATAAGTGTTGAAGTGTCGTAACTGTCACTTGTGTAAGGTGGGAGACCTTTGGACCTTTAATACATAATGACGATATAGTATTACAGTGCATTATGTGACCAGACAGCATTGTTTGAATAATAATTGTCCCATACTGCAAACTTCCAACTAGTGTATGCTTAACTTTGCCAATGCAGAAAAAAATATATATCACTTTTAAAGCATGCATTTTAAATGCATTTCAGTATATTTTGTGTTGTCTGTGTGCACTAGTGTGGTATTCTTCGATCTACATTCCATGGCAGACAGAATACTCTCTAAATCAGTTAAAATATGAAAAAAGAGAGCTTTCGTCATGACTGGCAAATTATAACGATACTAAAATATATGAGTGTATACTTTGAAACATAATGAGATATAGGGTTATTAATTTTTTCAGTACCCCAGACTGCTGTTCGGTAGCCTACGGACCAAGAATGTCGCCAGTCACTCACCTACTTAGCCAATCAGAACACCATATATGGCGCGCTAATGACGGCATTCTTTAGAAAGCCTGGCTGACGATTCTGTAATAGGTTGAGAGTGATGGCACAACATTAAAACAACATTGGGTCAACGTATCGTGTTTGCTGGGGTCACTGCGCCACTCAACACATACTAGACGTTGAACCAATGCTGATTGACTATTGGTTCACCGTCTACGACGTTGACCCAACGCTAAACCAGCATTGGGTCAACGTCTTTTGTATGTTGGGTAATATTCACAGTAGGAAACAGCAGTCTGTGGGCATCCCCTACACACGTTGTGCCAATGTTGGGTTAATGTTGGCCCCCACTGTTTTCGACGCTGGTCCAGCAATAACCCAACATTGGTAGAACATCAGACGTTGGACCAATGTTGTTGTGAGCCTGGTCCACCACTTAGCTCAACAACAGAATAGCATTGGGTCAATGTTTCATTTTTTCGCGTTTAACAGATGCATACAGTGGATTGTTTCTATTAATAAATTATATTATTATTTATTTCTCTTTATCATGTTTGAGAAAGATTCATGAATATATTAACCTAATAGATACATTTTTTCCGAGTCCATATTAGGATTTTGTAATCCAAGTTATAAAGAGAGCAGTATTGTCATTGAGATTCAAGAGTGGTATATTTCACTTGATTATGAAGTGTTAAGTGTGACGCTTTGACTCCACGGTGACCTATTACAACCACGACAGCGATGCACTTATTTGAATTTTGCAGTATCCATTTCAATGACCAACCTAGAAGAAGTATTCTTTGAGTGGTAAATATGTGATATTAATATTATTATATTCATCTCTGCTATGAGCTAGCTTGTATATGTGGATTTTTATGATATTTCATGTTTTTGTTCGTATCAGTAGATGTATATGGCTAATCTTAACAATTTCACAGCACATTTCACGCTCTTTCCGAGCGAGCACGTTACATTGACCCAATGTTCCCTCAATGTTGGCCCGAAGTCTACGACGTCCACCCAATGTTGGCCCGAAGTCTACGACGTCGGCCCAACATTGTTTCAGCATTGGATCGATGTATCGTGTTTGCTGGGTTGTATAAGAGGGTCGTACGTGTACCTAACACTATACAGTGACAGATACAACCCTCTCATACCAAGGAGACGATTTTATCTATTATGTTGGCTTGCTATATTTCAACGATGTTTTTAAGTACCCGGTAGCTTGTTTCCTTATCAATATACACATGAAACATGTGTTGTACAGAACCTTCGTAGCATAGATGTATAGTCATTTTCACCCATTGTAATAGGAACCCTTTCAGAATTATATTAAGAAACCCTGGACCATTCAGTCTTTATTCATGGCTGCAAATAATTTATTTTCATACTGTTTTTTTCATCAAAACATCCGAGATGTAAAATTGGAAATATATTAACTAAGATAATTAAAATGACGTATATATATTGTGTTGCGGACGTCAATGAAATATCTCAATATTTCTATAATAGACACTAAATTAAAAATTATTATGTGGAGAACAATGTGGTATTACAGTATTTCATGGTCTTATTGTAATAGAAAAAGAACAGCCACAGCTCAAAATACTTTAACCCTCACAACGCGGGGATCGACTTTAGACGTCTGTAGACATCAGATTCTGCCATCTAAAGTCGATTCCTGCACTGTAAGAGTAAACAGATTTTAAATGGCCATAGACTCATAACATAGATATTCAAATGAAGGGGGACAAGCTAACTAAGACCTTTATGATGATGTCAAATTGAAAAAAACTTTTGTTCTTTTATTATGGTTTATATTTGAAAAAATCTGCGCTTTAAGGGCTACATGCTGTGGTCAGGACTGCCACTAATTGTTGGATGAAGAAACAGGGAATAATTGGTCTGGTGTGACCGTTCACTTTGCTACAGAATATTTGGTGACAAAGATTACCTCGACCCATGCACACCCTCACAACTGCCACACAAGTTTTACAGAACAAATTGGCTGTATCCCTTGGAAACCAGGTTATCATTAAGCTATCAGGGGTACTTGTATTAAGGCAGTTTGTCTGTATGTTAAATACAGACAAACTGTGCGATTTTTCATGCTTCTTAATACACGCTTCTCGCCAGACTTTTACAGTCTGTACAAGTTTTTCAACAACACACCTTTTTGTACCTGATATTGTCAACGCTTTCATTGACAATTTTGTACGTCAATATATCATTATCTACCCCAAGCTATTTTCTCGGGTATCAAGGGTTCAATATGCTGCCAAACTGTGACATCCAATAGGTGTTCATTTGTAATCTTCTAGTCTCTTAACTGAGAATAAATACTGACATGAATGAAGAAGTTAACCTTTACAGTGCGGGGATCGCCTTTAGTCGTCAGAATCTGACGTCTGTAGACGTCACGTTCTGACATCTTAAAGTCGATCCCCGCACCGTACGAGTAAAAATAGTTAAAGTGGCCGTAGACCCATAACACAGGTATTCAAATGGATCAGAAAGAGTTAACTAAGACATTTATGACGATTTGAAATTGAAGAAAACACTTTGTTTTTCAAGGTTTTTACAAAAATAATTCAGCATTGTAAGGGTTAAATAAAGCTCCTATGTTACAGAAATGATCATTGATGTCCACCCTCAGGAAATGTATACCCTCGGACATAGAAACAGAAATAGAAAGAGTTAAATAACTAAAAGCAAAACAAGCCCACGAGACAACACAACAAATAACTTTATTAAATAAATCTTAAGACACAAAAGACAGTAAAGACAATTTTAGCAGGGATACAACAAACATTGGGTGTAAATGAAAAAAAATTGTTTATGTAATAGAACACCTTTCTTATTTAAACACTTACCAATTTTAAATCAAATGTCTGTCGTGCAGATGCTGTTTACATTGCAATATCTAATCTATACATAATTTTTCAGACGAATATTCTATTTTGACTAATATTTTATGCAGAAATAAAAGATGTATAATTGAAAATAACGGGTGAAAACACGTTCACTTATCATCATGGATACACAGTGACCATCGCCCTATTGAAATTAAATTATACCCACCTTTGGCCAGGCTGAGCAGTGAAGCCCTGGATGATTCACCCCCTGGAGGATCTATTGAGAACAAGTGACACTACTATTAGGAAATATTTTACACATTTCTGTGTTATTTGATCTGGTTTGAACCTAGATTGAAATTCTATATATGTCGACATACGAACCTCGATACAGGACAGAAGTGTAATTAAAACATACATGTACTGAGCAGTTTGAAGTTTCTCATAAATGTATCTGTAAGGCAATGTAGGTCTCCATATTTAGTTAACTCGACACGTATAACATGGATGCATAGCTTAACTCTTTAAGTGCTTCATTACTACTTAACATTTTCCTTTCATTTGAAGTTGGCATTGCTCACGCAATTGCCAACTTCAAATGAAAGGAAAATACCTCCTCACTTAAAAATTAAACCTGCTAAATTTCACAATGGGGGCTTTACTCAAGATTTATACATGCATATTTGTTCAATTTCTGTCAAATTTTAGTTGTGGAAAAACAGTATGAATGCGCTTAAAAGCGTCGCCCGCACTCAAAGGGTTAACAACGTCGTTGACAGCTGACATAATGTGCCAAGTTTGCACATGATGATATTAACTTAGTTTTCAATTACCGGTGGTAGTTATTAGGTAGACATATTAATCCATTAACATCCAATTTATCTAATTTAACTTTTCATCCTTTTGAACTTGTCTCGCTACCGCGACCTTCAGCTTTAAGTGGGTGGAAGTTACTCTTATTTGTTAAATTTGAGACAAAACATTTGGCCCAACATTAAAACAACACTAGTTTAACGTCTCGTGTTTGCTGGGTAGACGTAAAATATATGTTGCTCAATGGAGGTCTCCCTTTCGACTATGTAGCAACATTGAACTAACACTGTGTCAACGTCGTTGCAGAGAATAATTTAAATGGCGATGTAAAAGTGAAAGAATGGCAGAGATTTGTGGGATGTTGAGATTTACCCACCGACTTTTTTACTCTATTAGTCTATATTGACTTTGTCTCAAAAAGTTGTGTTCAGCACAAAGCTGCAACCAAGCTAATACAAAACATTGCTCCAATGTTGATTTAAAGTTGGTCCAGCGTTGTAGACGGTGGGCAAGCATTAAACCAACATTGTTTAACCGTCTCGTGTTTGCTGGGTTGTCCGTCTGCTTGTATGTTTTGTTAGTGTGCTTTATAACTAGTCATTTCACTGCTATATTCAGTAGTCCCTTTAAACAAGAATTAATGCACTTCACCTTTAAGTATAATGTATGTGAGATTACAAATACATGCATATAAGAGTATTTTCACATCATTAATAATAATTTGTAACGGTGGTGAAAGTCCTCAAGTATTACATTTTTATTATTAAATTTACATAGCACAAAATAACTGCACCACTATACTAGCTTTTATAAATTGTCCTCAGAATAGAAGGCATAGAGGGAATGCTGTACAAGGTGTTTATTGATGTTAGGGATACTATGTAATAAAGTAACCAATTTAAGATTCAAATATTATGGTGAACATTTCTCATACCTTATGGTATTAAGAAGGCCTGTTTTCGAGATATATACAATTTTAAGAACGCAGTTAATTTGGAATAAATACCAAACTGTCAGTAGTCGATTGTATTTGAAAAACATCATTTTAAAAGCAATTAAAAACTATCCTTTTTTGTATGTGAACTATGAATCCCATCATTTTTTAATTATATCCCGTTAACTTTAAGTGTGAGTATCTGTTATGTGACACAGCACAGCTTCTCATGTCATTGATCATGGTAATAATGTGACCTAACCTACATTGATTTGTACCTGTTTATATTTATTACGGTAGTACATGTGCCATATTCTCTCACGGTATATATACTAGCCAACACCACACACACACACCCTATGTCGATCTAATAGTGGGCCACCGTCGCGGAAGGTTGCCCACCATTAAACAAACATAGGGCTTATGACTGGCGTTTGTTGGCATAAATTCTCTTTTGTATGCTCCCCATACAAGTTTTATGATTGTAAGAAGTATTTGCAAAAATGAAAACTTAAAGTAGGATATGTGTATGATAGATGTACATAACTGTAGCGTTTTTACAGCACCTAATAAGTCTTTAGTTTACTTTTACTGCCATAATGGCAACAGTCTGTATATGTTTGTATATGTATATTTCTAGTTGTTAACGTTCTTTTCATTCCATTGGCGGGCACATTTCAATGTGAGATTTTCGTTTATTCACCTGGCAGATTATGAAGTGTCCATGTTTTATCTCGTCCCTTTTGGAGGTGAATCTGCAAAAGAAGCAGTATATTTTCTTAATTAATTTCAAAATGATTCTCGTTTGAATAATTATATTGTGACCAGGTTTTCTAATCTACCAATTGCATCCCACATAATTTTCACCTATAGTATATTAATTAACCTTATCAGCGCGGGGACCATCTGTAGACGTCAGAATCTGATGTCTACAGACTGTCCCTGCGCTGAAAGAAATGAAATATGTATAATGACCGTAGACCCATAACATAGGTATTCAAATGAATCAGAAAGAGCCAACTAAGACATCTATGATGATTTTAAATCAAAAATAACCCTTTGAACTCCAGGTTTTTACAAAAATAATTCAGCGTTGTGAGGGTTAAGAACTATGCTACACCAGACGTCATACTTTCTACTGTATTGCTCAATCAATCCCTACTTAGTTATTATTAACTATTTGTCGTACATTTCTTAGCAAAGGGATGTGGATCAGTTTGTATGAAGAAAACCACTAATTGTCAATTCATATGGGCTATGTCATGTATATTTAACATGTCCGTATTTATCATTATCATTAAAATTAGCAATATAGATGAGATTAAAGTGAAGTAGTTCAAGTAGAATGTCTGAAGCATTTAAATCTTGACATTAATATACACTTATAAAGTGATTTGAAATTTCTCACTTCCACGTGCAATATTTGAGTGTGTTGAACTATTTTCTGTACATGTATTTGTTAAGTATGTTTACTTTCAAGAAAACAATTCGAAAGAAGAGATGTTGAATATTGAGAGCTGGCTGTAGGAATTAAACGTTAATGACGTTATTATTTATTCTCAATGGTGCAATTTCCTTACAGAATATAATACATTTCATAGAAAAATACAATTACTTTTTCATTGATAAAGGTATTATTTTCTTAGCAGTATTCAATTAACTTTTGGTTTTATATAAATGAAAGCACTTAATAAGGTCCTAGTAGGATAATGGTTTAGGATGGAGTGTTCTTACATCCACGTCCAAAACTGCTTTGCAATGCCAATATGCAGTATCTGCTTGATTGTAAAGTAGGCAGATACTGCATTTTGGCTTTACACGACATTATACATTATACATGGCCTATTGTGGCTAATATTAATTTGCTATCAAAACACGTCTTGCTTTTATTGTTATTAGATTTACTTATTTAGTTTACCCTTATTTAGCTGTATTGCTATGCCCAAGACATTTGTCTAGTCATTTGTCAACACATTGTATTACCTTGGATACGCGTAATCTTTTTATTTTACAGATGCCACAGAGCAGACACGAGACATTGACCCAATGCTTGTCCAATGTTGAGCCAGCGTCGTAGACGACGGACCAACATTGGCCCTACATTGGGTCGATGTCTCGTGTCCGCTGGGTAATAGTGATCTAGTGTTGTTCAGCTGGTGCTCGCTTCCCACCTACTTGCCAGTAACACCAGTCAGCCAATGTTTTAGTGCATTTACATTTACACATGTTTTTTTTCTGGAATCCAGCAAATACGACAGTGAATCCAATGCTTGTTTAACGTTGGCCCAGCGTGTGCCAACGTTAAGCCAAGATTGATTCAACGTCCCCTGTTTTTTGGTGAATTGTCACATTGTCTATCGATGTTCTATACAACAGCACAAATCATACTATTTATTTTATCAAAAGAAGCTCTTGATTTTTAAGTATTGAATTTCACATTCTAACGTTATATTAAACATTATTATTTCATTGTTCTGGTGAGCTGCTCGCATTGAATGCAAATCGTTTTGCTAAAATATGTTCTATGAATGGCAGTCATACACACTGAACAGTGTGTATCATATGATATGATACTTTTTCTTGCTAATTGTAGTGTCAGTTTAATCCTTATCTTGCGTTAAATTCAATAATTTAAATTTTCACCCACGCGAAGTTGCGTCTCGCTACCTCGACCCACAACTTCAAGCGGCTGAAAATGACTGATATGTGTTTACATTGACACAAAACATTTTCAAATCTTGCTGTTTAAACACTCATTTCTTTCCCAATATCTGTGGTTTAATCGGCTAATGAAAAGTATGAAAAACGAATATAGTCGTGATCAGCATGCGAAGGGTTAAGGTGCGGGATTAGGGTTGAAAATAACACTTGGGATTGCACCGTGTGAATTATTTTATTGAATGTGGTGATCAGGCTTAACTTTGTTATCATGAAGCGTAACTATTTAAAATATACGCGACCCAGCATGCAAGGGGTTCTCAGTGCCACTAAGTAGCATTGAACACCCTTTGATGCCAAGTTCAGTGTTTTTTGTTGTAGAAGAATTTTTATTCACCATATTGTTCGTGTGGCCTTTTTTGAACGTAGCTGCTTTTCCCAGTGGAAATGTGTGGTGTACATCGTCTCAATTGTGATATTATATCAGTTGCGTTTGTGCGATTCTAGCACACACGAGACGTTGCCCTGATGCTGTTTCAATGTCTGCGACGCTGACCCAACAATGAAACAGCATCAGGCCAACGTCTGGTGTTTTCTAGAATGCTCTATTCACTATTAAATCTAGTGGAATTATGCTTACATACTGCAATATAAACTTCTCATGATGTAAATGTTTTGTATGAAAGTCAATGTGCTTATATCTATTTGAGTAAATTGTATTATAATATATATTGTCTTCGTGTTCGTTTCAACCGCATGAAAGCTTGTCCTTTGGGTATTTTTTATTTACAATTAGTTGAGAAATTAAGAGCAGATATGCACCCAATACACTGATCTGTATAATAACTGCCACTAGTGATACTGTTGAGAGCAATATATCAGTTATACTAATTTAGGTGGGGGCTTCACCTCCTCGGATGTCCGGCCGTCCGTTGGTCCGCATTTTGTTTCCGGAGCAGATCTCGGAAACCCATGGGTGATTTCTTCCATGTTGCACAAACACGTCCCTTATGGGGTGTAGATGTGTCTGTTGGCGATTTATGACAATAATTAACTTTAATATGCTTGATATCTCGAAAAATGTGCGGTTTCAGGGAGGGTTATATTCTGAAAAATTGCAACTTGATTAAATTCAAAATGGCCGACTATCGGCCATTAGTGACTTTTATATGCCTGATATATAGCAAACCGTGCCTGATAGTTAGACCTTTAATATAAAACAAACTGCGGTTTCAGGGAGTATATGCCCTGCAAATGTCAACTCTATCAACTTCAAAATGGCCGACTTAAGGCCATTATTTATTTCAATCTGGGCAAGAACACACAAGTATTCTTGATGTGGGTAATTACGGGAAAACTGCCAGATAGCTAGACCATTACTATAAAACAAAATGTGTGGTTTCGTGGAGGTATATGCCTTGGAAAATGTCAACTTTATCATTTAAAAAAATGGCCCACTTGCGACCATCTACTTTAATATGATCAGTAATATACATGGCAAACTCTGCTACATGACAATGTGAGAGTTCAGGGGAGAATGCACCCTGAAAAATTTCTATCAGGCGGGCGGGGGTGGGATTATAGTGGCCGGCTGACCTCTTGCTCAGCTTGTTATATCACCATGTGTCGTGTTCTGAGACCATTTTAAAAGTTAATCGATAGTTATGTACGTCTTAACCAGTACGTCCATGTGGCCAATTGGTAGCTTAGCTCATGACTTTTATCCCCAGTACGCTACCCCAGTTTAGTTCGCTTTATTATAATTATATATAAGTAGCATTTTATGACTGTACCCACAAATATAAGTCGGTTGGTTTACCTTTACCTGTTTACCCTTTTAAGCCTGAAATTACCATAGTCATCTTCATCCACTACAAGCCGCGAATTGCTGTCGCAATTCTCGACTTGTAGTGGATGAACATGATTTGATGTGGTTTAAATATTAAAGAAAATTACCATGTATTGTAAACCAGTTTATGGAAATTTTTGTTTGTAGGAATATAAAATGTTTTTTTTCAGGGATGTAAAATGATGCTTTAATGCATCGCGAGGACTTAGAGGGTTAAAGTGCTGAAATATTTAGATATACATAAACAGAACAAATGTTTTTTTGCAATTTAAAAACATCACAAATGTCTTGGCTAGCTCTTTCCGCTTCATTATAAATAGTTTACTTTTTTCAGATTCTGACGTCTAAAGTAGACCCCCGCGCTGAAAGTGTCCAATATACGATACCATGGTAGGCCTACCACAGCCTACCATATATCCATGGCGCCTAAACATGCTAAATCTTTCGTGATATGGTATTCCAGGCACCACATGATAGAATAGAAATCATGACAAATGTCAAAACCGGACATGCCAAACA
Source organism: Flabesymbios commensalis (assembly GCA_964017125.1). Classification (NCBI taxonomy): domain Eukaryota; kingdom Metazoa; phylum Annelida; class Polychaeta; order Terebellida; family Flabelligeridae; genus Flabesymbios; species Flabesymbios commensalis. The sequence continues at coordinate 38,439,320 of OZ024916.1, read as the reverse complement.
AATTCGATAGTATTTCAATATGAATTTAGGCCCAATTCTATAACAGTTTGCTAACGGTTGATACTTTCGGAATACAGGATGAATATTTAAATATATAAAAGTTATTATGTCAAATAGTTCATAACATTATTCGAAACTATGTTCAGATTGTGCTGACGTTCAAAGTATGTTGTCAACATAGCCTTGTTCATAAAAATTAGTGAAGCGTAATATTGTAGTGGCTTCACTTGAACCGACTTCTCTCAATTGAATAGGCGCACCTCTTATCTTTGGACGTTGGGCGTATGATCTATTATTAATTACTGCTAACTGTTTCACCACCACGACTTTCATTATTATGGCTGGTAGGCCTATTTATTCACTTTGTGGGGATACGATTTCCAGAAATCATACATAAAGTTAGACAATCAAGTTTCATGGGATTTAAAAAAAGATGTAAGCGAACGTGTCAATTTTACGAAGAAGAAATATTTGATATCTGACTTTTCAAAAATTATTACATTTCCGCCTATGGGAATCAGAATGGTGATGAAAAACGTTATGGTGACACATGTATTCGTGGCCCTGTGATGCGTGACCTGATGAGCTAACTACATATCGCTTTTCATCGCATACAAAACTCGGTTTTGTACCGGTATGCGATAAATATATTTTACAGTTCACTATGTATCCTGACTTTTAATAGATTTGTGTAATTACAGGAGCCTACAATTTAAATACCGTAGTTGAATTCATAGTTGTTCCCTTTGAGAATGGCTGGCTTGAGAAGATGAGAAAATAGCATGCGGTGACAACGCCGGTCAGGTGTGAAGTTTGACTTGCCAACAAGGCCACATTCAGTCAGGCGTTATATCTGAGTGTAAGCAAGCTCGGTGGGTTTACCGAGCTCAGCATAATTTGGCAGAAGTTGCGCGACGTTAACTGCGGAAGCTAACGTTATTATCTACTGATTTTCTGATTTTGATTTTGACGGCATCATGGCCAATGAAGACGCCACGAAACTTGTTGATTGCCTAGAAATGCAGGAACACCCTGGAGTAGCATCTCTATATTTCAAAGAGGTGTTCAAGTCTGATCTAGAGGTGCGAGTCGTGGGTGGAGATGTCAAGTAAGTAGACCTACACAGCAACATGATTTAGAAATTGACAAAGAGTTATGTATGGAGCTTTTAATGGGATATTTGAAAGTGAAAAAAACTCTGCAGAATATGTGGCCACAGATTCCAATATGTGGGAACAGATTGCAAACTTTGGCCGTGGGAACATTTTTGAATCTGTAGCCACACAAATATGGGAAAGATTCGAGTTTGTGGGAACAGATTAGAATATGTTGTGGGAACAGATCGGAATCTGTAGGCCTACCTACATATTGCAGTCTGTGGGAACAGATTGGAATTTGCTCTCAGATATTGACATCTGTTCCCACACATAAGAATGTATGACCACAGATATGAATCATTCAGTTTTAAATAATATAGGCCTGGAAAGCAAAGTAAAAAAGTTCATTCCAAAACACAAAGAACAACTGGAGAGTAAATTCAAATTGAATTACCGTGTAAATTTGAATTGAATTGTCTAAGATATATGTTTTAAATGACAATGTACATTATATCGCGTGCATACTAGTACCGACACAGCCGACGGTGGGCCAACATTAAAATAGCACCGGTTCAACATCCAACATTTTTGGGGATTTTATGAATATCTAATATTTGCTAATTGGACAAGTCTGGTACTTCTCTAGTGTAGAAAACCTGGGAAACAGGATACATCGCTTTAGTACAATTGTTGTTGGATACAGCGTTATACATAATAGTAAATCAAAGCATTCAACAATTCAACACCTTTTACATTATATTTATTAAAAAGGAACAAAATCTTGCGTATTAAAACAATAACAATGTGATAAAACTAGTTTGTATTTATATGTCATTTGATTTGCTAAATCTACCGCGTAGGCCTACCACTTATATTTACCACCACAAAACATTCAAGTAAATCTCACAGTTATTAGTATCTCACAAAGTAAGGGAAATTAATATTATACCAGTCTTTTTTTGCACCATTCTAGCCTCCAATCAGACAATAGTACCCTGTGCGCCTTATCCTTTAATGGAAAAACCCTCAAAAATGCTATCTTTGAATATAAATGTCCAAATACTAAATGTAATAAAAAACCTGTTCTCAAATGCCAAATGCTATATAAAAATGAATGGTAAATTATCAAATGTATTTAAGTCAGAGATAGGGGTCAGACAAGGCGATAATTTATTGCTTTTGTTATTCTCGATTTATTTATCAGATCTGGAAAGTTTCCTTAGTTCAAAATACGGTGGTTTAGCATATATTTCCGAACTAACAGAAAATGATGATGATATTTACGAATATATTAAAATGTACATTATTTTATATGCAGATGACACAGTTATTCTCGCAGAGTCACCAACAGGGCTTCAAATGTCATTAAATGCTATGCAGTCGTACTGTAATATATGGAAGTTAAATATTAATACCAGCTATACAAAAATAGTAATATTTTCAAGAGGAAAAGTTCGAAAATATTCCAAGTTTAACTTCCGAAATTCAAGCATTGATGTCATAGACAATTTCACATACCTTGGTATTGTATTTAATTATAATGGAAAGTTTGGCAAAGCTAAAAAAAATGTTTTTTACTAAAGCCAGTACTGTAGAGCTATGTTTTCACTTTAAAAAATTTTTACCGATTGATTCACAGCATGACCTTTTTGACAAGCTTGTCACACCAATACTTTTATATGGAAGTGAGATTTGGGCCTATGAAAATAACGATATCATCGAAAAGCTCCATTTGAGATATTGTAAATATAGATTAAGTGTTAATAAAAGCACCACATCTTCGATGGTATACGGCGAATTGGGCCGTTATCCATTGAATATTGAATACACATCAAGATGTATTTTATTTTAGGCACGTATTATTTCAGGCCCAGTTTCAAAACTGTCAGTAAAAATGTATAATTTATTGTATAAAATGTATAATCTAGGTATTTATCTAGGTCAAATCTACTTTATTGTCTGCTGGGTTTGGATATGTTTGGCGAGATCAAAAGATACCCCGTACACTTGAATATTTTAAAAAAGTTTTTAAAACTAGACTTAAGGATCAATACCTTCAGACTTGGACAGATGATGTAGCATCAAATGCAAAATGTATAAATTACCGTATGTATAAGTCGGATATATCGTTAAAATTCTACATTACTTTTCTACCTATGAAATTAAGAACCGTTTTTAGTCGTTTTAGGTGCAGAAATCACAAATAACCTTTAGAAACTGGCATTTATAAAAACATCCCAAGATCTGAAAGAGTATGCGTTAAATGCACTCAGTCATAAATTGGTGATGAATTTCATTATATATTCAACTGTCCATTTTTTGCTGATCAGAGACGCACATACCTACCGAAGTATTGTCATATACACCCTTCGGCACCCAAATTCAAACGCATAATGAATGATAAAACAAAATTACGTAGTTTGGCGAATTTCATTAAGATTATTTTAGAAAGTGTGAAGTGAAAAAACTGTAATTGATTGTATAATAATGTATACATTAATATGTGTTATATTGTATGTTTTGCTTATTACATTCACTGTTATTTTCTTGTAGTCCTCCATGTGCGGCTTAAAGAATAAACACTTGAACTTGAACTCTAAATAAAACAGCATATGACAACCACGAAGAATCATTCCTATCACATTATTTAATGTCACATGCAGGCGATTGTGGTTTATAGAGATTGGAAATGTAGGTAGGGTATGGGCATAATTATGTAATTACTTTTATCTTTTGATTACGTTAAACTTTAATATGTCTGTTGATTTATTCTTTTCAGACATGATTGCGAAGGACAACGAAATGCTGTGTCTTCTATCTATACATTAATAAAAGGAGAGAGCTATGTTTCCTGGCGCAAAAATCATTCTGACAGCCTGTTCTTTTATCACAGAGGAGGAAACCTCAGAGTAAGTATTTTAAACTAAAGCAGCTGGGTCGTTATGCTTCACTTACCCATAGGCCCCTAATATTTACATTGCAGGGGAAACCATTGATGTGGACGTGCAGTTATTGGATTGTGCGCCCACAATGTTTACTCAGCGTTGGACCAACGTCTCATGTTTGCTGGGTAGGCCTATATACTAAACCTCATTTGAGGCTCTACGTAACAAAACACATTTCTTGGTTATCGTACTGCTCAGCAAAGTAAGCAGCAGTACCCAACAAACACAAGACGTTTAACCGATGCTGGGTTGATGTTGGGCCAGCGTCGTAGACGGTGGGCTAACATCAAGCCAGCATTGGTTCAACGTTCCGTGTTTGCTGGGTATAACTGCTCACTTGAGAAGTAATAGTTGCTTACGCCACGCAGTGACCTTGTAAAGCTCATTGAGAGATTTTATTGAGATAACACCATAGATGGATAGATCAAGGATCTAGTAACCACACGAATGGCTATGCCTATGCCTATGCCTACTTATAGTGACGACGAAAGTTATAAAAAATATTTCAACAACAATAGCAATAGGCCTACCTGTAGGCCCTACATAACATAACGGTGTGAAATTTAAAAAATAAAATAACGTCAACTGAAAAGTAATTGTGGTCCTGTCCACTTCAATCATCTGAAAAGCCGCGGTTAGACGGTTGTATGGTACGGTTTTGACGACCTTCAAGTGAATTGTGATTAAATGTTCATGATGTAGGGCTATATAATATGACCTTCCCCCATCATGGTTGCTGAATAGCAAGTAGGCTGTGTACGTCAAGTATTGTTGTGGTAGCCTTGGGAGCAGCCTTTAACCATATATTAGTGACGACCATGAGTAGGCTAACATAATAAGCATACATGCTTCAACCTTACACAACATGTGATGCGATATTATTGAAAATCAACATTAAATGAATCCTATCCCAAACTATATAGCTGGATGTGTTCGAAACTAGGTGTGTCCTAATTGTAGTCACAGTAATTCTACATTGCATGTTTTTGCTAACTTGCTTTATTAAATCACAATTCCAGCAAACACAAAACTTTTGTATAACATTAGTACAACGTCGGCCCAGCGTCTTCGACGTTGGTCCAACGTTGTACAAATGTTATACAATTGTTTTTTGTGTTTACTGGGAACGTAATACTAATACATTTTGTTTTTTGCTCTACTTCACATAAATGTAATTCAAAATCGAGGTATGAGTCCTCATAGAGTAATAACTTCAACTCTATAGGCCTATAGTAAAATAAACAAGGTCAGATTAACAATAAATTCATCAACCAGGGTGAATGGATTACGCGGATTCCTCAGTCAACTCTCAACCACTTTTCATGCAATTTTACACTCACTATTTTCCATTTATGTCGCGACTGCCCTGAAATTATCGCTAATATTTCAGGGTAGTCAATAGAAAATAGTGCTTGTAAAATTTCATGACAATTGGTTGAGAATTGACTGAGAAATCGGCGAAAATCATTCACCACGGTTAATGTGAATCCGACTAAAGTATAACACATTGTTCACCCTATCATAATCTTACTGCAGATCCACGAGATCACACCTGAGGGAGAATACAAGTGTTCACTTCTGGGGGACCCCACACGAACATCTGCAGAGGCGACGTTCCAGGTTCACATGAGGAGCGGCCATTGGTATGCCAAGGAACTGGTTGACAAACAATCCTTTATTCTGTACGGTGATGTCATTGTTCCAGGTGAGGGGTCATATGCCAGAAAACACCATATGTTAACCCTTAAACCCTTAACCGCTGAAATAGGCCTATTTTTATGTAAATCATGAAGATTAAGGTTTTTTCTCATTTTGAAATCATCATAAATGTCCTAGGTCGACTCTTTTCGATTCATTTGAATACCTATAGATGTTATGGGTCTGCGACCATTATAAATATTTTAATTCATTCAGCGCGGGGACCGTCTTCATACGTGACGTATATTAAACGAATAAACCTGACGTATAAAGACGGTCCCCGTGCTGAAAGGGTAAACGCGCAAAATAATAAACTTGATTTTTTACTTTTGTGTCTCGCTACCGCGACCCACAAGTGAATAAAACAATATTTTATATATAGGGCCTACACAATTTTAATAAAAAATAACTATGTGTGAATCTATCAAATTAAATGCTGCATCTCACCCAAATTGTCCTACTTGAAGGACAAACAATAAACAAAAACGATTAGCACTTTCAGCGGCGGGATCGAATTTTGATCCACTCCCCACTGAACGGTTGAATGTAGCCTATAAATGAAAGTAGGCCCCTATACCCTTAAAAAACCCACTCAAATGAAGCGCTTCCTTACTTGCCAGTGTGATTACTCCCGTTTACACACATACATCATATATTATATATGTTTATTTTATTATAGTGACAGATATAACATTTACAAGTATACAATATCAATCATTGGTAAAAATAGTACAGTATATCCAGCCTATTTATGGCTTACCGGTCACTTTTGTCTATTGGTATAGTAAAAATAAAAAGAAAAAAAGTATAACAGCTATTTATATTCATTGCCGTGAACTGACTGTGCCGGCAGTCACGTGGGTTCTCCGTCACAAGTTGGGTTACATGTAACAGAGAATCCACGCTTTCCGGCACAGACAGGAAGCTATATGCGTACAGATCGGTATTACCGTGCATCGCCTGGTTCAATCAATCAATCAATCAATCAATAAAACTTCTATAGCGCCTATATCCTCAGCGGACCGAGCTCAGAGACGCACAAATCCTTAGCGTGATCATGTGTCATAATCGAGGCCAAAGCAGGGTCGTCAACAGGGAGCCGGGCTGCTGAGGGACTAGGGTGGAAAAGCCAGGTCAAATAGGTGGGATTTAAGTAATTTCTGGAATGTTAAGATTGTTTTGGCATTACGTATTGGCACAGGCAGGGCGTTCCATAAGGCGGGACCAGATATAGAGAAAGCTCTTGACCCAGTCTTAGTCTTTATACGAGGAACAACAAATCTATTCGAATTAGTGGAGCGTAGATATTTTGAGCATTTCGGCCGAACAAGTAAATCAGCCAGATATGCAGGTAGGTTTTCTTCTAGGGTTCGGAAAGTTCAGCGAGGAACATGAAGTATTAAAGGCTAAGACATTTATGACGTTTTCTTAAAGCGAATGACACTTCATTATTCATAGTAAGCCTATTTATCAGCCTATTTATCAAGTTATTTCAGCACTGTAAGGGTTAGTAATAGGCCTAATGGTATTTATTCAGTGATATCGTGTGTAAGCTATGCACGGCACTGCATAGCCAAAATGTAGTATCTGCATGGTTACTTTACAAGTAAGAAGATAAGGACCTATTGCTTTTTGGCTTTGCACAGCAGTGTCATCTTGCCCAGTCAAGCCAGACCGTGAAGACCACAGGTCTGCTGGTGGCATACAACTTGATAGCTTAAGGTGGGCAGTGTAGATCAGTAAATATGCTCATCACGTCACAGACTTGGATCCAGAACGTATCCTGTCTCATCTATACCGCCTTTCAATTGCCATAATATTGCTTCAAAACTTTATTTTTTCACACGGATTAATGGAATGTTCAATATTATTTATTAGCGTCATTTTACAATTATGTTGTGTCTATTTCATACAGGATTTGAATTCCGTGATTTACACGAAGGATCCAGGAAAGAGCTGATCGACTTGTTCCCTGAACACACAGAGGTGATCCAGCGATTCACCGCCGAGGACTAGAAATTGAAGTTTTTTTGACAATATTGAAGTTTTATTGATGCTGAATATCCTACAACTTCATTCAATATAATAATTGTTATACTTGTTAACAATTAACCGTCATTTTAAACACTTTCGTACGTTCTGGTGTGCAAAGTGGAATAGTTTCTGGCGCTTGTGTAAATTTTCTTATACAACAAACCTTGAACTGTTGCTCAGAAGATAGCACAAGCACGGATCTTCTACTATGCTTAATGTCTAATCTGTTGAGTCTGTAAAAATACATATTTCACTCTAATGTTCAAACATCAAATTTAATGGATAATTTATAATGATGTGCTTGTACTGATTTAATTAGGTCTTCCTTTACCGACTTCCCCCTGATAAAACTACCCGCAGAAACCGACTTATTTTTTAAGAAGTACCCCTGATGTATTCCTGGGCACAGTAGAGGTTTAATCTATGCCAATGCGCACATCGCACAAATTAAAAATGCAAGAGAACATTGCGTCCATGTCACTGAACATTCTGGTTGGCGATTTTCAACCTTGCATGTAATGAAATATCTCCATTGCAATTCATGCGTGTACACATGTGGATTTCGCATCAATGCGAATTTGATAAAAGAAGGTAGTTTTCGCATAAATGCGAAATTAGTAAAGGAATAGTTGATGGTGCTCTTAGTGATGTGCATTAGAGTCCTGAATGGGATGAAGTTCATGTTAAAGTTAGGCCTAATTCCTAAAAATACATAGGCCTATTAAATATTTTAGTGACCTGTGAAGACATATATTATTCTATAGCGCAATGAGTGATCTTGAGTGAACTGAAGAATTATTAGAATAGGCCTACTGGACCAATCCATATTATCAGGACGTCCCCTTAGATATGAAAGGGTGTTTCTGCCACTTTGCAAAGTGGCACATACACCCTTGCACATCTAGAGGAGGGGCGAAGAATACATAGGCCTAAGACCTTATGTATTTTTGATGTTATTGAATAAGCTATATGAAGTTGAGATTCGAGGATAAACAGAAGATCAAATAAGTAGGCTACGTATTTACACGAAGCAAGTTGTATTATTCAACAATATTACATCTAACCGTTAGTTATAAAACAATCACAAGTGAAGTGCCTCAAGGCTCTTTTTGGGGCTATTAGTAATTCTCTTTTACATAATGACGATATAATAAATGTCTTAAACATCTTGGTGATCAATTTATATGCAGACGATTCTGAATTACTTTAACAGGGAAGAGTGTTGTTACTTTAAAAAACATTAGGAATAGAGTACTACGATAATAGACTGGTTACAATAAAACACAATATGTGTTTCTTTGTAATAAGAAAAACAAGCATACAAAAATCATTTACTATAAATAACATAATACTGAAAAAGATTGAAAAGACTTTTTTGGTAGCCGCATGGTAGCTAGGCATACGGCCCTGAACTACCGGCAACAGAGTGTGTGAAAACGTCATAATCAATACAAATTATGTCCATAATTATACGTTACTCGTGTGAAGTTTTTTCTTTGCATTTCAAATGTTTCTGTTTGCCAAATAAAATACTTGTAATCATTGAACTGATGGAGTTGTTGTATTGCAGTGCATAAAAAAATGTTATATAATATTGAATTATGTTATTTGGCCTTATATCAGCCCAGGATAAATGAAATGAATCGGGCTTTAGGCCACCTTTGTGCACATATAGGCTAAACTGGGCCAGGAGAACCTCCTGAGGATGGTGAGATGACACTGTCTTCCGGACACAGGATGCGAAATTCGGGCCCCGGCGGTCTGAGGCCGAGCACGCTACCTCTCGGTGACGGAGGCTCCCCACAATACTGACTTTCGCACGTGGATGGGGAAGAAACATTTTTTGTTTCTTTCAAACCGCCGTGACCGTGAACCGAACCCCGAACTCTGGCGTGAAAGGCAGCGGTGCTAACCACTACCCTAGGGCCCCCGCACTCAGCCCAGGAGAATCATGTTTAAGTTATGATTGTACGTGTTGCCTAAAATTAAATCAGTAGCAAACGTAGATATTGCGCATCAGTTATATACTCCAACTGTCTATCTCGGTTGCATAATGATATCTTTTCAAGAAATCCGAAAAAACACAAATACGTCATAGGCCTAAGCCTATTGCTCATGATTGTACGCCAATTAGCCTACAAATTAGCTCTGGGAAATTAGCCTACCTTTATCGCATGCCAAGAAGATGAATGCATATATATGGTTGCTGGGTAGGGGAGAACGGATAAGTTGTGCCAATTTGGCTATCCGAAAATTAATTGTGAAGCCGCATAATGTGTGTTACAATGGCGGATCCTCGTGTATGTTCTAAAAAAGAAGACCATAATTGGGCCGTGATATGCATAGTCTGACTAGTCTATGTTTCAGAATGCACGATTAAAGCCCTAGATTTCATAATCTCCTCTTATCTAGAGCATATAATTATAGAGGCTGGCTGTGACAGTTGTGGTGTGATTATTTTTTGGTAAAAAATCAGCGCTCCTCAGCTGTCTAAATCCCCTCCAGTAGGGGACATGCACAAAAGCATGTGGATGGCATTTGATGGTGGAAAAAAATAGAAATAAAAAAATACAGCAGCCAAATAAAACACATAGGCCTATTATTCACACATGTAGGCCTTAGAGGTAGCGGCTATCTCAGCTAATTGCTGAGTATCTAGGCTATTTAACTAGAGCGCCAATATCCGAATATTTCACACACTGTAGGCTACGTCTAATGCTCATATAGAGCTTCCATAATGTTCCATGTCGCGTATTTATTGGATAGCTAAGTTGAGAAACCGTGACACATTTCACCATCACTGATAATGAGCTATGAGAGGTTAGGATATCGCGCGGACCATCGCGCCTATATTAACTTGTGATGTGATACCTTACTGTTTCTTGAGTGTAACGTAGGTGAGTTTTATGGGAGGTGAAATATTATTATAGGGCCTATGTGATATTTTTTAAATATGTTAATCTGATATCGCATAGATAATAACGTTACACAATGATATTGTCATTACGATAGCACCATGTTTCACCACAACACTTCTTCGAATTATACTGTAAAATTGAAAAACGTAATCTACCATTGAATGACAATGTGCGTGAGCGATAATAGACCCCTATAATCTTTATCGAATTAATCTATCACGTGGATTGTCAACAACGTGACGCTCGCAACCCACTGGACTGCTGGGCACACAACGCTTTATCATCTTCCTCCACAAGGCCCGCTACTCTCGACGTCAGGAGTAGCATGCTTTTTGAAGGAAGATTCGCTTTATCTACGTTGAATCAACCTCAATGTCGATACAGCGGTCGTTGACGTTGATTCAACGTCGATACAATGTTGTGTGTCCACTTTAGGCCTATCGGTATCTGTATATTACGTGGCAGTACGCACTATTGTGCTATCGCGCCACGGGAGTAACTTAGCAAGGCATGTTCATGATATCATTCATAGCCTTATGTGCATGCCAAGTACTCCACATTGTGGATTTTCTGGGGTCTCGCTGGATGGAAACTGCGCCTACGTCCATTGAGGTTCTTTTACGTCCAACTCAAAGTCAGTCAAACGAGCCATCTGATTTACATGGTTCTCTGAGCCCCACGACACGACATTGCGATGTCCTAACGTTAGTGTACAAGGCACCTGGCAGTCCCAGGCGGTCACCCATCCAATTATGAACCGGGCGCTACGTTGCTTAAATCCAGTGATCGAGCCGACACCGATGAGACAACGCCGTATTCCGCACTGGGAATGGCTTCTTTTATATATTTCGGTGCATTTAACCATGTTAACGGTTCGATTAATAAAGTAGCTTAATTCATTTTGAATCTAAACATAGTTATAGCATAGAGTTAATAAAGATAAACTCTATGGTTATAGTAAAGAGAAACGGGCAAAGGTAACCATCAATGATATTTGTATTATAGCGTGTTGTATGCAATAATAATGAAATTACAGTTATGACATGTCAAATAATGTAGGGGTAGGCCTAGTTACATACAAAAAAGTGTTTTATAGTCAATGGATCAATTTGGCAAGATATCATAGTTTTCAACATAGGCCTATAGCCCACCCTAGGCCTTAGGCAAAGGAGGCCAGAGCCTGGTGATACATTGCCCATATAGGGCCCCTCTGCATTATCACTCTTTGCCCGCATAGCTGTCATTAAAAAAATGTTGGTACATATTTGAAACCCCAATGCCAGTGAACGAAATGATTTGTGAAACTGGGGTCTGTTGATCCCCCGGGTCAGTTAACCCCCCTCCCCGTGGGCCCTCTCCCTTCTTGGTGATTCACTGGGAGTGAAAATGAGAGCCACCTATTGAATAACACATGAATCAGGATATTTTGGTGTGCGTCGTGGATCGATTTCAGCACATGTAAACAAATTCTCCAACAAAATAGTCTTTTTTGAAGCAGAAAGTGAAAATCGCCTTATCAGGTATGTGAGCAGGTGAAGGGCTGTAGGCTAGGGATTAGGGGCCTACTGTTGTAAATGTGATGTTCCAGGTTAGGGTGATGATGTATGCTTCTTGAACGTATAATTTGAGCATATTATTTGTTAAAATAGTTTTCTTTTCTATTAAGCTCAGATAATCACATAAATCATACAAAATAATATGTCTGACCTGGGGTCAGATGATCCTTGAGTTGATCCGTGAAAGTGGTCAGTTGATCCATGGATCAATTGATCCCAGCCTGGATCAACTGTCCCCACCATTTGGTGACCTGACGCTATCAAATGTGGATTGTACATTATCAGATTATGACATATTTAAATATTGATTTATTTTTTTTAAAAGCTGATAAATAATTCCATGTGTATAATGTTTTTTTCTTGTTGTATCAACTGACCCCGGTAGATTGGTCAACTTAAATTACCGGTTGTAAGTTGATCCAGCAAAGGAATATTTTTTAAAGTGTTATTTAATCAACATGATCAACACAGAAAGTCCCAGACATTACATTTGTCATTCACTGACAGACATTAAGTTGTAGTATACAACTTACGTGATGACCTTACGTGATGCTGAGACCCCCCACCTCCACGTGCTGCTGAGACCCCCATCTCCACATGCTACTGAGACCCCCACCTCTCCATGCTGCTGAGACCCCTACATGCTGCTTAGACCCCCGCCCCTCCGTGCCTCTGAGACCCCCACCTCCACATGGTGCTGAGATTCCCACCTCTCCATGCTGCTGAGACCCCCACCTCTCCATGCTGCTGAGACCCCCACTTCCACATTCTGCTGAGACCCCCACCTCTCCATGGTGCTGAGACCCCCACTTCCACATGCTGCTGAGACCCCCACCTCTCCGTGCTGCTGAGACCCCTACATGCTGCTGAGACACCCACCTCCACATGCTGCTGAGATTCCCACCTCCCCATGCTGCTGAGTCCCCCACCTCTCCATGCTGCTGAGACTCCCACTTCCACATGCTGCTGAGACCCCCACCTCCCCGTGCTGCTGAGACCTATATGCTGGAGAGGTGGGGAACTCAGCAGCACATAAGGAGTCTCAGCAGCACAGTGGGGATCTCAGCAGCACGGGGAGGTGTATATTGACATATATATTTTTTTCAATTTATGTCCACACAGGAAAAAATCGCAAGACATCGCAGAGAGTGTATAAAGAATGATCCATTGCGACTGGAAGAACAACGAAGAATAAGTCGAAAGAGGTTGCATCCAGGCGTGGTAGCAGGAAATAGAAAACGTGCCAAGGATCTCACGAGCTTAAAGCCAAACACAAATACTGAAGGAAAATGAAGCCAAGAAGTAGGCCTAACGTTAGACACCGTGTATGTGATAAATCGACCGTCTCCGGCCTACAGGTGAAAGTAGAAACAGGAGGAACATACAAAAATACTGGAACTTCATCTGAAACAAAATCACAAGTTGTACCTAGGTATCCTCAAATTACACCAGTATCACTACAAGCTGCAGCTCCTGTGCATTGTAATGTTACAAAGTGAGTATGCAATACATAACAAGCTCATGTGTTTTTATTTAAATTTTGTACATCATCTGTTTTCTTTTACACGTTTTTGTTTTCTAAATATTTACAAAACCGATTTTTTTTTTCTAGAAAATGTCTACATAAAATTTATGACAACACCTCACATCAGTTTAATATGGAGCCCCTAAAGGGACATGGAGGAGAAAATAAAATTAAATCGTGGCCGAGATTTATAATCCGTTCCCACGATTTAGAATCCGTGGCCACGATTTATAATCCGTGCCCACGATTTACGATCTATAATCCGTGGCTACGATTTATAATTCGTTCCCACAATTTATATTTTGTTCCCACGATTTTTAATTCGTTCTTATATTTCGTTCCCACGATTTTTAATTCGTTCCCACAACTTGTAATCCGTGGCCACGATTTTTAATCTGTGGGAACGAATTATAATCCGTTCCCACAATTTATAATCCGTTCCCAAGATTTAAAATCCGTGGCCACGATTTATAATTCGTTCCCACTATTTATAATCCGTGGCCACGATTTATAAGCCGTCCCACGATTTATAATCCATCCCCACGATTTATAATTCGTTCCCACGATTTATAATCCGTTCCCACGATTTATAATCCATGGCCAAGATTTATAATTCGTTCCCACGACTTATAATTCGTTCCCTCGATTTATGTTTCGTTCCCACGATTTTTAATTCGCTTCCACAACTTGTAATCCGTGACCACGATTTATAATCTGTGCGAACGAATTATAATCCGTTCCCACGATTTATAGTCCGTTCGCAAGATTTATAATCCGTGGTCACGATTTATAATCTGTTCCCACTATTTATAATCCGTTGCCACGATTTATAATTCGTTCCTACGATGTATAATCCGGGGCCACGATTTATAATTCGTTCCCACGATTTATAATTCGTTCCCACGATTTATAATCCGTGGCTACGATTTATAATCCGTGGATACGATTTATAATTCGTTCCCACGATTTATATTTCGTTCCCACGATTTATAATCCGTGGCCACGATTTATAATTCGTTCCCACGATTTATAATCCGTGGCCACGATTTGTAGTTCGTTCCCACGATTTATAATTCGCTCCCACGATTTATAATCCGTGGCCACGATTTATAATTCGTTCCCACGATTTATATTACATAGCCACGATTCATAATTCGCTCCCACGATTTATAATTTCTTCCCACGATTTATAATCCGTTCCCACTATTTATAATCCGTTGCCACGATTTATAATTCGTTCCTACGATGTATAATCCGGGGCCACGATTTATAATTCGTTCCCACGATTTATAATTCGTTCCCACGATTTATAATCCGTGGCTACGATTTATAATCCGTGGATACGATTTATAATTCGTTCCCACGATTTATATTTCGTTCCCACGATTTATAATCCGTGGCCACGATTTATAATTCGTTCCCACGATTTATAATCCGTGGCCACGATTTGTAGTTCGTTCCCACGATTTATAATTCGCTCCCACGATTTATAATCCGTGGCCACGATTTATAATTCGTTCCCACGATTTATAATACGTAGCCACGATTCATAATTCGCTCCCACGATTTATAATTTGTTTCCACGATTTATAATTCGTTCCCACGATTTAAAATACGTTCTCATGATATATAATCCGTGGCCACGATTTATAATTCGTTCCCACAATTTAGAATCCGTTCCCACGATTTATAATTCGTTTCCATGATTTATAATCCGTGGCCACTATTTGTAATCCGTGGCCACGATTTATAATCCGTTCTCACGATTTATAATCCGTGGCCACAATTTTTAATTCGTTCCCACGATTTAAAATTCGTTCCCACGATTTATAATCCGTTCCCACGATATATAATCCGTGGCCACGATTTATAATCCGTGGTCACGATTTATAATCGGTTCCCACTATTTATAATCCGTGGCCACGATTTATAATTCGTTCCTACGATGTATAATTCGGGGCCACGATTAATAATTCGTTCCCACGATTTATAATCCGTTCCCACGATTTATAATCCGTGGCCATGATTTATAATTCGTTCCCACGATATATAATTCGTTCCCTTGATTTATAATCTGTGGCCACGATTCATAATTCGTTCCCACGATTTATAATCCGTTCTCATAATATATAATCCGTGGCCACGATTTATAATTCGTTCCCACAATTTATAATCCGTTCCCACGATTTATAATTCGTTCCCATGATTTATAATCCGTGGCCACGATTTGTAATCCGTGGCCACGATTCATAATCCGTTCTGACGATTTATAATCCGTGGCCACAATTTATAATTCGTTCCCACGATTTAAAATTCGTTCCCACGATTTATAATCCGTTCCCACGATATATAATCCGTGGCCACGATTTATAATCCGTGGTCACGATTTATAATCCGTTCCAACTATTTATAATCCGTGGCCACGATTTATAATTCGTTCCTACGATGTATAATCCGGGGCCACGATTTATAATTCGTTCCCACGATTTATAATCCGTTCCCACGATTTATAATCCGTGGCCATGATTTATAATTCGTTCCCACGATATATAATTCGTTCCCTTGATTTATAATCCGTGGCCACGATTCATAATTCGTTCCAACGATTTATAATCCGTTCTCATAATATATAATCCGTGGCCACGATTTATAATTCGTTCCCACAATTTAGAATCCGTTCCCACGATTTATAATTCGTTTCCATGATTTATAATCCGTGGCCACTATTTGTAATCCGTGGCCACGATTTATAATCCGTTCTCACGATTTATAATCCGTGGCCACAATTTATAATTCGTTCCCACGATTTAAAATTCGTTCCCACGATTTATAATCCGTTCCCACGATATATAATCCGTGGCCACGATTTATAATCCGTGGTCACGATTTATAATCGGTTCCCACTATTTATAATCCGTGGCCACGATTTATAATTCGTTCCTACGATGTATAATTCGGGGCCACGATTAATAATTCGTTCCCACGATTTATAATCCGTTCCCACGATTTATAATCCGTGGCCATGATTTATAATTCGTTCCCACGATATATAATTCGTTCCCTTGATTTATAATCTGTGGCCACGATTCATAATTCGTTCCCACGATTTATAATCCGTTCTCATAATATATAATCCGTGGCCACGATTTATAATTCGTTCCCACAATTTATAATCCGTTCCCACGATTTATAATTCGTTCCCATGATTTATAATCCGTGGCCACGATTTGTAATCCGTGGCCACGATTCATAATCCGTTCTGACGATTTATAATCCGTGGCCACAATTTATAATTCGTTCCCACGATTTAAAATTCGTTCCCACGATTTATAATCCGTTCCCACGATATATAATCCGTGGCCACGATTTATAATCCGTGGTCACGATTTATAATCCGTTCCCAATATTTATAATCCGTGGCCACGATTTATAATTCGTTCCTACGATGTATAATCCGGGGCCACGATTTATAATTCGTTCCCACGATTTATAATCCGTTCCCACGATTTATAATCCGTGGCCATGATTTATAATTCGTTCCCACGATATATAATTCGTTCCCTTGATTTATAATCCGTGGCCACGATTCATAATTCGTTCCAACGATTTATAATCCGTTCTCATAATATATAATCCGTGGCCACGATTTATAATTCGTTCCCACAATTTATAATCCGTTCCCACGATTTATAATTCGTTTCCACGATTTGTAATCCGTGGCCACGATTTGTAATCCGTGGCCACGATTCATAATCCGTTCTGACGATTTATAATCCGTGGCCACAATTTATAATTCGTTCCCACGATTTAAAATTCGTTCCCACGATTTATAATCCGTTCCCACGATATATAATCCGTGGCCACGATTTATAATCCGTGGTCACGATTTATAATCCGTTCCCACTATTTATAATCCGTGGCCACGATTTATAATTCGTTCCTACGATGTATAATCCGGGGCCACGATTTATAATTCGTTCCCACGATTTATAATTCGTTCCCACGATTTATAATCCGTGGCCACGATTTATAATTCGTTCCCACGATTTATAATCCGTGGCCACGATTTGTAGTTCGTTCCCACTATTTATAATTCCCTCCCACGATTTATAATCCGTTACCACGATTTATAATCCGTGACTACACTTTATAATCTGTGGCCACGATTTATAATTCGTTCCCACGATTTATATTTCGTTCCCACGATTTATAATCCGTGGCCACGATTTATAATTCGTTCCCAAGATTTATAATCCGTGGCCACGATTTGTAGTTCGTTCCCACGATTTATAATTCGCTCCCACGATTTATAATCCGTGGCTACGATTTATAATCCGTGGATACGATTTATAATTCGTTCCCACGATTTATATTTCGTTCCCACGATTTATAATCCGTGGCCACGATTTATAATTCGTTCCCACGATTTATAATCCGTGGCCACGATTTGTAGTTCGTTCCCACGATTTATAATTCGCTCCCACGATTTATAATCCGTGGCCACGATTTATAATTCGTTCCCACGATTTATATTACATAGCCACGATTCATAATTCGCTCCCACGATTTATAATTTCTTCCCACGATTTATAATCCGTTCCCACTATTTATAATCCGTTGCCACGATTTATAATTCGTTCCTACGATGTATAATCCGGGGCCACGATTTATAATTCGTTCCCACGATTTATAATTCGTTCCCACGATTTATAATCCGTGGCTACGATTTATTATCCGTGGATACGATTTATAATTCGTTCCCACGATTTATATTTCGTTCCCACGATTTATAATCCGTGGCCACGATTTATAATTCGTTCCCACGATTTATAATCCGTGGCCACGATTTGTAGTTCGTTCCCACGATTTATAATTCGCTCCCACGATTTATAATCCGTGGCCACGATTTATAATTCGTTCCCACGATTTATAATACGTAGCCACGATTCATAATTCGCTCCCACGATTTATAATTTGTTTCCACGATTTATAATTCGTTCCCACGATTTAAAATACGTTCTCATGATATATAATCCGTGGCCACGATTTATAATTCGTTCCCACAATTTAGAATCCGTTCCCACGATTTATAATTCGTTTCCATGATTTATAATCCGTGGCCACTATTTGTAATCCGTGGCCACGATTTATAATCCGTTCTCACGATTTATAATCCGTGGCCACAATTTTTAATTCGTTCCCACGATTTAAAATTCGTTCCCACGATTTATAATCCGTTCCCACGATATATAATCCGTGGCCACGATTTATAATCCGTGGTCACGATTTATAATCGGTTCCCACTATTTATAATCCGTGGCCACGATTTATAATTCGTTCCTACGATGTATAATTCGGGGCCACGATTAATAATTCGTTCCCACGATTTATAATCCGTTCCCACGATTTATAATCCGTGGCCATGATTTATAATTCGTTCCCACGATATATAATTCGTTCCCTTGATTTATAATCTGTGGCCACGATTCATAATTCGTTCCCACGATTTATAATCCGTTCTCATAATATATAATCCGTGGCCACGATTTATAATTCGTTCCCACAATTTATAATCCGTTCCCACGATTTATAATTCGTTCCCATGATTTATAATCCGTGGCCACGATTTGTAATCCGTGGCCACGATTCATAATCCGTTCTGACGATTTATAATCCGTGGCCACAATTTATAATTCGTTCCCACGATTTAAAATTCGTTCCCACGATTTATAATCCGTTCCCACGATATATAATCCGTGGCCACGATTTATAATCCGTGGTCACGATTTATAATCCGTTCCAACTATTTATAATCCGTGGCCACGATTTATAATTCGTTCCTACGATGTATAATCCGGGGCCACGATTTATAATTCGTTCCCACGATTTATAATCCGTTCCCACGATTTATAATCCGTGGCCATGATTTATAATTCGTTCCCACGATATATAATTCGTTCCCTTGATTTATAATCCGTGGCCACGATTCATAATTCGTTCCAACGATTTATAATCCGTTCTCATAATATATAATCCGTGGCCACGATTTATAATTCGTTCCCACAATTTAGAATCCGTTCCCACGATTTATAATTCGTTTCCATGATTTATAATCCGTGGCCACTATTTGTAATCCGTGGCCACGATTTATAATCCGTTCTCACGATTTATAATCCGTGGCCACAATTTATAATTCGTTCCCACGATTTAAAATTCGTTCCCACGATTTATAATCCGTTCCCACGATATATAATCCGTGGCCACGATTTATAATCCGTGGTCACGATTTATAATCGGTTCCCACTATTTATAATCCGTGGCCACGATTTATAATTCGTTCCTACGATGTATAATTCGGGGCCACGATTAATAATTCGTTCCCACGATTTATAATCCGTTCCCACGATTTATAATCCGTGGCCATGATTTATAATTCGTTCCCACGATATATAATTCGTTCCCTTGATTTATAATCTGTGGCCACGATTCATAATTCGTTCCCACGATTTATAATCCGTTCTCATAATATATAATCCGTGGCCACGATTTATAATTCGTTCCCACAATTTATAATCCGTTCCCACGATTTATAATTCGTTCCCATGATTTATAATCCGTGGCCACGATTTGTAATCCGTGGCCACGATTCATAATCCGTTCTGACGATTTATAATCCGTGGCCACAATTTATAATTCGTTCCCACGATTTAAAATTCGTTCCCACGATTTATAATCCGTTCCCACGATATATAATCCGTGGCCACGATTTATAATCCGTGGTCACGATTTATAATCCGTTCCCAATATTTATAATCCGTGGCCACGATTTATAATTCGTTCCTACGATGTATAATCCGGGGCCACGATTTATAATTCGTTCCCACGATTTATAATCCGTTCCCACGATTTATAATCCGTGGCCATGATTTATAATTCGTTCCCACGATATATAATTCGTTCCCTTGATTTATAATCCGTGGCCACGATTCATAATTCGTTCCAACGATTTATAATCCGTTCTCATAATATATAATCCGTGGCCACGATTTATAATTCGTTCCCACAATTTATAATCCGTTCCCACGATTTATAATTCGTTTCCACGATTTGTAATCCGTGGCCACGATTTGTAATCCGTGGCCACGATTCATAATCCGTTCTGACGATTTATAATCCGTGGCCACAATTTATAATTCGTTCCCACGATTTAAAATTCGTTCCCACGATTTATAATCCGTTCCCACGATATATAATCCGTGGCCACGATTTATAATCCGTGGTCACGATTTATAATCCGTTCCCACTATTTATTATCCGTGGCCACGATTTATAATTCGTTCCTACGATGTATAATCCGGGGCCACGATTTATAATTCGTTCCCACGATTTATAATTCGTTCCCACGATTTATAATCCGTGGCCACGATTTATAATTCGTTCCCACGATTTATAATCCGTGGCCACGATTTGTAGTTCGTTCCCACTATTTATAATTCCCTCCCACGATTTATAATCCGTTACCACGATTTATAATCCGTGACTACGCTTTATAATCTGTGGCCACGATTTATAATTCGTTCCCACGATTTATATTTCGTTCCCACGATTTATAATCCGTGGCCACGATTTATAATTCGTTCCCAAGATTTATAATCCGTGGCCACGATTTGTAGTTCGTTCCCACGATTTATAATTCGCTCTCACTATTTATAATCCGTGGCCACGATTTATAATTCGTTCCCACGATTTATAATACGTAGCCACGATTCATAATTCGCTCCCACGATTTATAATTTGTTCCCACGATTTATAATTCGTTCCCACGATTTAAAATCCGTTCTCATGATATATAATCGTGGCCACGATTTATAATTCGTTCCCACAATTTATAATCCGTTCCCACGATTTATAATTCGTTTCCATGATTTATAATCCGTGGCCACGATTTGTAATCCGTGGCCACGATTTACAATCTGTTCTCACGATTTATAATCCGTGGCCACAATTTATAATTCGTTCCCACGATTACAAATTCGTTCCCACGATTTATAATCCGTTCCCACGATATATAATCCGTGGCCACGATTTATAATCCGTGGTCACGATTTATAATCGGTTCCCACTATTTATAATTCGTGGCCACGATTCATAATTCGTTCCTACGATGTATAATTCGGGGCTACGATTAATAATTCGTTCCCATTCCGGATTTATAATCCGTGGCCATGATTTATAATTCGTTCCCACGATATATAATTCGTTCCCTTGATTTATAATCCGTGGCCACGATTCATAATTCGTTCCCACGATTTAAAATTCGTTCCCACGATTTATAATCCGTTCCCACGATATATAATCCGTGGCCACGATTTATAATCCGTGGTCACGATTTATAATCGGTTCCCACTATTTATAATCCGTGGCCACGATTTATAATTCGTTCCTACGATGTATAATTCGGGGCCACGATTAATAATTCGTTCCCACGATTTATAATCCGTTCCCACGATTTATAATCCGTGGCCATGATTTATAATTCGTTCCCACGATATATAATTCGTTCCCTTGATTTATAATCTGTGGCCACGATTCATAATTCGTTCCCACGATTTATAATCCGTTCTCATAATATATAATCCGTGGCCACGATTTATAATTCGTTCCCACAATTTATAATCCGTTCCCACGATTTATAATTCGTTCCCATGATTTATAATCCGTGGCCACGATTTGTAATCCGTGGCCACGATTCATAATCCGTTCTGACGATTTATAATCCGTGGCCACAATTTATAATTCGTTCCCACGATTTAAAATTCGTTCCCACGATTTATAATCCGTTCCCACGATATATAATCCGTGGCCACGATTTATAATCCGTGGTCACGATTTATAATCCGTTCCAACTATTTATAATCCGTGGCCATGATTTATAATTCGTTCCTACGATGTATAATCCGGGGCCACGATTTATAATTCGTTCCCACGATTTATAATCCGTTCCCACGATTTATAATCCGTGGCCATGATTTATAATTCGTTCCCACGATATATAATTCGTTCCCTTGATTTATAATCCGTGGCCACGATTCATAATTCGTTCCAACGATTTATAATCCGTTCTCATAATATATAATCCGTGGCCACGATTTATAATTCGTTCCCACAATTTAGAATCCGTTCCCACGATTTATAATTCGTTTCCATGATTTATAATCCGTGGCCACTATTTGTAATCCGT
Source organism: Flabesymbios commensalis (assembly GCA_964017125.1). Taxonomy (NCBI): domain Eukaryota; kingdom Metazoa; phylum Annelida; class Polychaeta; order Terebellida; family Flabelligeridae; genus Flabesymbios; species Flabesymbios commensalis. The sequence continues at coordinate 38,416,306 of OZ024916.1, read as the reverse complement.
GGCCACGATTTATAATCCGTTCTCACGATTTATAATCCGTGGCCACAATTTATAATTCGTTCCCACGATTTAAAATTCGTTCCCACGATTTATAATCCGTTCCCACGATATATAATCCGTGGCCACGATTTATAATCCGTGGTCACGATTTATAATCGGTTCCCACTATTTATAATCCGTGGCCACGATTTATAATTCGTTCCTACGATGTATAATTCGGGGCCACGATTAATAATTCGTTCCCACGATTTATAATCCGTTCCCACGATTTATAATCCGTGGCCATGATTTATAATTCGTTCCCACGATATATAATTCGTTCCCTTGATTTATAATCTGTGGCCACGATTCATAATTCGTTCCCACGATTTATAATCCGTTCTCATAATATATAATCCGTGGCCACGATTTATAATTCGTTCCCACAATTTATAATCCGTTCCCACGATTTATAATTCGTTCCCATAATTTATAATCCGTGGCCACGATTTGTAATCCGTGGCCACGATTCATAATCCGTTCTGACGATTTATAATCCGTGGCCACAATTTATAATTCGTTCCCACGATTTAAAATTCGTTCCCACGATTTATAATCCGTTCCCACGATATATAATCCGTGGCCACGATTTATAATCCGTGGTCACGATTTATAATCCGTTCCCACTATTTATAATCCGTGGCCACGATTTATAATTCGTTCCTACGATGTATAATCCGGGGCCACGATTTATAATTCGTTCCCACGATTTATAATCCGTTCCCACGATTTATAATCCGTGGCCATGATTTATAATTCGTTCCCACGATATATAATTCGTTCCCTTGATTTATAATCCGTGGCCACGATTCATAATTCGTTCCAACGATTTATAATCCGTTCTCATAATATATAATCCGTGGCCACGATTTATAATTCGTTCCCACAATTTATAATCCGTTCCCACGATTTATAGTTCGTTTCCACGATTTGTAATCCGTGGCCACGATTTGTAATCCGTGGCCACGATTCATAATCCGTTCTGACGATTTATAATCCGTGGCCACAATTTATAATTCGTTCCCACGATTTAAAATTCGTTCCCACGATTTATAATCCGTTCCCACGATATATAATCCGTGGCCACGATTTATAATCCGTGGTCACGATTTATAATCCGTTCCCACTATTTATAATCCGTGGCCACGATTTATAATTCGTTCCTACGATGTATAATCCGGGGCCACGATTTATAATTCGTTCCCACGATTTATAATTCGTTCCCACGATTTATAATCCGTGGCCACGATTTATAATTCGTTCCCACGATTTATAATCCGTGGCCACGATTTGTAGTTCGTTCCCACTATTTATAATTCCCTCCCACGATTTATAATCCGTTACCACGATTTATAATCCGTGACTACGCTTTATAATCTGTGGCCACGATTTATAATTCGTTCCCACGATTTATATTTCGTTCCCACGATTTATAATCCGTGGCCACGATTTATAATTCGTTCCCAAGATTTATAATCCGTGGCCACGATTTGTAGTTCGTTCCCACGATTTATAATTCGCTCTCACGATTTATAATCCGTGGCCACGATTTATAATTCGTTCCCACGATTTATAATACGTAGCCACGATTCATAATTCGCTCCCACGATTTATAATTTGTTCCCACGATTTATAATTCGTTCCCACGATTTAAAATCCGTTCTCATGATATATAATCGTGGCCACGATTTATAATTCGTTCCCACAATTTATAATCCGTTCCCACGATTTATAATTCGTTTCCATGATTTATAATCCGTGGCCACGATTTGTAATCCGTGGCCACGATTTACAATCTGTTCTCACGATTTATAATCCGTGGCCACAATTTATAATTCGTTCCCACGATTACAAATTCGTTCCCACGATTTATAATCCGTTCCCACGATATATAATCCGTGGCCACGATTTATAATCCGTGGTCACGATTTATAATCGGTTCCCACTATTTATAATTCGTGGCCACGATTTATAATTCGTTCCTACGATGTATAATTCGGGGCCACGATTAATAATTCGTTCCCATTCCGGATTTATAATCCGTGGCCATGATTTATAATTCGTTCCCACGATATATAATTCGTTCCCTTGATTTATAATCCGTGGCCACGATTCATAATTCGTTCCCACGATTTATAATCCGTTCTCATAATATATAATCCGTGGCCACGATTTATAATTCGTTCCCACAATTTATAATCCGTTCCCACGATTTATAATTCGTTTCCATGATTTATAATCCGTGGCCACGATTTGTAATCTGAGGCCACGATTCATAATCCGTTCTGACGATTTATAATCCGTGGCCACAATTTATAATTCGTTCCCACGATTTAAAATTCGTTCCCACGATTTATAATCCGTTCCCACGATATATAATCCGTGGCCACGATTTATAATTCGTTCCTACGATGTATAATCCGGGGCCACGATTTATAATTCGTTCCCACGATTTATATTCCGTGGGCACGATTTATAATCCGTGGCCATGATTGATAAATCGTTTTCACGATTTATAATTCGTTCCCACGATTTATAATTTGTTCCCACGATTTATAATTCGTTCCCACGATTTATAATCCGTTCCCACGATTTATAATCCGTGGCCATGATTTATAATTTGTTCCCACGATTTTTAATTCGTTCCCACGATTTATAATCTCACGATTTATAATTCGTTCCTACGATGTATAATTCGGGGCCACGATTAATAATTCGTTCCCATTCCGGATTTATAATCCGTGGCCATGATTTATAATTCCTTCCCACGATATATAATTCGTTCCCTTGATTTATAATCCGTGGCCACGATTCATAATTCGTTCCCACGATTTATAATCCGTTCTCATAATATATAATCCGTGGCCACGATTTATAATTCGTTCCCACAATTTATAATCCGTTCCCACGATTTATAATTCGTTTCCATGATTTATAATCCGTGGCCACGATTTGTAATCTGAGGCCACGATTCATAATCCGTTCTGACGATTTATAATCCGTGGCCACAATCTATAATTCGTTCCCACGATTTAAAATTCGTTCCCACGATTTATAATCCGTTCCCACGATATATAATCCGTGGCCACGATTTATAATTCGTTCCTACGATGTATAATCCGGGGCCACGATTTATAATTCGTTCCCACGATTTATATTCCGTGGGCACGATTTATAATCCGTGGCCATGATTGATAAATCGTTTTCACGATTTATAATTCGTTCCCACGATTTATAATTTGTTCCCACGATTTATAATTCGTTCCCACGATTTATAATCCGTTTCCACGATTTATAATCCGTGGCCATGATTTATAATTTGTTCCCACGATTTTTAATTCGTTCCCACGATTTATAATCCGTGGCCACGATTTATAATTCGTTCCCACGGTTTATAATCTGTGGCCACGATTTGTAGTTCGTTCCCACTATTTATAATTCGCTCCCACGATTTATAATCCGCTACCACGATTTATAATCCGTGACTACGATTTATAATCTGTGGCCACGATTTATAATTCGTTCCCACGATTTATATTTCGTTCCCACGATTTATAATCCGTGGCCACGATTTATAATTCGTTCCCACGATTTATAATCCGTGGCCACGATTTGTAGTTCGTTCCCACAATTTATAATTCGCTCTCACGATTTATAATCCGTGGCCACGATTTATAATTCGTTCCCACGATTTATAATACGTAGCCACGATTCATAATTCGCTCCCACGATTTATAATTTGTTCCCACGATTTATAATTCGTTCCCACGATTTAAAATCCGTTCTCATGATATATAATCGTGGCCACGATTTATAATTCGTTCCCACAATTTATAATCCGTTCCCACGATTTATAATTCGTTTCCATGATTTATAATCCGTGGCCACGATTTGTAATCCGTGGCCACGATTTATAATCCGTTCTCACGATTTATAATCCGTGGCCACAATTTATAATTCGTTCCCACGATTTAAAATTCGTTCCCACGATTTATAATCCGTTCCCACGATATATAATCCGTGGCCACGATTTATAATCCGTGGTCACGATTTATAATCGGTTCCCACTATTTATAATTCGTGGCCACGATTTATAATTCGTTCCTACGATTTATAATTCGGGGCCACGATTAATAATTCGTTCCCATTCCGGATTTATAATCCGTGGCCATGATTTATAATTCGTTCCCACGATATATAATTCGTTCCCTTGATTTATAATCCGTGGCCACGATTCATAATTCGTTCCCACGATTTATAATCCGTTCTCATAATATGTAATCCGTGGCCACGATTTATAATTCGTTCCCAAAATTTATAATCCGTTCCCACGATTTATAATTCGTTCCCGCGATTTATAATCCGTTCCCACGATTTATAATCCGTGGCCATGATTTATAATTTGTTCCCACGATTTATATTTCGTTCCCACGATTTATAATCCGTGGCCACGATTTATAATTCGTTCCCACGATTTATAATCCGTGGCCACGATTTGTAGTTCGTTCCCACTATTTATAATTCGCTCCCACTATTTATAATCCGTTACCACGAATTATAATCCGTGACTACGATTTATAATCTGTGGCCACGATTTATAATTCGTTCCCACGATTTATAATTCGTTCCCACCATTTATAATCCGTGGCCACGATTTATAATTCGTTCCCACGATTTATAATCCGTGGCCACGATTTGTAGTTCGTTCCCACTATTTATAATTCGCTCCCACGATTTATAATCCGTTACCACGAATTATAATCCGTGACTACGATTTATAATCTGTGGCCACGATTTATAATTCGTTCCCACGATTTATAATTCGTTCCCACCATTTATAATCCGTGGCCACGATTTATAATTCGTTCTCACAATTTATAATCCGTGGCCACGATTTGTAGTTCGTTCCCACAATTTATAATTCGTTCCCACGTTGTATAATCCGGGGCCACGATTTATAATTCGTTCCCACGATTTATAATCCGTTCCCACGATTTATAATCCGTGGCCACGATTTATAATTCGTACCGACGATGTATAATTCGTGGCCACGATTTATAATTTGTTCCCACCATTTATAATCCGTTCCCACGATTTATAATCCGTGGCCATGATTGATAAATCGTTCCCACGATTTATAATTCGTTCCCTCGATTTATAATCCGTGGCCACGATTTATAATTCGTTCCCACGATTTATAATCCGTGGCTACGATTTATAATCCGTGGATACGATTTATAATTCGTTCCCACGATTTATAATTCGTTCCCATGATTTAAAATCCGTGGCCACGATTTATAATTCGTTCCCACGATTTATAATCCGTTCTCATGATATATAATCCGTGGCCACGATTTATAATTCGTTCCCACAATTTATAATCCGTTCCCACGATTTATAATTCGTTTCCATGATATATAATCCGTGACCACGATTTGTAATCCGTGGCCACGATTCATAATCCGTTCTCACGATTTATAATCCGTGGCCCCAATTTATAATTCGTTCCCACGATTTAAAATTCGTTCCCAAGATTTAAAATCCGTTCCCACGATATATAATCCGTGGCCACGATTTATAATCCGTGGTCACGATTTATAATCGGTTCCCACTATTTATAATCCGTGGCCACGATTTATAATTTGTTCCCACGATGTATAATCCGGGGCCACGATTTATGATTCCTTCCCACGATTTATAATCCGTTCCCACGATTTATAATCCGTGGCCATGATTTAGATTTCGTTCCCACGATATATAATTCGTTCCCTTGATTTATAATCCGTGGCCACGATTCATAATTCGTTCCCACGATTTATAATCCGTTCTCATAATATTTAATCCATGGCCACGATATATAATTCGTTCCCACAATTTATAATCCGTTCCCATGATTTATAATTCGTTTCCATGATTTATAATCCGTGGCCTCGATTTGTAATCCGTGGCCACGATTCATAATCCGTTCTGACGATTTATAATCCGTGGCCACAATTTATGATTCGTTCCCACGATTTAAAATTCGTTCCCACGATTTATAATCCGTTCCCACGATTTATAATCCGTGGCCATGATTTATAATTCGTTCCCACGATTTATAATTCGCTCCCTTGATTTATAATCCGTGGCCACGATTTATAATTCGTTCCCACGATTTATAATCCGTTCCCACGATTTACAATCCGTGGCTACGATTTATAATTCGTTCCCACGATTTATAATCCGTGGCCACGATTTGTAGTTCGTTCCCACTATTTATAATTCGCTCTCACGATTTATAATCCGCTCCCACGATTTATAATTCGTGACTACGATTTATAATCCGTGGCCACGATTTATAATTCGTTCCCACGATTTATAATCCGTTCCCAAGATTTATAATCCGTGGCCACGATTTATAATCCGTTCCCACTATTTATAATCCGTGGCCACGATTTATAATCCGTTTCACGATTTATAATCCGTCCCCACGATTTATAATTCGTTCCCACGAGTTATAATCCGTTCCCACGATTTATAATCCGTGGCAAGATTTATAATTCGTTCCCACGATTTATAATTCGTTCCCTCGATTTATGTTTCGTTCCTACGATTTTTAATTCGTTCCCACAACTTGTAATCCGTGGCCACGATTTATAATCTGTGGGAACGAATTATAATCCGTTCCCACGATTTATAATCCGTTCCCAAGATTTATAATCCGTGGTCACGATTTATAATCCGTTCCCACTATTTATAATCCGTGGCCACGATTTATAATTCGTTCCTACGATGTATAGTCCGGGGCCACGATTTATTATTTGTTCCCACGATTTATAATCCGTTCCCACGATTTACAATCCGTGGCCACGAGTAATAATTCGTTCCCACGATTTATAATCCGTGGCTACGATTTATGATCCGTGACCACGATTTATAATTCGTTCCCACGATTTATTATTCGTTCCCACGATTTATAATCCGTGGCCACGATTTATAATTCGTTCCCACGATTTATAATCCGTGGCCACGATTTGTAGTTCGTTCCCACTATTTATAATTCGCTCCCACGATTTATAATCCGTTTCCACGATTTACAATCCATCCCCACGATTTATAATCCGTGGCCACGATTTATATTTCGTTCCGACGATGTATAATCCGTGGCCACGATTTATAATTCGTTTCCACGATTTATAATCCGTTCTCACGATTTATAATCCGTGGCCATGATTGATAAATCGTTCTCACGATTTATAATTCGTTCCCACGATTTATAATTTGTTCCCACGATTTATAATTCGTTCCCACGATTTATAATCCGTTCTCATGATATATAATCCGTGGCCGCGATTTACAATTCGTCCCCACAATTTATGATCCGTTCCCACGATTTATAATTCGTTTCCATGATTTATAATCCGTGGCCACGATTTGTAATCCGTGGCCACGATTTATAATCCGTTCTCACGATTTATAATTCGTGGCCACAATTTATAATTCGTTCCCACGATTTATAATACGTAGCCACGATTTATAATTCGTTCCCACGATTTATAATTTGTTACCACGATTTATAATTCGTTCCCACGATTTATAATCCGTAGCCACAATTTATAATTCGTTCGCACGATTTATAATCCGTGGTAGGATTTATAATTCGTGGATACGATTTATAATTCGTTCCCACGATTTATAATCCGTGGCCACGATTTATAATTCGTTCCTACTATTTATAATCAGTGGCCACGATTTGTAGTTCGTTCCCACGATTTATAATTCGTTCCCTCGATTTATAATCCGTGGCCACGATTTATAATTCGTTCCCACGATTTATAAACCGTGGCTACGATTTATAATCCGTGGCCACGATTTATAATTCGTTCCCACGATCTATAATCCGTCCCCACGATTTATAATCCGTGGCCACGATTTGTAGTTCATTCCCACTATATATAATTCGCTCCCACAATTTATAATCGGTTCCCACGATTTATAATCCGTCCCCACGATTTATAATCCGTGGCCACGAATTCGTTCCGACGATGTATAATCCGTGGCCACGATTTATTATTCGTTCCCACGATTTATAAGCCGTTCCCACGATTTATAATCCGTGGCCATGATTGATAAATCGTTCTCACGATTGATAAATCGTTCCCACTATTTATAATCCGCTGCCACGATTTATAATCCGTTCCCACGATTTATAATCCGTCCCCACGATTCATAATCCGTGGCCACGATTTATAATTCGTTCCCTTGATTTATAATCCGTGGCCACAATTTATAATTCGTTCCGACGATGTATTCTGTGGCCACGATTTATAATCCGTTCCCACGATTTATAATCCGTGGCCATGATTGATAAATCGTTCCCACGATTTATAATCCGTGGCCACGATTTTTAATTCGTTCCCACGATTTATAATCCGTGGCTACGATTTATAATCCGTGGCCACGATTTATAATTCGTTCCCACTATTTATAATTCACTCTCACGATTTATAATCCGCTCCCACGATTTATAACTCGTGACTACGATTTATAATCCGTGGCCACGATTTATAATTCGTTCCCAAGATTTATAATCCGTTCCCAAGATTTATAATCCGTGGCCACGATTTATAATCCGTTTCACGATTTATAATCCGTCCCCACGATTTATAATTCGTTCTCACGAGTTATAATCCGTTCCCACGATTTATAATCCGTGGCAAGATTTATAATTCGTTCCCACGATTTATAATTCGTTCCCTCGATTTATGTCTCGTTCCTACGATTTTTAATTCGTTCCCACAGCTTGTAATCCGTGGCCACGATTTATAATCTGTGGGAACGAATTATAATCCGTTCCCACGATTTATAATCCGTTCCCAAGATTTATAATCCGTGGTCACGATTTATAATCCGTTCCCACTATTTATAATCCGTGGCCACGATTTATAATTCGTTCCTACGATGTATAGTCCGGGGCCACGATTTATAATTTGTTCCCACGATTTATAATCCGTTCCCACGATTTATAATCCGTGGCCATGATTTATAATTCGTTCCCACGATTTATAATTCGTTCCCTTGATTTACAATCCGTGGCCACGAGTTATAATTCGTTCCCACGATTTATAATCCGTGGCTACGATTTATGATCCGTGACCACGATTTATAATTCGTTCCCACGATTTATTATTCGTTCCCACGATTTATAATCCGTGGCCACGATTTATAATTCGTTCCCACGATTTATAATCCGTTCCCACGATTTATAATCCGTGGCCATGATTTATAATTTGTTCCCACGATTTTTAATTCGTTCCCACGATTTATAATCTCACGATTTATAATTCGTTCCTATTATGTATAATTCGGGGCCACGATTAATAATTCGTTCCCATTCCGGATTTATAATCCGTGGCAATGATTTATAATTCGTTCCCACGATATATAATTCGTTCCCTTGATTTATAATCCGTGGCCACGATTCATAATTCGTTCCCACGATTTATAATCCGTTCTCATAATATATAATCCGTGGCCACGATTTATAATTCGTTCCCACAATTTATAATCCGTTCCCACGATTTATAATTCGTTTCCATGATTTATAATCCGTGGCCACGATTTGTAATCTGAGGCCACGATTCATAATCCGTTCTGACGATTTATAATCCGTGGCCACAATTTATAATTCGTTCCCACGATTTAAAATTCGTTCCCACGATTTATAATCCGTTCCCACGATATATAATCCGTGGCCACGATTTATAATTCGTTCCTACGATGTATAATCCGGGGCCACGATTTATAATTCGTTCCCACGATTTATATTCCGTGGACACGATTTATAATCCGTGGCCATGATTGATAAATCGTTTTCACGATTTATAATTCGTTCCCACGATTTATAATTTGTTCCCACGATTTATAATTCGTTCCCACGATTTATAATCCGTTCCCACGATTTATAATCCGTGGCCATGATTTATAATTTGTTCCCACGATTTTTAATTCGTTCCCACGATTTATAATCCGTGGCCACGATTTATAATTCGTTCCCACGGTTTATAATCTGTGGCCACGATTTGTAGTTCGTTCCCACTATTTATAATTCGCTCCCACGATTTATAATCCGTTACCACGATTTATAATCCGTGACTACGATTTATAATCTGTGGCCACAATTTATAATTCGTTCCCACGATTTATATTTCGTTCCCACGAGTTATAATCCGTGGCCACGATTTATAATTCGTTCCCACGATTTATAATCCGTGGCCACGATTTGTAGTTCGTTCCCACAATTAATAATTCGCTCTCACGATTTATAATCCGTGGCCACGATTTATAATTCGTTCCCACGATTTATAATACGTAGCCACGATTCATAATTCGCTCCCACGGTTTATAATTTGTTCCCACGATTTATAATTCGTTCCCACGATTTAAAATCCGTTCTCATGATATATAATCGTGGCCACGATTTATAATTCGTTCCCACAATTTATAATCCGTTCCCACGATTTATAATTCGTTTCCATGATTTATAATCCGTGGCCACGATTTGTAATCCGTGGCCACGATTTATAATCCGTTCTCACGATTTATAATCCGTGGCCACAATTTATAATTCGTTCCCACGATTTAAAATTCGTTCCCACGATTTATTATCCGTTCCCACGATATATAATCCGTGGCCACGATTTATAATCCGTGGTCACGATTTATAATCGGTTCCCACTATTTATAATTCGTGGCCACGATTTATAATTCGTTCCTACGATTTATAATTCGGGGCCACGATTAATAATTCGTTCCCATTCCGGATTTATAATCCGGGGCCATGATTTATAATTCGTTCCCACGATATATAATTCGTTCCCTTGATTTATAATCCGTGGCCACGATTCATAATTCGTTCCCACGATTTATAATCCGTTCTCATAATATGTAATCCGTGGCCACGATTTATAATTCGTTCCCACAATTTATAATCCGTTCCCACGATTTATAATTCGTTCCCACGATTTATAATCCGTTCCCACGATTTATAATCCGTGGCTATGATTTATAATTTGTTCCCACGATTTATAATTCGTTCCCACGATTTATAATCCGTGGCCACGATTTATAATTCGTTCCCACGATTTATAATCCGTGGCCACGATTTGTAGTTCGTTCCCACTATTTATAATTCGCTCCCACTATTTATAATCCGTTACCACGAATTATAATCCGTGACTACGATTTATAATCTGTGGCCACGATTTATAATTCGTTCCCACGATTCATAATTCGTTCCCACCATTTATAATCCGTGGCCACGATTTATAATTCGTTCCCACGATTTATAATCCGTGGCCACGATTTGTAGTTCGTTCCCACTATTTATAATTCGCTCCCACGATTTATAATCCGTTACCACGAATTATAATCCGTGACTACGATTTATAATCTGTGGCCACGATTTATAATTCGTTCCCACGATTTATAATTCGTTCCCACCATTTATAATCCGTGACCACGATTTATAATTCGTTCCCACAATTTATAATCCGTGGCCACGATTTGTAGTTCGTTCCCACGATTTATAATTCGTTCCCACGTTGTATAACCCGGGGCCACGATTTATAATTCGTTCCCACGGTTTATAATCCGTTCCCACGATTTATAATCCGTGGCCACGATTTATAATTCGTACCGACGATGTATAATTCGTGGCCACGATTTATAATTCGTTCCCACCATTTATAATCCGTTCCCACGATTTATAATCCGTGGCCATGATTGATAAATCGTTCCCACGATTTATAATTCGTTCCCTCGATTTATAATCCGTGGCCACGATTTATAATTCGTTCCCACGATTTATAATCCGTGGCTACGATTTATAATCCGTGAATACGATTTATAATTCGTTCCCACGATTTATAATTCGTTCCCATGATTTAAAATCCGTGGCCACGATTTATAATTCGTTCCCACGATTTATAATCCGTTCTCATGATATATAATCCGTGGCCACGATTTATAATTCGTTCCCACAATTTATAATCCGTTCCCACGATTTATAATTCGTTTCCATGATATATAATCCGTGGCCACGATTTGAAATCCGTGGCCACGATTCATAATCCGTTCTCACGATTTATAATCCGTGGCCCCAATTTATAATTCGTTCCCACGATTTAAAATTCGTTCCCAAGATTTAAAATCCGTTCCCACGATATATAATCCGTGGCCACGATTTATAATCCGTGGTCACGATTTATAATCGGTTCCCACTATTTATAATCCGTGGCCACGATTTATAATTCGTTCCTACGATGTATAATCCGGGGCCACGATTTATAATTCCTTCCCACGATTTATAATCCGTTCCCACGATTTATAATCCGTGGCCATGATTTATATTTCGTTCCCACGATATATAATTCGTTCCCTTGATTTATAATCCGTGGCCACGATTCATAATTCGTTCCCACGATTTATAATCCGTTCTCATAATATTTAATCCATGGCCACGATATATAATTCGTTCCCACAATTTATAATCCGTTCCCATGATTTATAATTCGTTTCCATGATTTATAATCCGTGGCCACGATTTGTAATCCGTGGCCACGATTCATAATCCGTTCTGACGATTTATAATCCGTGGCCACAATTTATGATTCGTTCCCACGATTTAAAATTCGTTCCCACGATTTATAATCCGTTCCCACGATTTATAATCCGTGGCCATGATTTATAATTCGTTCCCACTATTTATAATTCGCTCCCTTGATTTATAATCCGTGGCCACGATTTATAATTCGTTCCCACGATTTATAATCCGTTCCCACGATTTACAATCCGTGGCTACGATTTATAATTCGTTCCCACGATTTATAATCCGTGGCCACGATTTGTAGTTCGTTCCCACTATTTATAATTCGCTCTCACGATTTATAATCCGCTCCCACGATTTATTATTCGTGACTACGATTTATAATCCGTGGCCACGATTTATAATTCGTTCCCACGATTTATAATCCGTTCCCAAGATTTATAATCCGTGGCCACGATTTATAATCCGTTCCCACTATTTATAATCCGTGGCCACGATTTATAATCCGTTTCACGATTTATAATCCGTCCCCACGATTTATAATTCGTTCCCACGAGTTATAATCCGTTCCCACGATTTATAATCCGTGGCAAGATTTATAATTCGTTCCCACGATTTATAATTCGTTCCCTCGATTTATGTTTCGTTCCTACGATTTTTAATTCGTTCCCACAACTTGTAATCCGTGGCCACGATTTATAATCTGTGGGAACGAATTATAATCCGTTCCTACGATTTATAATCCGTTCCCAAGATTTATAATCCGTGGTCACGATTTATAATCCGTTCCCACTATTTATAATCCGTGGCCACGATTTATAATTCGTTCCTACGATGTATAGTCCGGGGCCACGATTTATAATTTGTTCCCACGATTTATAATCCGTTCCCACGATTTACAATCCGTGGCCACGAGTAATAATTCGTTCCCACGATTTATAATCCGTGGCTACGATTTATGATCCGTGACCACGATTTATAATTCGTTCCCACGATTTATTATTCGTTCCCACGATTTATAATCCGTGGCCACGATTTATAATTCGTTCCCACGATTTATAATCCGTGGCCACGATTTGTAGTTCGTTCCCACTATTTATAATTCGCTCCCACGATTTATAATCCGTTTCCACGATTTACAATCCATCCCCACGATTTATAATCCGTGGCCACGATTTATATTTCGTTCCGACGATGTATAATCCGTGGCCATGATTTATAATTCGTTTCCACGATTTATAATCCGTTCTCACGATTTATAATCCGTGGCCATGATTGATAAATCGTTCTCACGATTTATAATTCGTTCCCACGATTTATAATTTGTTCCCACGATTTATAATTCGTTCCCACGATTTATAATCCGTTCTCATGATATATAATCCGTGGCCGCGATTTACAATTCGTCCCCACAATTTATGATCCGTTCCCACGATTTATAATTCGTTTCCATGATTTATAATCCGTGGCCACGATTTGTAATCCGTGGCCACGATTTATAATCCGTTCTCACGATTTATAATTCGTGGCCACAATTTATAATTCGTTCCCACGATTTATAATACGTAGCCACGATTTATAATTCGTTCCCACGATTTATAATTTGTTACCACGATTTATAATTCGTTCCCACGATTTATAATCCGTAGCCACAATTTATAATTCGTTCGCACGATTTATAATCCGTGGTAGGATTTATAATTCGTGGATACGATTTTTAATTCGTTCCCACGATTTATAATCCGTGGCCACGATTTATAATTCGTTCCTACTATTTATAATCAGTGGCCACGATTTGTAGTTCGTTCCCACGATTTATAATTCGTTCCCTCGATTTATAATCCGTGGCCACGATTTATAATCCGTGGCCACGATTTATAATTCGTTCCCACGATTTATAAACCGTGGCTACGATTTATAATCCGTGGCCACGATTTATAATTCGTTCCCACGATCTATAATCCGTCCCCACGATTTATAATCCGTGGCCACGATTTGTAGTTCATTCCCACTATATATAATTCGCTCCCACAATTTATAATCGGTTCCCACGATTTATAATCCGTCCCCACGATTTATAATCCGTGGCCACGAATTCGTTCCGACGATGTATAATCCGTGGCCACGATTTATAATTCGTTCCCACGATTTATAATCCGTTCCCACGATTTATAATCCGTGGCCATGATTGATAAATCGTTCTCACGATTGATAAATCGTTCCCACTATTTATAATCCGCTGCCACGATTTATAATCCGTTCCCACGATTTATAATCCGTCCCCACGATTCATAATCCGTGGCCATGATTTATAATTCGTTCCCACGATTTATAATTCGTTCCCTTGATTTATAATCCGTGGCCACAATTTATAATTCGTTCCGACAATGTATTCTGTGGCCACGATTTATAATCCGTTCCCACGATTTATAATCCGTGGCCATGATTGATAAATCGTTCCCACGATTTATAATCCGTGGCCACGATTTTTAATTCGTTCCCACGATTTATAATCCGTGGCTACGATTTATAATCCGTGGCCACGATTTATAATTCGTTCCCACTATTTATAATTCACTCTCACGATTTATAATCCGCTCCCACGATTTATAACTCGTGACTACGATTTATAATCCGTGGCCACGATTTATAATTCGTTCCCAAGATTTATAATCCGTTCCCAAGATTTATAATCCGTGGCCACGATTTATAATCCGTTTCACGATTTATAATCCGTCCCCACGATTTATAATTCGTTCCCACGAGTTATAATCCGTTCCCACGATTTATAATCCGTGGCAAGATTTATAATTCGTTCCCACGATTTATAATTCGTTCCCTCGATTTATGTCTCGTTCCTACGATTTTTAATTCGTTCCCACAACTTGTAATCCGTGGCCACGATTTATAATCTGTGGGAACGAATTATAATCCGTTCCCACGATTTATAATCCGTTCCCAAGATTTATAATCCGTGGTCACGATTTATAATCCGTTCCCACTATTTATAATCCGTGGCCACGATTTATAATTCGTTCCTACGATGTATAGTCCGGGGCCACGATTTATAATTTGTTCCCACGATTTATAATCCGTTCCCACGATTTATAATCCGTGGCCATGATTTATAATTCGTTCCCACGATTTATAATTCGTTCCCTTGATTTACAATCCGTGGCCACGAGTTATAATTCGTTCCCACGATTTATAATCCGTGGCTACGATTTATGATCCGTGACCACGATTTATAATTCGTTCCCACGATTTATTATTCGTTCCCACGATTTATAATCCGTGGCCACGATTTATAATTCGTTCCCACGATTTATAATCCGTGGCCACGATTTGTAGTTCGTTCCCACTATTTATAATTTGCTCCCACGATTTATAATCCGTTCCCACGATTTACAATCCATCCCCACGATTTATAATCCGTGGCCACGATTTATATTTCGTTCTGACGATGTATAATCCGTGGCCACGATTTATAATTCGTTTCCACGATTTATAATCTGTTCTCACGATTTATAATCCGTGGCCATGATTGATAAATCGTTCTCACGATTTATAATTCGTTCCCACGATTTATAATTTGTTCCCACAATTTATAATTCGTTCCCACGATTTATAATCCGTTCTCATGATATATAATCCGTGGCCGCGATTTACAATTCGTCCCCACAATTTATGATCCGTTCCCACGATTTATAATTCGTTTCCATGATTTATAATCCGTGGCCACGATTTGTAATCCGTGGCCACGATTTATAATCCGTTCTCACGATTTATAATTCGTGGCCACAATTTATAATTCGTTCCCACGATTTATAATACGTAGCCACGATTTATAATTCGTTCCTACGATTTATAATTTGTTCCCACGATTTATAATTCGTTCCCACGATTTATAATCCGTAGCCACAATTTATAATTCGTTCGCACGATTTATAATCCGTGGTAGGATTTATAATTCGTGGATACGATTTATAATTCGTTCCCACGATTTATAATTCATTCCCACGATTTATAATTTGTTCCCACGATTTATAATTTGTTTCCACGATTGATAATCCGTTCCCACGATTTAGAATCCGTAGCCATGATTGATAAATCGTTCCCACGATTTATAATTCGTTCCCTCTATTTATAATCCGTGGCCACGATTTATAATTCGTTCCCACGATTTATAATCCGTGGCCACGATTTATAATTCGTTCCCACGATTTATAAACCGTGGCTACGATTTATAATCCGTGGCCACGATTTATAATTCCTTCCCACGATTTATAATTCGTTCCCACGATTTATAATCCGTTCCCACGATCTATAATCCGTCCCCACGATTTATAATCCGTGGCCACGATTTGTAGTTCATTCCCACTATATATAATTCGCTCCCACAATTTATAATCCGTTCCCACGATTTATAATCCGTCCCCACGATTTATAATCCGTGGCCACGATTTATAATTCGTTTCCACGATTTATAATCCGTTCTCACGATTTATAATCCGTGGCCATGATTGATAAATCGTTCTCACGATTTATAATTCGTTCCCACGAGTTATAATTTGTTCCCACGATTTATAATTCGTTCCCACGATTTATGATCCGTTCTCATGATATATAATCCGTGGCCGCGATTTACAATTCGTCCCCACAATTTATGATCCGTTCCCACGATTTATAATTCGTTTCCATGATTTATAATCCGTGGCCACGATTTGTAATCCGTGGCCACGATTTATAATCCGTTCTCACGATTTATAATTCGTGGCCACAATTTATAATTCGTTCCCACGATTTATAATACGTAGCCACGATTTATAATTCGTTCCCACGATTTATAATTTGTTCCCACGATTTATAATTCGTTCCCACGATTTATAATCCGTAGCCACAATTTATAATTCGTTCGCACGATTTATAATCCGTGGTAGGATTTATAATTCGTGGATACGATTTATAATTCGTTCCCACGATTTATAATCCGTGGCCACGATTTATAATTCGTTCCTACTATTTATAATCAGTGGCCACGATTTGTAGTTCGTTCCCACGATTTATAATTCGCTCCCACGATTTATAATCCGTGGCCACGATTTATAATTCGTTCCCACGATTTATAATACGTAGCCACGATTTATAATTCATTCCCACGATTTATAATTTGTTCCCACGATTTATAATTTGTTTCCACGATTGATAATCCGTTCCCACGATTTAGAATCCGTAGCCATGATTGATAAATCGTTCCCACGATTTATAATTCATTCCCTCGATATATAATCCGTGGCCACGATTTATAATTCGTTCCCACGATTTATAAACCGTGGCTACGATTTATAATCCGTGGCCACGATTTATAATTCGTTCCCACGATTTATAATTCGTTCCCACGATTTATAATCCGTTCCCACGATCTATAATCCGTCCCCACGATTTATAATCCGTGGCCACGATTTGTAGTTCATTACCACTATATATATTTCGCTCCCACAATTTATAATCCGTTCCCACGATTTATAATCCGTCCCCACGATTTATAATCCGTGGCCACGATTTATAATTCGTTCCGACGATGTATAATCCGTGGCCACGATTTATAATTCGTTCCCACGATTTATAATCCGTTCCCACGATTTATAATCCGTGGCCATGATTGATAAATCGTTCCCACTATTTATAATCCGTTGCCACGATTTATAATCCGTTCCCACGATTTATAATCCGTCCCCACGATTTATAATCCGTGGCCACGATTTATAATTCGTTCCGACGATGTATAATTCGTTCCGACGATGTATAATCCGTGACCATGATTTATAATTCGTTCCCACGATTTATAATTCGTTCCCTTGATTTATAATCCGTGGCCACAATTTATAATTCGTTCCGACGATGTATTCTGTGGCCACGATTTATAATCCGTTCCCACGATTTATAATCCGTGGCCATGATTGATAAATCGTTCCCACGATTTATTATCCGTGGCCACGATTTTTAATTCGTTCCCACGATTTATAATCCGTGGCTACGATTTATAATCCGTGGCCACGATTTATAATTCGTTCCCACGATTTCTAATTCGTTTCCACGATTTATAATCCGTGGCCACGATTTAAAATTCGTTCCCACGATTTATAATCCGTGGCCACGATTTATAGTTCGTTCCCACGATTTATAATTCGCTCCCACGATTTATAATCCGTGGCCACGATTTATAATTCAGTTCCCACGATTTATAATTTGTTCCCACGATTTATAATTCGTTCCCACGGTTTATGATCCGTTCTCATGATATATAATCCGTATGTTTACAATGATGCGAAATGGGTAATGAGGCTGTTGTATTATTGGCAGATATGTTGGAGATGTGAGCAGGTGTGGATGAACGTGAGAACGAATTATAAATCGTGGGAACAAATTATAAATCGTGGGAACGGATTATAAATCGTGGGAACGGATTATAAATCGTGGCCACGGATTATAAATCGCGGGAACGGATTATAAATCGTGGGAACGGATTATAAATCGTTGGGCCGAATTACAAATCGTGGCCACAGATTAAAAATTGTAGGAACGGATTATAAATCGTGGGAACAGATTTTAAAACGTGGTCCTCGGATTATAAATCCTGGCCACGGATTATAAATCGTGGTCACGGATTATAAATCGTGGCTACGGATGATAAATCGTGGGAACTGATATAATCGTGGGAACAGATTATAAATCGTGGCCACGGATTATAAATCGTGGTCACGAATTATAAATCGTGGCCACGATTTATAATCTGTTCCCACGATTTATATTTCCTTCTCACGATTTATAATCCGTGGCCACGAATATTATAAGTGCAGAGCAGGTGTGGATGAACGTGGGATGAACGTGGGAACGAATTATAAATCATGGGAACGAATTATAAATCATGGGAACGGATTATAAATTGTGGGAACGAATTATATATCGTTGCCACGGATTTTAAATCGGGGGAACGAATTATAAATCGTGTGAACGGATTATAATTCGTTCCCACGGATTATAAATCGAGGCCACGGATTACAAACCGTGGGAACGAATTGAAAATCGTGTGAACGTATTATAAATCGTGGCCACGGATTATTAATCGTGGGAACGGATAATAAATCATGGGAACGATTTATAAACCATGGGAAAGAATTATAAATCTTGGGAACGAATTATATATCGTGGCTACAGATTATAAATCGTGTGAACGGATTATAAATTGTGGGAACGGATTATAAATCGTGGCCACGGATTATAAATTGTGGGAACGAATTATAAATCGTGGCCACGGATTTAAAATCGTGGGAACGGATTATAAATCGTGGGAGCGAATTATAAATCGTGGCCATGGATTAAAAATCGTCGCCACGATTTATAATCCGTGGCCACAATTTAATAATTCGTTCCCATGATTTATAATCCGTGGCCACGATTTTTAATCTGTGGCCACGATTTATAATGCATGGCCACGATTTATAATCCGTGGCCACGATTTTTAATCCGTTCCCACGATTTGTAATCTGTGGCCACGATTTACAATCCGTTCACACGATTTATAATTCGTTCCCATTTTTTATATTCCGTTGCCACGATTTTTAATCCGTGGCAACGATTTATAATCCGACGATTTAAAATCTGTTCCCACGATTTATAATCCGCTCCCACGATTTTCAATCCGTGGCCACGATTTATAATTCGTTCCCACGATTTATAATACGTAGCCACGATTTATAA
This sequence comes from Flabesymbios commensalis, assembly GCA_964017125.1. Taxonomy (NCBI): domain Eukaryota; kingdom Metazoa; phylum Annelida; class Polychaeta; order Terebellida; family Flabelligeridae; genus Flabesymbios; species Flabesymbios commensalis. Next base: position 38,395,920 of record OZ024916.1, on the reverse strand, counting down.
TTAGTTCCCACAATTTATAATTTGTTCCCACGATTTATAATTCGTTCCCACGATTTATGATCCGTTCTCATGATATATAATTCGTATGTTTACAATGATGCGAAATTGGTAATGAGGCTATTGTGTTATTGGCAGATATGTTGAAGATGTGAGCAGGTGTGGATGAACGTGGGAACGAATTATAAATCGTGGGAACAAATTATAAATCGTGGGAACGGATTATAAATCGTGGGAACGGATTATAAATCGTGGCCACGGATTATAAATCGCGGGAACGGATTATAAATCGTGGGAACGGATTATAAATCGTTGGGCTGAATTACAAATCGTGGCCACGGATTAAAAATTGTAGGAACGGATTATAAATCGTGGGAACAGATTATAAATCGTGGCCACGGATTATAAATCGTGGTCACGAATTATAAATCGTGACCACGATTTCTAATCTGTTCCCACGATTTATATTTCCTTCTCACCATTTATAATCCGTGGCCACGAATATCATAAGTGCAGAGCAGGTGTGGATGAACGTGGGATGAACGTGGGAACGAATTATAAATCGTGGGAACGAATTATAAATCATGGGAACGGATTATAAATTGTGGGAACGAATTATATATCGTGGCCACGGATTATAAATCGGGGGAACGAATTATAAATCGTGTGAACGGATTATAATTCGTTCCCACGGATTATAAATCGTAGCCACGGATTACAAACCGTGGGAACGAATTGAAAATCGTGTGAACGTATTATAAATCGTGGCCACGGATTATTAATCGTGGGAGCGGATTATAAATCATGGGAACGATTTATAAACCATGGGAAAGAATTATAAATCTTGGGAACGAATTATATATCGCGGCTACAGATTATAAATCGTGTGAACGGATTATAAATTGTGGGAACGGATTATAAATCGTGGCCACGGATTATAAATTGTGGGAACGAATTATAAATCGTGGCCACGGATTTAAAATCGTGGGAACGGATTATAAATCGTGGGAGCGAATTATAAATCGTGGCCACGGATTAAAAATCGTCGCCACGATTTATAATCCGTGGCCACGATTTAATAATTCGTTCCCACGATTTATAATCCGTGGCCACGATTTTTAATCTGTGGCCACGATTTATAATGCATGGCCACGATTTATAATCCGTGGCCACGATTTATAATCCGTTCCCACGATTTGTAATCTGTGGCCACGATTTACAATCAGTTCACACGATTTATAATTCGTTCCCATTTTTTATATTCCGTTGCCACGATTTATAATCCGTGGCAACGATTTATAATCCGACGATTTAAAATCTGTTCCCACGATTTATAATCCGCTCCCACGATTTTCAATCCGTGGCCACGATTTATAATTCGTTCCCACGATTTATAATACGTAGCCACGATTTATAATTAGTTCCCACAATTTATAATTTGTTCCCACGATTTATAATTCGTTCCCACGATTTATGATCCGTTCTCATGATATATAATTCGTATGTTTACAATGATGCGAAATTGGTAATGAGGCTATTGTGTTATTGGCAGATATGTTGAAGATGTGAGCAGGTGTGGATGAACGTGGGAACGAATTATAAATCGTGGGAACAAATTATAAATCGTGGGAACGGATTATAAATCGTGGGAACGGATTATAAATCGTGGCCACGGATTATAAATCGCGGGAACGGATTATAAATCGTGGGAACGGATTATAAATCGTTGGGCTGAATTACAAATCGTGGCCACGGATTAAAAATTGTAGGAACGGATTATAAATCGTGGGAACAGATTTTAAAACGTGGCCTCGGATTATAAATCGTGGCCACGGATTATAAATCGTGGCCACGGATTATAAATCGTGGCTACGGATGATAAATCGTGGGAACTGATATAATCGTGGGAACAGATTATAAATCGTGGCCACGGATTATAAATCGTGGTCACGAATTATAAATCGTGGCCACGATTTATAATCTGTTCCCACGATTTATATTTCCTTCTCACGATTTATAATCCGTGGCCACGAATATTATAAGTGCAGAGCAGGTGTGGATGAACGTGGGATGAACGTGGGAACGAATTATAAATCATGGGAACGAATTATAAATCATGGGAACGGATTATAAATTGTGGGAACGAATTATATATCGTTGCCACGGATTTTAAATCGGGGGAACGAATTATAAATCGTGTGAACGGATTATAATTCGTTCCCACGGATTATAAATCGAGGCCACGGATTACAAACCGTGGGAACGAATTGAAAATCGTGTGAACGTATTATAAATCGTGGCCACGGATTATTAATCGTGGGAACGGATAATAAATCATGGGAACGATTTATAAACCATGGGAAAGAATTATAAATCTTGGGAACGAATTATATATCGTGGCTACAGATTATAAATTGTGTGAACGGATTATAAATCGTGGCCACGGGTTATAAATTGTGGGAGCGAATTATAAATCGTGGCCACGGATTTAAAATCGTGTGAACAGATTATAAATCGTGGGAGCGAATTATAAATCGTGGCCACGAATTAAAAATTGTCGCCACGATTTATAATCTGTGGCCACGATTTAAAAATTCGTTCCCACGATTTATAATCCGTGGCCACGATTTTTAATCCGTGGCCACGATTTATAATGCATGGCCACGATTTATCGTGGCCACGGATTAAAAATCGTAGGAACGGATTATAAATCGTGGGGACAGATTTTAAAACGTGGCCTCGGATTATATATCGTGGCCACGGATTAAAAATCGTGGGAATGATTTATTAATCGTGGCTACGTATGATAAATCGTGGGAACTGATATAAATCGTGGGAACAGATTATAAATCGTGGCCACGGATTATAAATCGTGGTCACGAATTATAAATCGTGACCACGATTTATAATCTGTTCCCACGATTTATATTTCCTTCTCACGATTTATAATCCGTGGCCATGAATATCATTAGTGCAGAGCAGGTGTTGATGAACGTGGGATGAACGTGGGAACGAATTATAAATCGTGGGAACGAATTATAAATCATGGGAACGGATTATAAATTGTGGGAACGAATTATATATCGTGGCCACGGATTATAAATCCGGGGAACGAATTATAAATCGTGTGAACGGATTATAATTCGTTCCCACGGAATTTAAATCGTAGCCACGGATTACAAACCGTGGGAACTAATTGAAAATCGTGTGAACGTATTATAAATCGTGGCCACGGATTATTAATCGTGGGAGCGGATTATAAATCATGGGAACGATTTATAAACCATGGGAAAGAATTATAAATCTTGGGAACGAATTATATATCGTGGCTACACATTATAAATCGTGTGAACGGATTATAAATTGTGGGAACGGATTATAAATCGTGGCCACGGATTATAAATTGTGGGAACGAATTATAAATCGTGGCCACGGATTTAAAATCGTGGGAACGGATTATAAATCGTGGGAGCGAATTATAAATCGTGGCCACGGATTGAAAATCGTCGCCACGATTTATAATCCGTGGCCACGATTTAATAATTCGTTCCCACGATTTATAATCCGTGGCCACGATTTTTAATCTGTGGCCACGATTTATAATGCATGGCCACGATTTATAATCCGTGGCCACGATTTATAATCCGCTCCCACGATTTGTAATCTGTGACCACGATTTACAATCCGTTCACACAATTTATAATTCGTTCCCATTTTTTATATTCCGTTGCCACGATTTATAATCCGTGGCAACGATTTATAATCCGACGATTTAAAATCTGTTCCCACGATTTATAATCCGCTCCCACGATTTTTAATCCGTGGCCACGATTTATAATTCGTTCCCACGATTTATAATACGTAGCCACGATTTATAATTAGTTCCCACGATTTATAATTTGTTCCCACGATTTATAATTCGTTCCCACGATTTATGATCCGTTCTCATGATATATAATCCGTATGTTTACAATGATGCGAAATTGGTAATGAGGCTGTTGTATTATTGGCAGATATGTTGGAGATGTGAGCAGGTGTGGATGAACGTGGGAACGAATTATAAATCGTTGGAACAAATTATAAATCGTGGGAACGGATTATAAATCGTGGGAACGGATTATAAATCGTGGCCACGGATTATAAATCGCGGGAACGGATTATAAATCGTGGGAACGGATTATAAATCGTTGGGCCGAATTACAAATCGTGGCCACGGATTAAAAATTGTAGGAACGGATTATAAATCGAGGGAACAGATTTTGAAACGTGACCTCGGATTATAAATCGTGGCCACGGATTATAAATTGTGGGAATGATTTATAAATCGTGGCTACGGATGATAAATCGTGGGAACTGATATAAATCGTGGGAACAGATTATAAATCATGGCCACGGATTATAAATCGTGGTCACGAATTATAAATCGTGGCCACGATTTATAATCTGTTCCCACGATTTATATTTCCTTCTCACGATTTATAATCCGTGGCCACGAATATTATAAGTGCAGAGCAGGTGTGGATGAACGTGGGATGAACGTGGGAACGAATTATAAATCGTGTGAACGGATTATAATTCGTTCCCACGGATTATAAATCGTAGCCACGGATTACAAACCGTGGGAACGAATTGAAAATCGTGTGAACGTATTATAAATCGTGGCCACGGATTATTAATCGTGGGAGCGGATTATAAATCATGGGAACGATTTATAAACCATGGGAAAGAATTATAAATCTTGGGAACGAATTATATATCGTGGCTACAGATTATAAATCGTGTGAACGGATTATAAATTGTGGGAACGGATTATAAATCGTGGCCACGGATTATAAATTGTGGGAACGAATTATAAATCGTGGCCACGGATTTAAAATCGTGGGAACGGATTATAAATCGTGGGAGCGAATTATAAATCGTGGCCACGGATTAAAAATCGTCGCCACGATTTATAATCCGTGGCCACGATTTAATAATTTGTTCCCACGATTTATAATCCGTGGCCACGATTTTTAATCTGTGGCCACGATTTATAATGCATGGCCACGATTTATAATCCGTGGCCACGATTTATAATCCGTTCCCACGATTTGTAATCTGTGGCCACGATTTACAATCCGTTCACACGATTTATAATTCGTTCCCATTTTTTATATTCCGTTGCCACGATTTATAATCCGTGGCAACGATTTATAATCCGACGATTTAAAATCTGTTCCCACGATTTATAATCCGCTCCCACGATTTTCAATCCGTGGCCACGATTTATAATTCGTTCCCACGATTTATAATACGTAGCCACGATTTATAATTAGTTCCCACGATTTATAATTTGTTCCCACGATTTATAATTCGTTCCCACGATTTATGATCCGTTCTCATGATATATAATTCGTATGTTTACAATGATGCGAAATTGGTAATGAGGCTATTGTGTTATTGGCAGATATGTTGATGATGTGAGCAGGTGTGGATGAACGTGGGAACGAATTATAAATCGTGGGAACAAATTATAAATCGTGGGAACGGATTATAAATCGTGGGAACGGATTATAAATCGTGGCCACGGATTATAAATCGCGGGAACGGATTATAAATCGTGGGAACGGATTATAAATCGTTGGGCTGAATTACAAATCGTGGCCACGGATTAAAAATTGTAGGAACGGATTATAAATCGTGGGAACAGATTTTAAAACGTGGCCTCGGATTATAAATCGTGGCCACGAATTATAAATCGTGGCCACGGATTATAAATCGTGGCTACGGATGATAAATCGTGGGAACTGATATAATCGTGGGAACAAATTATAAATCGTGGCCACGGATTATAAATCGTGGTCACGAATTATAAATCGTGGCCACGATTTATAATCTGTTCCCACGATTTATATTTCCTTCTCACGATTTATAATCCGTGGCCACGAATATTATAAGTGCAGAGCAGGTGTGGATGAACGTGGGATGAACGTGGGAACGAATTATAAATCATGGGAACGAATTATAAATCATGGGAACGGATTATAAATTGTGGGAACGAATTATATATCGTTGCCACGGATTTTAAATCGGGGGAACGAATTATAAATCGTGTGAACGGATTATAATTCGTTCCCACGGATTATAAATCGAGGCCACGGATTACAAACCGTGGGAACGAATTGAAAATCGTGTGAACGTATTATAAATCGTGGCCACGGATTATTAATCGTGGGAACGGATAATAAATCATGGGAACGATTTATAAACCATGGGAAAGAATTATAAATCTTGGGAACGAATTATATATCGTGGCTACAGATTATAAATTGTGTGAACGGATTATAAATCGTGGCCACGGGTTATAAATTGTGGGAACGAATTATAAATCGTGGCCAAGGATTTAAAATCGTGGGAACAGATTATAAATCGTGGGAGCGAATTATAAATCGTGGCCACGAATTAAAAATTGTCGCCACGATTTATAATCTGTGGCCACGATTTAAAAATTCGTTCCCACGATTTATAATCCGTGGCCACGATTTTTAATCCGTCGCCACGATTTATAATGCATGGCCACGATTTATCGTGGCCACGGATTAAAAATCGTAGGAACGGATTAAAAATCGTGGGGACAGATTTTAAAACGTGGCCTCGGATTATATATCATGGCCACGGATTAAAAATCGTGGGAATGATTTATTAATCGTGGCTACGGATGATAAATCGTGGGAACTGATATAAATCGTGGGAACAGATTATAAATCGTGGCCACGGATTATAAATCGTGGTCACGAATTAGAAATCGTGACCACGATTTATAATCTGTTCCCACGATTTATATTTCCTTCTCACGATTTATAATCCGTGGCCATGAATATCATAAGTGCAGAGCAGGTGTTGATGAACGTGGGATGAACGTGGGAACGAATTATAAATCGTGGGAACGAATCATAAATCATGGGAACGGATTATAAATTGTGGGAACGAATTATATATCGTGGCCACGGATTATAAATCGGGGGAACGAATTATAAATCGTGTGAACGGATTATAATTCGTTCCCACGGAATTTAAATCGTAGCCACGGATTACAAACCGTGGGAACTAATTGAAAATCGTGTGAACGTATTATAAATCGTGGCCACGGATTATTAATCGTGGGAGCGGATTATAAATCATGGGAACGATTTATAAACCATGGGAAAGAATTATAAATCTTGGGAACGAATTATATATCGTGGCTACAGATTATAAATCGTTTGAACGGATTATAAATTGTGGGAACGGATTATAAATCGTGGCCACGGATTACAAACCGTGGGAACGAATTGAAAATCGTGTGAACGTATTATAAATCGTGGCCACGGATTATAAATCATGGGAACGATTTATAAACCATGGGAAAGAATTATAAATCTTGGGAACGAATTATATATCGTGGCTACAGATTATAAATCGTGTGAACGGATTATAAATTGTGGGAACGGACTATAAATCGTGGGAACGGATTATAAATTGTGGGAACAAATTATATATCGTGCCCACGGATTTAAAATCGTGGGAACGGATTATAAATCGTGGGAGCGAATTATAAATCGTGGCCACGGATTAGAAATCGTCGCCACGATTTATAATCCGTGGCCACGATTTAATAATTCGTTCCCACGATTTATAAACCGTGGCCACGATTTTTAATCCGTGGCCACGATTTAGAATGCATGGCCACGATTTATAATCCGTGGCCACGATTTATAATCCGTCCCCTCGATTTGTAATCTGTGGCCACGATTTACAATCCGTTCACACGATTTATAATTCGTTCCCATTTTTTATACTCCGTTGCCACGATTTATAATCCGTGGCAACGATTTATAATCCGACGATTTAAAATCTGTTCCCACGATTTATAATCCGCTCCCACGATTTTTAATCCGTGGCCACGATTTATAATTCGTCCCAACGATTTATAGTCCGTGGCCACGATTTATAATCCGTTCCCACGATTTATAATCCGTTCCTCCGAATTATAATCCGTAGCCACGATTTATAATTCGTTCCCACTATTTATAATCGGTTCCCACGATTTATAATTCGTTCCCACGATTTATAATTCGTTCTCACAATTTATAATCCGTTCCCACGATTTATAATCCGCTCCCACGATATATAATTTGTTCCCACGATATAGAATCCGCGGGCACAATTTATAATCTGTTCCCACGATTTATAATCCGTGGCCACGATCTACAATCAGTGCAAAATTTTTACAATGCTGCGAAATTTGAAATGAGGCTGTTGTGTTACTGGCAGACATGTTGGATCTGTGAGCAGGTGTGGATGAACGTGGTAACAAATTATAAATAGTGGGGACGAATTATAAATCGTGGGAACGGATTATAAATCGTGGCCACGGATTATAAATCGTCCGAACGGATTATAAATCGTGGGAACAGATTGTAAATCATGGGAACGATTTATATATCGTGGGAACGAATTAAAAATCGTGGCCACGGATTATGAGTCGTGGCCACGGATTATAAATCTTGGCCACCGATTATTAATCGTGGGAACGAATTATAAATCGTGGGGACGAATTATAAATCGTGGAAACAGATTATAAATCGTGGGAACGAATTTTAAATCGTGGCTACGGACTTAAATCGTGAGAACGGATTATAAATCGTGGGAACGAATTATAAACCGTATCCACGGATTATAAATCGTGGGAACGAATTATAAATCGTGGCCACGAATTATAAACCGTGGGAACGGATTATAAACCGTGGGATCGGATTATAAATCGTGGCCACGATATTTAATTATAAATCGTGGGAACGAATTATTTTCTTATAAATTTTAATTCGTTCCCACGGATTATAAATCGTGGCCACGGATTACAAATCCTGGGAACGAATTATAAATCGTGGGAACGAATTATAAATCGTGGGAACGAATTATAAATCGTGGCCACGGATTATAGATTGTAAATCATGAGAACGAATTATAAGTCGTGGCCACGGATTATAAACCGTGGGAACGGATTATAAATCGTGGGAACGGATTATAAATCGTGTCCACGGATTATAAATCGTGTCCACGGATTATAAATCGTGGCCACGATTTATAATCCGTGGCCACGATTTATAATCCGTGGCCACGATTTATAATCCGTCCCCTCGATTTGTAATCTGTGGCCACGATTTACAATCCGTTCACACGATTTATAATTCGTTCCCATTTTTTATATTCCGTTGCCACGATTTATAATCCGTGGCAACGATTTATAATCCGACGATTTAAAATCTGTTCCCACGATTTATAATCCGCTCCCACGATTTTCAATCCGTGGCCACGATTTATAATTCGTTCCCACGATTTATAATACGTAGCCACGATTTATAATTAGTTCCCACGATTTATAATTTGTTCCCACGATTTATAATTCGTTCCCACGATTTATGATCCGTTCTCATGATATATAATTCGTATGTTTACAATGATGCGAAATTGGTAATGAGGCTATTGTGTTATTGGCAGATATGTTGAAGATGTGAGCAGGTGTGGATGAACGTGGGAACGAATTATAAATCGTGGGAACAAATTATAAATCGTGGGAACGGATTATAAATCGTGGGAACGGATTATAAATCGTGGCCACGGATTATAAATCGCGGGAACGGATTATAAATCGTGGGAACGGATTATAAATCGTTGGGCTGAATTACAAATCGTGGCCACGGATTAAAAATTGTAGGAACGGATTATAAATCGTGGGAACAGATTTTAAAACGTGGCCTCGGATTATAAATCGTGGCCACGAATTATAAATCGTGGCCACGGATTATAAATCGTGGCTACGGATGATAAATCATGGGAACTGATATAATCGTGGGAACAGATTATAAATCATGGCCACGGATTATAAATCGTGGTCACGAATTATAAATCGTGGCCACGATTTATAATCTGTTCCCACGATTTATATTTCCTTCTCACGATTTATTATCCGTGGCCACGAATATTATAAGTGCAGAGCAGGTGTGGATGAACGTGGGATGAACGTGGGAACGAATTATAAATCATGGGAACGAATTATAAATCATGGGAACGGATTATAAATTGTGGGAACGAATTATATATCGTTGCCACGGATTTTAAATCGGGGGAACGAATTATAAATCGTGTGAACGGATTATAATTCGTTCCCACGGATTATAAATCGAGGCCACGGATTACAAACCGTGGGAACGAATTGAAAATCGTGTGAACGTATTATAAATCGTGGCCACGGATTATTAATCGTGGGAACGGATAATAAATCATGGGAACGATTTATAAACCATGGGAAAGAATTATAAATCTTGGAAACGAATTATATATCGTGGCTACAGATTATAAATTGTGTGAACGGATTATAAATCGTGGCCACGGGTTATAAATTGTGGGAACGAATTATAAATCGTGGCCACGGATTTAAAATCGTGGGAACAGATTATAAATCGTGGGAGCGAATTATAAATCGTGGCCACGAATTAAAAATTGTCGCCACGATTTATAATCTGTGGCTACGATTTAAAAATTCGTTCCCACGATTTATAATCCGTGGCCACGATTTTTAATCCGTGGCCACGATTTATAATGCATGGCCACGATTTATCGTGGCCACGGATTAAAAATCGTAGGAACGGATTATAAATCGTGGGGACAGATTTTAAAACGTGGCCTCGGATTATATATCGTGGCCACGGATTAAAAATCGTGGGAATGATTTATTAATCGTGGCTACGGATGATAAATCGTGGGAACTGATATAAATCGTGGGAACAGATTATAAATCGTGGCCACGGATTATAAATCGTGGTCACGAATTAGAAATCGTGACCACGATTTATAATCTGTTCCCACGATTTATATTTCCTTCTCACGATTTATAATCCGTGGCCATGAATATCATAAGTGCAGAGCAGGTGTTGATGAACGTGGGATGAACGTGGGAACGAATTATAAATCGTGGGAACGAATTATAAATCATGGGAACGGATTATAAATTGTGGGAACGAATTATATATCGTGGCCACGGAATATAAATCGGGGGAACGAATTATAAATCGTGTGAACGGATTATAATTCGTTCCCACGGAATTTAAATCGTAGCCACGGATTACAAACCGTGGGAACTAATTGAAAATCGTGTGAACGTATTATAAATCGTGGCCACGGATTATTAATCGTGGGAGCGGATTATAAATCATGGGAACGATTTATAAACCATGGGAAAGAATTATAAATCATGGGAACGATTTATAAACCATGGGAAAGAATTATAAATCTTGGGAACGAATTATATATCGTGGCTACAGATTATAAATCGTGTGAACGGATTATAAATTGTGGGAACGGACTATAAATCGTGGGAACGGATTATAAATTGTGGGAACAAATTATAAATCGTGCCCACGGATTTAAAATCGTGGGAACGGATTATAAATCGTGGGAGCGAATTATAAATCGTGGCCACGGATTAGAAATCGTCGCCACGATTTATAATCCGTGGCCACGATTTAATAATTCGTTCCCACGATTTATAAACCGTGGCCACGATTTTTAATCCGTGGCCACGATTTAGAATGCATGGCCACGATTTATAATCCGTGGCCACGATTTATAATCCGTCCCCTCGATTTGTAATCTGTGGCCACGATTTACAATCCGTTCACACGATTTATAATTCGTTCCCATTTTTTATACTCCGTTGCCACGATTTATAATCCGTGGCAACGATTTATAATCCGACGATTTAAAATCTGTTCCCACGATTTATAATCCGCTCCCACGATTTTTAATCCGTGGCCACGATTTATAATTCGTCCCAACGATTTATAGTCCGTGGCCACGATTTATAATCCGTTCCCACGATTTATAATCCGTTCCTCCGAATTATAATCCGTGGCCACGATTTATAATTCGTTCCCACTATTTATAATCGGTTCCCACGATTTATAATTCGTTCCCACGATTTATAATTCGTTCTCACAATTTATAATCCGTTCCCACGATTTATAATCCGCTCCCACGATATATAATTTGTTCCCACGATATAGAATCCGCGGGCACAATTTATAATCTGTTCCCACGATTTATAATCCGTGGCCACGATCTACAATCAGTGCAAAATTTTTACAATGCTGCGAAATTTGAAATGAGGCTGTTGTGTTACTGGCAGACATGTTGGATCTGTGAGCAGGTGTGGATGAACGTGGTAACAAATTATAAATAGTGGGGACGAATTATAAATCGTGGGAACGGATTATAAATCGTGGCCACGGATTATAAATCGTCCGAACGGATTTTAAATCGTGGGAACAGATTGTAAATCATGGGAACGATTTATATATCGTGGGAACGAATTAAAAATCGTGGCCACGGATTATGAGTCGTGGCCACGGATTATAAATCTTGGCCACCGATTATTAATCGTGCGAACGAATTATAAATCGTGGGGACGAATTATAAATCGTGGAAACAGATTATAAATCGTGGGAACGAATTTTAAATCGTGGCTACGGACTTAAATCGTGAGAACGGATTATAAATCGTGGGAACGAATTATAAACCGTATCCACGGATTATAAATCGTGGGAACGAATTATAAATCGTGGCCACGAATTATAAACCGTGGGAACGGATTATAAACCGTGGGATCGGATTATAAATCGTGGCCACGATATTTAATTATAAATCGTGGGAACGAATAATTTTCTTATAAATTTTAATTCGTTCCCACGGATTATAAATCGTGGCCACGGATTACAAATCCTGGGAACGAATTATAAATCGTGGGAACGAATTATAAATCGTGGGAACGAATTATAAATCGTGGCCACGGATTATAGATTGTAAATCATGAGAACGAATTATAAATCGTGGCCACGGATTATAAACCGTGGGAACGGATTATAAATCGTGGGAACGGATTATAAATCGTGTCCACGGATTATAAATCGTGTCCACGGATTATAAATCGTGGCCACGATTTATAATCCGTGGCCTCGATTTATAATCCGTGGCCACGATTTATAATCCGTCCCCTGGATTTGTAATCTGTGGCCACGATTTACAATCCGTTCACACGATTTATAATTTGTTCCCATTTTTTATACTCCGTTGCCACGATTTATAATCCGTGGCAACGATTTATAATCCGACGATTTAAAATCTGTTCCCACGATTTATAATTCGCTCCCACGATTTTCAATCCGTGGCCACGATTTATAATTCGTTCCCACGATTTATAATACGTAGCCACGATTTATAATTAGTTCCCACGATTTATAATTTGTTCCCACGATTTATAATTCGTTCCCACGATTTATGATCCGTTCTCATGATATATAATTCGTATGTTTACAATGATGCGAAATTGGTAATGAGGCTATTGTGTTATTGGCAGATATGTTGAAGATGTGAGCAGGTGTGGATGAACGTGGGAACGAATTATAAATCGTGGGAACAAATTATAAATCGTGGGAACGGATTATAAATCGTGGGAACGGATTATAAATCGTGGCCACGGATTATAAATCGCGGGAACGGATTATAAATCGTGGGAACGGATTATAAATCGTTGGGCTGAATTACAAATCGTGGCCACGGATTAAAAATTGTAGGAACGGATTATAAATCGTGGGAACAGATTTTAAAACGTGGCCTCGAATTAAAAATCGTGGCCACGGATTATAAATCGTGGCCACGGATTATAAATCGTGGCTACGGATGATAAATCGTGGGAACTGATATAATCGTGGGAACAGATTATAAATCGTGGCCACGGATTATAAATCGTGGTCACGAATTATAAATCGTAGCCACGATTTATAATCTGTTCCCACGATTTATATTTCCTTCTCACGATTTATAATCCGTGGCCACGAATATTATAAGTGCAGAGCAGGTGTGGATGAACGTGGGATGAACGTGGGAACGAATTATAAATCATGGGAACGAATTATAAATCATGGGAACGGATTATAAATTGTGGGAACGAATTATATATCGTTGCCACGGATTTTAAATCGGGGGAACGAATTATAAATCGTGTGAACGGATTATAATTCGTTCCCACGGATTATAAATCGAGGCCACGGATTACAAACCGTGGGAACGAATTGAAATTCGTGTGAACGTATTATAAATCGTGGCCACGGATTATTAATCGTGGGAACGGATAATAAATCATGGGAACGATTTATAAACCATGGGAAAGAATTATAAATCTTGGGAACGAATTATATATCGTGGCTACAGATTATAAATTGTGTGAACGGATTATAAATCGTGGCCACGGGTTATAAATTGTGGGAACGAATTATAAATCGTGGCCACGGATTTAAAATCGTGGGAACAGATTATAAATCGTGGGAGCGAATTATAAATCGTGGCCACGAATTAAAAATTGTCGCCACGATTTATAATCTGTGGCCACGATTTAAAAATTCGTTCCCACGATTTTTAATCCGTGGCCACGATTTTTAATCCGTGGCCACGATTTATAATGCATGGCCACGATTTATCGTGGCCACGGATTAAAAATCGTAGGAACGGATAATAAATCGTGGGGACAGATTTTAAAACGTGGCCTCGGATTATATATCGTGGCCACGGATTAAAAATCGTGGGAATGATTTATTAATCGTGGCTACGGATGATAAATCGTGGGAACTGATATAAATCGTGGGAACAGATTATAAATCGTGGCCACGGATTATAAATCGTGGTCACGAATTAGAAATCGTGACCACGATTTATAATCTGTTCCCACGATTTATATTTCCTTCTCACAATTTATAATCCGTGGCCATGAATATCATAAGTGCAGAGCAGGTGTTGATGAACGTGGGATGAACGTGGGAACGATTTATAAATCGTGGGAACGAATTATAAATCATGGGAACGGATTATAAATTGTGGGAACGAATTATATATCGTGGCCACGGATTATAAATCGGGGGAACGAATTATAAATCGTGTGAACGGATTATAATTCGTTCCCACGGAATTTAAATCGTAGCCACGGATTACAAACCGTGGGAACTAATTGAAAATCGTGTGAACGTATTATAAATCGTGGCCACGGATTATTAATCGTGGGAGCGGATTATAAATCATGGGAACGATTTATAAACCATGGGAAAGAATTATAAATCTTGGGAACGAATTATATATCGTGGCTACAGATTATAAATCGTGTGAACGGATTATAAATTGTGGGAACGGATTATAAATCGTGGCCACGGATTACAAACCGTGGGAACGAACTGAAAATCGTGTGAACGTATTATAAATCGTGGCCACGGATTATAAATCATGGGAACGATTTATAAACCATGGGAAAGAATTATAAATCTTGGGAACGAATTATATATCGTGGCTACAGATTATAAATCGTGTGAACGGATTATAAATTGTGGGAACGGATTATAAATCGTGGGAACGGATTATAAATTGTGGGAACAAATTATAAATCGTGCCCACGGATTTAAAATCGTGGGAACGGATTATAAATCGTGGGAGCGAATTATAAATCGTGGCCACGGATTAGAAATCGTCGCCACGATTTATAATCCGTGGCCACGATTTAATAATTCGTTCCCACGATTTATAAACCGTGGCCACGATTTTTAATCCGTGGCCACGATTTAGAATGCATGGCCACGATTTATAATCCGTGGCCACGATTTATAATCCGTCCCCTCGATTTGTAATCTGTGGCCACGATTTACAATCCGTTCACACGATTTATAATTCGTTCCCATTTTTTATACTCCGTTGCCACGATTTATAATCCGTGGCAACGATTTATAATCCGACGATTTAAAATCTGTTCCCACGATTTATATTCCGCTCCCACGATTTTTAATCCGTGGCCACGATTTATAATTCGTCCCAACGATTTATAGTCCGTGGCCACGATTTATAATCCGTTCCCACGATTTATAATCCGTTCCTCCGAATTATAATCCGTGGCCACGATTTATAATTCGTTCCCACTATTTATAATCGGTTCCCACGATTTATAATTCGTTCCCACGATTTATAATTCGTTCTCACAATTTATAATCCGTTCCCACGATTTATAATCCGCTCCCACGATATATAATTTGTTCCCACGATATAGAATCCGCGGGCACAATTTATAATCTGTTCCCACGATTTATAATCCGTGGCCACGATCTACAATCAGTGCAAAATTTTTACAATGCTGCGAAATTTGAAATGAGGCTGTTGTGTTACTGGCAGACATGTTGGATCTGTGAGCAGGTGTGGATGAACGTGGTAACAAATTATAAATAGTGGGGACGAATTATAAATCGTGGGAACGGATTATAAATCGTGGCCACGGATTATAAATCGTCCGAACGGATTATAAATCGTGGGAACAGATTGTAAATCATGGGAACGATTTATATATCGTGGGAACGAATTAAAAATCGTGGCCACGGATTATGAGTCGTGGCCACGGATTATAAATCTTGGCCACCGATTATTAATCGTGCGAACGAATTATAAATCGTGGGGACGAATTATAAATCGTGGAAACAGATTATGAATCGTGGGAACGAATTTTAAATCGTGGCTACGGACTTAAATCGTGAGAACGGATTATAAATCGTGGGAACGAATTATAAACCGTATCCACGGATTATAAATCGTGGGAACTAATTATAAATCGTGGCCACGAATTATAAACCGTGGGAACGGATTATAAACCGTGGGATCGGATTATAAATCGTGGCCACGATATTTAATTATAAATCGTGGGAACGAATTATTTTCTTATAAATTTTAATTCGTTCCCACGGATTATAAATCGTGGCCACGGATTACAAATCCTGGGAACGAATTATAAATCGTGGGAACGAATTATAAATCGTGGGAACGAATTATAAATCGTGGCCACGGATTATAGATTGTAAATCATGAGAACGAATTATAAATCGTGGCCACGGATTATAAACCGTGGGAACGGATTATAAATCGTGGGAACGGATTATAAATCGTGTCCACGGATTATAAATCGTGTCCACGGATTATAAATCGTGGCCACGATTTATAATCCGTGGCCACGATTTATTAGCCGTGGCCACGATTTATAATCCGTCCCCTCGATTTGTAATCTGTGGCCACGATTTACAATCCGTTCACACGATTTATAATTCGTTCCCATTTTTTATACTCCGTTGCCACGATTTATAATCCGTGGCAACGATTTATAATCCGACGATTTAAAATCTGTTCCCACGATTTATAATCCGCTCCCACGATTTTTAATCCGTGGCCACGATTTATAATTCGTCCCAACGATTTATAGTCCGTGGCCACGATTTATAATCCGTTCCCACGATTTATAATCCGTTCCTCCGAATTATAATCCGTGGCCACGATTTATAATTCGTTCCCACTATTTATAATCGGTTCCCACGATTTATAATTCGTTCCCACGATTTATAATTCGTTCTCACAATTTATAATCCGTTCCCACGATTTATAATCCGCTCCCACGATATATAATTTGTTCCCACGATATAGAATCCGCGGGCACAATTTATAATCTGTTCCCACGATTTATAATCCGTGGCCACGATCTACAATCAGTGCAAAATTTTTACAATGCTGCGAAATTTGAAATGAGGCTGTTGTGTTACTGGCAGACATGTTGGATCTGTGAGCAGGTGTGGATGAACGTGGTAACAAATTATAAATAGTGGGGACGAATTATAAATCGTGGGAACGGATTATAAATCGTGGCCACGGATTATAAATCGTCCGAACGGATTATAAATCGTGGGAACAGATTGTAAATCATGGGAACGATTTATATATCGTGGGAACGAATTAAAAATCGTGGCCACGGATTATGAGTCGTGGCCACGGATTATAAATCTTGGCCACCGATTATTAATCGTGCGAACGAATTATAAATCGTGGGGACGAATTATAAATCGTGGAAACAGATTATAAATCGTGGGAACGAATTTTAAATCGTGGCTACGGACTTAAATCGTGAGAACGGATTATAAATCGTGGGAACGAATTATAAACCGTATCCACGGATTATAAATCGTGGGAACGAATTATAAATCGTGGCCACGAATTATAAACCGTGGGAACGGATTATAAACCGTGGGATCGGATTATAAATCGTGGCCACGATATTTAATTATAAATCGTGGGAACGAATAATTTTCTTATAAATTTTAATTCGTTCCCACGGATTATAAATCGTGGCCACGGATTACAAATCCTGGGAACGAATTATAAATCGTGGGAACGAATTATAAATCGTGGGAACGAATTATAAATCGTGGCCACGGATTATAGATTGTAAATCATGAGAACGAATTATAAATCGTGGCCACGGATTATAAACCGTGGGAACGGATTATAAATCGTGGGAACGGATTATAAATCGTGTCCACGGATTATAAATCGTGTCCACGGATTATAAATCGTGGCCACGATTTATAATCCGTGGCCTCGATTTATAATCCGTGGCCACGATTTATAATCCGTCCCCTGGATTTGTAATCTGTGGCCACGATTTACAATCCGTTCACACGATTTATAATTTGTTCCCATTTTTTATACTCCGTTGCCACGATTTATAATCCGTGGCAACGATTTATAATCCGACGATTTAAAATCTGTTCCCACGATTTATAATTCGCTCCCACGATTTTCAATCCGTGGCCACGATTTATAATTCGTTCCCACGATTTATAATACGTAGCCACGATTTATAATTAGTTCCCACGATTTATAATTTGTTCCCACGATTTATAACTCGTTCCCACGATTTATGATCCGTTCTCATGATATATAATTCGTATGTTTACAATGATGCGAAATTGGTAATGAGGCTATTGTGTTATTGGCAGATATGTTGAAGATGTGAGCAGGTGTGGATGAACGTGGGAACGAATTATAAATCGTGGGAACAAATTATAAATCGTGGGAACGGATTATAAATCGTGGGAACGGATTATAAATCGTGGCCACGGATTATAAATCGCGGGAACGGATTATAAATCGTGGGAACGGATTATAAATCGTTGGGCTGAATTACAAATCGTGGCCACGGATTAAAAATTGTAGGAACGGATTATAAATCGTGGGAACAGATTTTAAAACGTGGCCTCGAATTAAAAATCGTGGCCACGGATTATAAATCGTGGCCACGGATTATAAATCGTGGCTACGGATGATAAATCGTGGGAACTGATATAATCGTGGGAACAGATTATAAATCGTGGCCACGGATTATAAATCGTGGTCACGAATTATAAATCGTAGCCACGATTTATAATCTGTTCCCACGATTTATATTTCCTTCTCACGATTTATAATCCGTGGCCACGAATATTATAAGTGCAGAGCAGGTGTGGATGAACGTGGGATGAACGTGGGAACGAATTATAAATCATGGGAACGAATTATAAATCATGGGAACGGATTATAAATTGTGGGAACGAATTATATATCGTTGCCACGGATTTTAAATCGGGGGAACGAATTATAAATCGTGTGAACGGATTATAATTCGTTCCCACGGATTATAAATCGAGGCCACGGATTACAAACCGTGGGAACGAATTGAAATTCGTGTGAACGTATTATAAATCGTGGCCACGGATTATTAATCGTGGGAACGGATAATAAATCATGGGAACGATTTATAAACCATGGGAAAGAATTATAAATCTTGGGAACGAATTATATATCGTGGCTACAGATTATAAATTGTGTGAACGGATTATAAATCGTGGCCACGGGTTATAAATTGTGGGAACGAATTATAAATCGTGGCCACGGATTTAAAATCGTGGGAACAGATTATAAATCGTGGGAGCGAATTATAAATCGTGGCCACGAATTAAAAATTGTCGCCACGATTTATAATCTGTGGCCACGATTTAAAAATTCGTTCCCACGATTTTTAATCCGTGGCCACGATTTTTAATCCGTGGCCACGATTTATAATGCATGGCCACGATTTATCGTGGCCACGGATTAAAAATCGTAGGAACGGATAATAAATCGTGGGGACAGATTTTAAAACGTGGCCTCGGATTATATATCGTGGCCACGGATTAAAAATCGTGGGAATGATTTATTAATCGTGGCTACGGATGATAAATCGTGGGAACTGATATAAATCGTGGGAACAGATTATAAATCGTGGCCACGGATTATAAATCGTGGTCACGAATTAGAAATCGTGACCACGATTTATAATCTGTTCCCACGATTTATATTTCCTTCTCACAATTTATAATCCGTGGCCATGAATATCATAAGTGCAGAGCAGGTGTTGATGAACGTGGGATGAACGTGGGAACGATTTATAAATCGTGGGAACGAATTATAAATCATGGGAACGGATTATAAATTGTGGGAACGAATTATATATCGTGGCCACGGATTATAAATCGGGGGAACGAATTATAAATCGTGTGAACGGATTATAATTCGTTCCCACGGAATTTAAATCGTAGCCACGGATTACAAACCGTGGGAACTAATTGAAAATCGTGTGAACGTATTATAAATCGTGGCCACGGATTATTAATCGTGGGAGCGGATTATAAATCATGGGAACGATTTATAAACCATGGGAAAGAATTATAAATCTTGGGAACGAATTATATATCGTGGCTACAGATTATAAATCGTGTGAACGGATTATAAATTGTGGGAACGGATTATAAATCGTGGCCACGGATTACAAACCGTGGGAACGAACTGAAAATCGTGTGAACGTATTATAAATCGTGGCCACGGATTATAAATCATGGGAACGATTTATAAACCATGGGAAAGAATTATAAATCTTGGGAACGAATTATATATCGTGGCTACAGATTATAAATCGTGTGAACGGATTATAAATTGTGGGAACGGATTATAAATCGTGGGAACGGATTATAAATTGTGGGAAACAAATTATAAATCGGCCCACGGATTTAAAATCGTGGGAACGGATTATAAATCGTGGGAGCGAATTATAAATCGTGGCCACGGATTAGAAATCGTCGCCACGATTTATAATCCGTGGCCACGATTTAATAATTCGTTCCCACGATTTATAAACCGTGGCCACGATTTTTAATCCGTGGCCACGATTTAGAATGCATGGCCACGATTTATAATCCGTGGCCACGATTTATAATCCGTCCCCTCGATTTGTAATCTGTGGCCACGATTTACAATCCGTTCACACGATTTATAATTCGTTCCCATTTTTTATACTCCGTTGCCACGATTTATAATCCGTGGCAACGATTTATAATCCGACGATTTAAAATCTGTTCCCACGATTTATATTCCGCTCCCACGATTTTTAATCCGTGGCCACGATTTATAATTCGTCCCAACGATTTATAGTCCGTGGCCACGATTTATAATCCGTTCCCACGATTTATAATCCGTTCCTCCGAATTATAATCCGTGGCCACGATTTATAATTCGTTCCCACTATTTATAATCGGTTCCCACGATTTATAATTCGTTCCCACGATTTATAATTCGTTCTCACAATTTATAATCCGTTCCCACGATTTATAATCCGCTCCCACGATATATAATTTGTTCCCACGATATAGAATCCGCGGGCACAATTTATAATCTGTTCCCACGATTTATAATCCGTGGCCACGATCTACAATCAGTGCAAAATTTTTACAATGCTGCGAAATTTGAAATGAGGCTGTTGTGTTACTGGCAGACATGTTGGATCTGTGAGCAGGTGTGGATGAACGTGGTAACAAATTATAAATAGTGGGGACGAATTATAAATCGTGGGAACGGATTATAAATCGTGGCCACGGATTATAAATCGTCCGAACGGATTATAAATCGTGGGAACAGATTGTAAATCATGGGAACGATTTATATATCGTGGGAACGAATTAAAAATCGTGGCCACGGATTATGAGTCGTGGCCACGGATTATAAATCTTGGCCACCGATTATTAATCGTGCGAACGAATTATAAATCGTGGGGACGAATTATAAATCGTGGAAACAGATTATGAATCGTGGGAACGAATTTTAAATCGTGGCTACGGACTTAAATCGTGAGAACGGATTATAAATCGTGGGAACGAATTATAAACCGTATCCACGGATTATAAATCGTGGGAACTAATTATAAATCGTGGCCACGAATTATAAACCGTGGGAACGGATTATAAACCGTGGGATCGGATTATAAATCGTGGCCACGATATTTAATTATAAATCGTGGGAACGAATTATTTTCTTATAAATTTTAATTCGTTCCCACGGATTATAAATCGTGGCCACGGATTACAAATCCTGGGAACGAATTATAAATCGTGGGAACGAATTATAAATCGTGGGAACGAATTATAAATCGTGGCCACGGATTATAGATTGTAAATCATGAGAACGAATTATAAATCGTGGCCACGGATTATAAACCGTGGGAACGGATTATAAATCGTGGGAACGGATTATAAATCGTGTCCACGGATTATAAATCGTGTCCACGGATTATAAATCGTGGCCACGATTTATAATCCGTGGCCACGATTTATTAGCCGTGGCCACGATTTATAATCCGTCCCCTCGATTTGTAATCTGTGGCCACGATTTACAATCCGTTCACACGATTTATAATTCGTTCCCATTTTTTATACTCCGTTGCCACGATTTATAATCCGTGGCAACGATTTATAATCCGACGATTTAAAATCTGTTCCCACGATTTATAATCCGCTCCCACGATTTTTAATCCGTGGCCACGATTTATAATTCGTCCCAACGATTTATAGTCCGTGGCCACGATTTATAATCCGTTCCCACGATTTATAATCCGTTCCTCCGAATTATAATCCGTGGCCACGATTTATAATTCGTTCCCACTATTTAAAATCGGTTCCCACGATTTATAATTCGTTCCCACGATTTATAATTCGTTCTCACAATTTATAATCCGTTCCCACGATTTATAATCCGCTCCCACGATATATAATTTGTTCCCACGATATAGAATCCGCGGGCACAATTTATAATCTGTTCCCACGATTTATAATCCGTGGCCACGATCTACAATCAGTGCAAAATTTTTACAATGCTGCGAAATTTGAAATGAGGCTGTTGTGTTACTGGCAGACATGTTGGATCTGTGAGCAGGTGTGGATGAACGTGGTAACAAATTATAAATAGTGGGGACGAATTATAAATCGTGGGAACGGATTATAAATCGTGGCCACGGATTATAAATCGTCCGAACGGATTATAAATCGTGGGAACAGATTGTAAATCATGGGAACGATTTATATATCGTGGGAACGAATTAAAAATCGTGGCCACGGATTATGAGTCGTGGCCACGGATTATAAATCTTGGCCACCGATTATTAATCGTGCGAACGAATTATAAATCGTGGGGACGAATTATAAATCGTGGAAACAGATTATAAATCGTGGGAACGAATTTTAAATCGTGGCTACGGACTTAAATCGTGAGAACGGATTATAAATCGTGGGAACGAATTATAAACCGTATCCACGGATTATAAATCGTGGGAACGAATTATAAATCGTGGCCACGAATTATAAACCGTGGGAACGGATTATAAACCGTGGGATCGGATTATAAATCGTGGCCACGATATTTAATTATAAATCGTGGGAACGAATTATTTTCTTATAAATTTTAATTCGTTCCCACGGATTATAAATCGTGGCCACGGATTACAAATCCTGGGAACGAATTATAAATCGTGGGAACGAATTATAAATCGTGGGAACGAATTATAAATCGTGGCCACGGATTATAGATTGTAAATCATGAGAACGAATTATAAATCGTGGCCACGGATTATAAACCGTGGGAACGGATTATAAATCGTGGGAACGGATTATAAATCGTGTCCACGGATTATAAATCGTGTCCACGGATTATAAATCGTGGCCACGGATTATAAATCGTGGCCACAGTTTATAAATCGTGGCCACGGATTATATATCGTGGCCATGGATTATAAATCGTGGGAACGAATTATAAATCGTGGGAACGGATTATAAATTGTGGGAACAGATTAGAAATCGTGGGAACGAAATATAAATCGTGGCCACGGATTATAAATCGTTAGAACGGATTATACATCGTGGCCACGGATTATAAATCGTTGCCACGGATTATAAATCGTGGCCACGGATTATAAATCGTGTAACGAATTATTTTCTTATGAATTATAAATCGTGGCCACGAATTACAAATCGTGGGAACGAATTATTAATCGTGGGAACGAATTATCAATCGTGGGAACGAATTATAAATCGTGGGAACGAATTATAAATCGTGGCCACGGATTATAGATCGTAAATCGTGGGCACGGATTATAAATCATCGGAACGGATTATAAATCGTGGGCACGATTTAATTTTATTTTCTCCTCCACATGTGTACCTTTAGGGGCTCCGTAGCTTAAACCAGATCAACTCATTTATTTAAAATTTGCGGCTAACAAAACTGTAGACGAAACGTGTATGGGCTTCCAAGAAAATTAATGACTTTCGATGTAGGCTTATTGTGGCATTATGATTTTAAAGCGCAATGTGTTTGGGCTTGAACGCATCACCGTTTACGATCAATAATATGTATTTTGGATTATCTGACGATAAGCTAAATAATGACAATTATATACAACATCTGGACATAAAATTATGTAATATTCATCTTATGGTCGTTCTTACTGGCGAACCAACAGTGTACCTGTGTACAGCCTGTGGTTATTCCCTTCAACATACTTGATAGAGATGAAATAACGTTAGATTACATCACTTCAGCTTATACATCTAAATTTTGTCTTATAATGAGTAATTATTTCTTTTCTTTATATAAGCCTATATGATACATAATTAATATCATTCCATTTTACCAGAAAACGATCACAGACATCTTGTGAAAGACAGCGCAGATACCGCGAACGTTTGAAGGAAAATCCAGAAAGACTAGAAGAACGAAAAAAGAAAGACCGAGAGAGATGGCAAGCAAGAGTTAAAGAAGGTAAAATAAAGCGTATCATGGATCTCACTCCAGAAGAACAAAATGCGCAACGACAATACTGGAGAATGCTACAAAAGAGATTGAGGGATCGTAATGCGAGTAGAGACGATAATACATTGACAATGTCAGGATCACCACATGGACATATGAACGTGGATCAAAATCCCTCAACAACCAAGTCTGTTTTACAAGACGTCGATAAAAATAACAGGACTTTTGGATTATCTCATGAAATTGATTTTGAACCAGACTTAGACCAAAGAGCTAAGCATTCAAAAATACACAATCAAAATGTTCCTGTGACATGTCAAGTGTGTTCAGTGGATGGCAAACTGCTTACTTCCCGATATCCTATTCGTACAAGACCTCCTGTTTTAAGGTAAAACAAATAAAGCTTTTTTGACTTCTTATCAGTTCTTATGTCATCAAAGTTAATTAAACTGTCATTTATAGCATTATAATGTATGTATTATCTTGACTATTTTGTAGAAAGAGTACGTTATCATCTGCTGAAAGACAACGCATATTTCGGGAGCGTTTGAAGAATGACCCAATGCGGCTGGAAGAACATAGAAAGAAGGGAAGAGAAAGGTGGCATTCAGG
Organism: Flabesymbios commensalis; assembly: GCA_964017125.1. Taxonomy (NCBI): domain Eukaryota; kingdom Metazoa; phylum Annelida; class Polychaeta; order Terebellida; family Flabelligeridae; genus Flabesymbios; species Flabesymbios commensalis. Next base: position 38,370,243 of record OZ024916.1, on the reverse strand, counting down.
TGTTGAATCAGGTAGAATAAAACGTGTGAGGGACCTTACAGTTCAACAGCTGACCTCAAAGAGAAAATACTGGCGAAGCATTCAGCGCAATTCAAGAATTAGAAAACAAACTATTAGACATACTACACTATATTTAGAAGAAGTTCAGGATATTAAGTTAGAACCGGACTCGTTTCCAGATGGACAATCTCTAATTTGCGATCCTATTCCAGAGACACATCGGGATACAGCACTTGAAGATTTACTAATTAGTTCTTGGTCTGATATTCCATCACCGACCCTCACACCGCCAAATGCATATGCACAACTGAAAAGGTAAATACACAGTACATGTACCATGTGTCCCTATAGTCTATCGTGTATAGTATAAATATATTGAATTATTCCATAATATAGTACACGTGTACCACATTTTATTCATTGATGAAATGTAGTAGGCCTATGGTATTTATTATACATTTAAAACTGAAAATCAAATTTTACTTGAATACTTTAAAAATAGTATGAACAGCTTTGGGTTTATTTCTCATTGCAAACGTCTAATAACAAATTTTAACCCAAGATTCACGTATTATTTTCAAATTTATTAAAACATCTGAATTAGGCTATATCATAACGTTGAGGGATAGAGGGTCGTCAAAAAATGAATTATTACTTTTCTACACTTATGTTATATGCATAATAGTATGGGTAAATTTGTTTCATGAATTCGTTTGACACTGCCAGTCTACAGTGGTCTAGCTTCTAAAAATGAATGAGATTTCTCGCTCTATTCCGTTATTCGTGTTTTCTGTATACGTTAGAAAACATCATCTATCGTGAAGTTTTAATCGTTATTCCCAGAACAGTTCAGTGGAACAACTTATTTACACTTTTACAATGGTAGATGCATCTGTCATAAGTATAGCCCAGAAAACTCATTTTTTTCAATTCAGTCAGCTAGCTAGCAAAATCAGCCATCAAAAGTCACATGAAACGAATTTGTTATTAATGATTTTGCATGTATTGAATCAATTTTCAATATTTTTGTGGACAACCCACGTGTTCCTTAACTGTTAACATTGTCATCGATCTGTTGATATATTTATCAAGTAAAATAATAATATAAAATTAAGCATAAATACACGTAGTATCATTTGGTAGTTTCTTTTGGGAACATGTAAGTGTAGGTCGAATCAAATTTTTTGACAAAATGCTAACATGTAGTCTAAAAGTGTGATCGTCAATGTCAGCTGGAGATTGTAATCGTAATTAAGAAAACCTGCATTTAACAGTTTTTACCAATAAAATATTAGGACTTATGTAATTATGGTAATCGTAATCGAGATATTTGACGACATAGTCGTAATCAACTATAATTGTAATTGTGGTAATCATGGTAAGTGGATCCAGCTATAAACCGTAGAAAACGTTCAGCCTATTATTTAAAAAGGTTTTTTTTCATGTAGACTGTCACCTGATGGACTGGCGAATGATCTTATGACACAAGAAGAAAATATAAACGACCTTGGCAAACATCTTCCAGTTGAATTGCCAAGAGAAAACGTGCAATATTCTGGAGGTGCTAAGTATAACAGGTTTAACATGTTTAAGGTGCAGAGTGCCAGTCATGTCACATTTCCTGCTGCTGAACTAGATTCAGACACCAAGGGAGAAAGTATAAATCACAAAAATCATCTGCCAATGACATGGAACGCTTCTTCAGTGGTGGCAGGTCTGCTGGTTGGTTCCAAGGAGAACGTTGACTGTCCACAAGTCATACAATCTGTAGGCATCGATCCTAGTTATTGTGAACCAGACAAAAGTGAGCGATGATTTAAAAAATATAATGCTGTCAATATAATTAGATAATTTGATTCACAGCACGTAGAATAAAGTATTTACCTGAGAATACTAAGGCATTGACCCGATATTGAGCTAACGTTTGGTCCACGACGCAGACAACGAGCCAACATTAATCCAATTTTCACAAAGAAATAATGTTATAATGTTATGTCTTTTAAATCATCTAAATGGTAATTTTTAATCCTTAGAGGTCGGGGATCGACTTTAGACGTCATAATCTGAAATAACTTTTGCAAGCTGTATGCTCTTCCGTGGTGGTGTATTATTGCTGCTGAAATCGGAACCTGCTATTAAAAATCTATCAGCCGATGTTTGAATAAAGCTTCAGAACTCAATCAGCAAGCTAGCACACATAATGGCAGTGATAATAACATATAATACAAAGCTACAAATTTATTTTGGCAAAGCTGAACAGGTACTATGTATTACAGAGCAAAAATAACAAAACAAGAAATTTATATGACCAGCATACAATAATAAATGAAAACAATATGTTGCTGCGAATTTATTATGTATAAATAAATCTAATTAAAAGAGACAAATGATCAATAAAGAAAATCATTGAATTCTTCGTTCAGTTCATATAATTTTATTTTAGTTGGATCATAATTTTAATGGCAAAACGACATTCAAGTAGAGTCATGTTATATTATCTTATACGTTTTAGCCGAAAGTAGAATAATAATTAATTATAATAACGAGTTTACCAATAATTACATTAACTGAGGTGGTACTGCTTCGGGCTGATACATTCAACACCACTATTTTTTTTTATTATAAGCCATAGGTCTTGAGATTGTAAAACAGTGGTGGGAAAATATAATATTCTAACAAGGCACCGTTCTCAGAAGATTGTAGAAGGTGATATTCCCAGAAAACTGACCCTGATTTTTCTTGTATTATTATTTTAAGAAATTGTATGGTTATGCACAGGGAAAATAGCTACAATGTACAAGTATTGACATGTAGGAATATATGTCTCAATATATTATGTACAACCCCCTCCCAATCAATTGAGATAAATTACCAAACTGCGATGGTGCAGGCTTCCTTGCCAATTTTCTATTTCTTTCGAATAGGAGGATCACCAAAAAAATCCTCTAAAAAAGAAACCATTGTACAAAATATACAAGACTAATGCCAGAGCTGAACAATACAAGATACATCACTATTTTTTAATTGAAAACTGAATTTTAATTTACAATGTATAGATTTTGGCATATTTATACAGTTTAAAAATACATGTAATGTACACACAGAATTTTAACAATTTATAAAGTTAAAACTAAAAAAGCACCGAAAAGATAATATACCTTACACTTAATAAGTAGAAATACATACAGCGTACAATTATATATTTATATATGATTGGTTTATTTACCTTATTATTATGGTAGATGGGACAATAACGACACAATTAGAAGGAAATTTTAACAATAATAACTGAATTTGTGCTATTGTGCTAAATTAATAATCTGGCACATTGTTTCTATTTGGTTCATTTACCTCATTATTATGATAGACGAGACAGTAATGACACAATTAGAAGGAAACATCAACAATAATCACTGGAATTGTGCTATTGTGCAAAACTAATAATCTTGTTTTATGTAAATATTGATTAGTACATATTTATTCACAATCACTTGTATCAATTTCAGATTGATTGGTGAGAAATGAACAGCAATTATGAATACAAAGAAGCTTTATTACTCTGCTAGCAAATAAAAAAAAAAGTTTCCTCATTATTTTTAAATTGCAAAATTATTGTGAAGTGAAGCATTTCCAATATACAACATAAGCATGATAATTACATAAAGTAAATAAAGTAGATTGTACCAAGGTGGCACCACAAGAAGTCTCACCTGCACTGTTTAAACAAGGTGGTGGACTAAAGTGCAGACAAATCTAACACTTGCGGGGAGCATATTCATTAGTGTAATACTATGTAGTAATCCTTGATAAATAAATATGTTTACACCAAATCTAACACAAGTAAAAATCAGTAACAAACATGCAACCAATGAATCGCTTATCAAAGCAAATAATTATAGTGCAGAGATGTTGGATCATTAGTGTTGATGTACATCTTCCTTCGTGTGCTGATTTGTAATATCCAGTCCAATTTGAATGAAAAGATTAACAATACATTTAATCATTACAGCATATAATACCTACCAGTATGTTTTTAAAACTGATGGCCTATTTGACTCTCATTTAATCACTTTTCATACTTTTTAACATAAATTGGTCTAGACTAGCTACATGTATTCTATCATGTAGCATGTTAATGGAAGTTTATTTAATCCTGTCTGAGCAACAAAAAATATTGAACAATTTAAAATTGGAAAAAAGATCTTCCATTTAAACAGAAATAACAGAAGTAAACACAGCAACAAAAAAATACTTATATCACATTAGGATAAACGACTATACCTAATAATAATGTACAGGTGATGATTACAAAGATGGCATGGATAAAGTTTGCTAGCTAAACTGCTATTTATTATAAATTAAAAAATAGCAATCAATTGGTGGGAGGACCCCTCAGCTGTAGCTTCTGTCCATCAACAATTAGAAATTTCTGTCTGTTTCAGTCCTCTTGAAATCAGGTGAAGCTCACAGACTATCCAACTTGACTTTAAGATCAGCATAGTGCACAGTATGTGCCAAAAACATAAAGTCCGCAAGTCAAGGTGTTATCAAATTATTAAGCCAATGTTTTTTCGGTGACCTGGTGGGCTTGAAATTACTTCCAAGGTCAGCGAATATCAAACTTAATCTTAAGCTTATAGCCAAAAGTAAAGGCCCTAAGTCAAGGCTATATAAAGTTATTGTTCTTACAAGAATCTGCACTGCACTGCAATTGACAATTTTAAACTAAACTAAAAAACTTTTTCATAATAAATTTATTAATAATATATATATTATTGTGAACAATAGATGTACAAGTAAATAAAAAGACAGCAGTGATATCTAATAATTACGGTGATATTAAGCTCTTAGTATAGAACTGTGATGATCGGGGCTAAACTTTTGTGTCACACTTTAGAAGATTTCTTGAAATTTTTTTATCCAAATGGACACAGTCCAAAGTCACAATAATTAAACCATAAATATTTTATCTGTAGCTAAAACAACAAAAAATTGTGCAATTACATTACAGAAATGTGACTAGATGGAATTTGTGATGAAACAAAATGGTACTTTTTACTATTTTACAACACTTTCCTAGTAGTAGATGCAAAGTAATCAAGACCATAATTTTAAAAGATCATATTTTATCTACAAACATTTACCTAGCAGTGATATATATCTTATCTAAAACAATGTAGATAAATATAGTGATTTATCAACACATAAATGCATGATCATGTAGGGATTAAGTGGTAATACATAATTCTTTATCAATTCTTATTATAAGGCTCGACCCTCCAAGCACCCATGCTACATTAATGCACTACATGGCATATCTTAAATTAAATGTAATAGCTAAAAAATGGCATAACCCACCATTGTAAATTTTGATAATATTATACCTGGGTATTTCGTAAAAGCAATCATTTTTATTAACCCTGGGTTGGGAATCGCGGTAGCGAGTCACATCCCAAGGTGAATAAAACTGAGATAATATAGCAGCTGGGTGCTGGGAGGATTAAATAGCAAGTTACATTGTGATATAAGATTAGACTGAGAGAGACAATGCATAATCATTGCTGCAATCAGAGCCAATGGTCATTAAACCTTAAAGAGCTGAATTAATTTGTAAAAAACATCGCAACCAAAGGGTTTTTTTAAATTTGATATCATCATAAATGTCTTAGCTCTTTCTGAGAAATATTTTAATTCTTACAGAGCGGGGATCGACTTTAGACGTCAGAATTTGACTTCTACAGATTTTGACGACTAATGTTGAACCCCGCGCTGCAAGGGTTAAATTAAATTATTACCCACTTAAACTTGTCTCTCGGTCGTGACACGCATAGATCTTCAAGCGGGTAAAAATTACTTATATTGGTACATGTAGAATTTGAATCAAAACATACGCCAATCTGACAATTTCAACTCTCATTTCTACTCAAATTTTCTAATTTGAAAGTTGACTAAAATTAAAGGATAAATAAGTCTATAGACGTGAGTAGCACTTTAATGGTTAAAATATATCATATTTTTTCATTTCAACTGAGACAAGATAATTAGGTTTACAATAAAAGACCAAGTTTACTTGGTTTCAATAATAATTTGAAAATCTCCTGGTTCTGAAGTTCCTATGCATGTATACCGGTAGATTGTATACCGTGCATACAATGTATATATACAAGTACAAATCTTTTACAATTAGAATTCTTGTATTTTTACAACAGGTAGAACTAATTTCACGCTGAATGGACCAGCATTTGAAAACAGTTAAAATTGATGAACATTCACACCAAAGTCTATCTATGATATTACAGGGCACTAAAATTACCACATTTGATAACTGCCCATGGTTATGTGTACAACAATAACTTTCCATCTGAAGACTGTACTCCCACAATTATTTGACTAAAAACCTGGATTATTTTATGGATTATTTTCTGATTTTTCAAAGACGATATGATCTTTAATCATGAAGAGGGAGCCAGAAGATCCTTCACCATATGTGGCAGTATCCACGACAGAACGCTTTACCATTGCTGAAAAATAAATTATATTAGTGAGTTTGCAATATAGGGCACACAATTCAGTAAAAAATATTTCTAGTCTGAAACGACAGCAAATAGAAATTTAAAATCTCTACTAGAAAGGTGTATTTAATTAACAGTCTTGCTCAGAAGTAAAATAGCAATTTTAACTATGTTGGATGTGCTAGAGGACTGGAATGTCTTGTTTTCAATTTCTCTGCTCATATTTTCTAATTAGACCATCCCAACAAAAAAGGACTTTACCTGAGTTGGTTTATTGCTGACAAGACATTGACTTACAGTTAAACCAATTTGAGTTCAATGTTTACTGGGAATTATATAATGACTTCCTTGTATATTGCGAATACCTAAATTACAGTACTTAGCACCATCAGGTATTTCAGTGATCATAGTACTCACTGTATGGCTCATTGTGGGGAATACGTTTCAGCCGGTAAGTGTTGAAATTCTTGCACATCTGCCATATGTAGTATCCAAATGGCTGCAGGTTTTGAACAGGTTCCTGTATCACACTGTACCTCTGGTGAATCACAGTGGCATCAGGCAAATAATATCCAGTCTGTAGAATAAAAGAAACGTGATGTAGACATTTAAAAAATCAAATGGTTTGTGCAATAAAAATAAATTAAGTTACCATTCTAATTTGAAGATATCAGCATCCGAAATAAGGCATTTCTGCTTGTCCGAGACAACCATAATTTTTGTCAGACAAACCAATACTAGGACGAGGTTGTCCAACATCTGGGAAGGTTTTTTTAACATCTTGGAGAAATTTTTAAGGGCAGTTATATGTTGGTGAATATCTGGGTTCACAATTTTTTATCATATGATGATTGGTCATGCAGAGAAATTGTCATTTTCTGGTCGCAGTAAATGACTCCTTCACTTTCACATCATTATATAATCGTTATATACAAGATGCAATTTTGGCAGATAACCTAAAGGATCAAGATACCCAAAAAACTGGGCCCTCAGATGCTAATATTGGTCTTCCACATCAAATTTCAGGTGACCAATCGATCGTATATAGGCCTTTATAAAAACCTGACCACTCATGACACATACATTCAGAAAGTAATCATGAAATTCAGTTACAGTAGTTAACCCTTTTAGTGCGGGAACCAACTTTAGTCAGATTCTGATGTCTAAAATCGATCCCGCACTAAAAGAATTGAAAATTTATAATGGGCGTGACCCATAAAATAGGTATTCAAATGGAGCAGGAAGAGCTGACTAAGACATTTATGATGATTTCAAATTGAAAATAACCCTTTGGTCTCCATGGTTTATATAACCATATTTCAGTGTTGTAAGAGGTAATAGTTCATACACTCAATAGGGGATTATCTGTTAACAATGTTTTTTATACTCGTAAAGCTATGTAAAGTTTTTGTAAAACATGGTTAGTTTAGCTCTTATTCACAATGACATGGTTGCCTGCAGGTCAATCTCATTTTGAATACTTACTTAGAATGCATACTGTTTTAGAAACACATGGCTAAATTTATAACTAAAATAAGTATAAATTAAAAATTGTGTATTTCAACCCCTACATGTAATATAATATAGCTCCACTGTAACTGTAAGTTACTTAATTGATTGATTGTTTGTGTGTTCTGTAACAAATAGTAGGTGTATGTATACACATAATGGTAATTAAGAAGAAATATGTACCTTTATTTTGATAAGGAGATCAAAGAAATCCTGTGGTGGTCTCACATTGGTCCTGTTCAAGGGCTTCACAAAGCAGTGTCCCTTATCTTCATCAGCAATCACTGTCAAATTCTGTTAGGAGAGTGAAAGAGAATACACATATTTTTTCTATTAATCTTTGAAAGTAGGGCCTATAATTATTTTAATAATTCTGACACACAAATATTTAAAAATTTAAATTTTAGAATCTCAATCTCTTCAAGCAGTAGTTATGTCCCCAGAATATACCGGGGTATAGATCTGCATACCGGTAATAATTGACCAGATTTGTTTCAGAAAGAGAACACAATGTCCCACTAGTAGTATTAAACCCTAGCTAAATATACATCTCGGTTGAAATCTGAATAATTAGCAAAAATAACAAATAAAGGAATAAGTTGATTGTAAATACATTTATTGTTCAGTTTATTTGATTTTGACTGTGTGAGGCAAAACAAATCATTTGAGATTAATTAATTTAATAATTCTGACACACAAATATTTAAATGTCATTGTCATAAAAAATATGAATTCAGTTCCCCATTTATTGCTTATCATACATGAAAGCACCTCGTTTTAGAATCTCAATTTTAAAGCAGTAGTTATGTCCCCAGTATATAGATCTGCATACCAGTAATAATTGAGTATGACTACTTTTTTTTAGGAAGAGAACACAATGTCCCACTTCTAAGGTATTAAATCCCTACTAAGAATACATTTTATTTGAAACTTTGGTGCAATCGAGAATACTTAGCAAAAATAACAAATAAAGAAATCAGTTTATAGTAGAACCTGCTATGAGCAGCCACCCTTGCAATACTTAAATGATCAAAACAAAATATGTGGACATTTATAGACTAGCCTGTTCTTTTCCCCACTCGCAAATGGCGAGCGGGCAAGTGCCAGTCATGCACACTGATAGGAGGCTGGCTGCTCATGAGAGTATCTGCTCATAGCAGGTTCTACTGTATCGTAAAAATATTTATTGTTCAGTTTATTTGATTTTGACTGTGTGAGGCTCAACTTATCATTTGAGACAATTTGACAATATATAACCAAATAGATAAGTTTCACTTTCAAGATCATCTCAGTCAGAACACTGCCCCCTCATCTTTGGTTTTAAACCTCTAGTAGCCCCCCTACATTTCAGGTAGCCTAGACCTTAACTCTTATCAACCTGTGAGTATGATGTTCGAAGACCTGTGAAGGCGATAGAAAGAAAAAATACTTACAGTGTGAAAGTCATGAACAACAACAGCACGTCTGCATTCATCAAATTCAGGAACCTCAACCTTCTCATAATATCCATTTTGTAGGTCCAATTCAACATGTTCCTCGAAATGACCTTCATAGCGTGAAGATTGAGTATGATAGCTATTCTCGACATCAGAGTAGCGAACACCGCACCATAAGGTCTCAGTCTGTAACAATAAAATATGCAAGCAATTATTATTTTCTAATCTTATTTTCATTTTCGTGGACAAATGAACCATCAATTAGAATTCAAAAGGAGAAATCTACACTACCACACCCAACTTTACATTTTCAAAAATGTACAGAAGTGTTTGATTATGTGTACATCTACTCTGGAGTGAAGAATAAACGTACCAGTACGTTTATTTTTTTAACATGGATATCCTCCCTGTATGGGCTTATTACAAATGGTACTTTTATTGATTTTTAAACATGTCGCAGCATTCTTGAGAGATTATCAACATTATTGCCATCGCAAGCGATTGGTTAAGATGTCGCTCTCAACCAATCACAGGCTTGCAAAGTTGTCACAAATCTTTTCAGAATAGCAGCTCAGCCATGCCTGAAATGGTCAAAAGATCAAATATGTGTCAATAATAGTCACAATTTTGAGAAAATATGCGTTCTTTTGTCATACAGTTTATACCAGTAATTTTACAGTTGACCGGTAGGTACGTTTATTCCGGTAGCTACTTTTATTGAAGCACTTGAGAGTAAGGCTGCATGATCCAATCTTTTACCTAACAGCAAACTATAAAAATGTCCATCTTTTTAAAATACTTTTAAATAGCATTAATCAGATCATATTTGTTATAAAAAAAGACAAAAATATGAGCTATGATTGATGAAAAAATATGAGCTATGACTATGAAGTGCAAACAAATTTGTTAAAAAAATGTAGATTCTCAAAATTTATTAAACATATGATACAGCATGTGTGGTTTTTCACTAAGTAATATCTGGCACGTTTATTAAACATATGATAAACAAAGTTTAATCTGATAATAAAAGCCATTATATTACAAAATCAGTCAGTTAGCCATCTTTGAAGTGCAAATAGGAAGACACTACAAAAAATAAATAAAAAATTGTATTTTTTTTTTTTTAAAGAAATTACTAGGCGTCAATAGACGCTCACAGCAGCCTGCGCTATAGTCGCCCATAGCAGTGTAAGGTTTGAGGAGCACAAGAAAATCGCCGGCACGCTTGCGCTCCTTATAAATGGAGGACTGCATACCAGCTTAGCTGTAAAAGGGTTAATTTGTGGTTAAAATGATCTTACCCTGTGTGCCAGATGTCTGTACAGGTAAATACCACCAATTACACCCATCGCCAGAACCAAAAGAGCTGTCAGTAACACACATACATTAGCAAAGTTGCTGCGCCTTCGCCTTGCAGTGATGGTTATCAGAGTCGGTGAGAGTGTAGTCCCTCCTAGCAGGGCTTTTTCTTTCTTCTCATTCTGGAGATTCTGTAACAAAAAGGGTACATCAGGCCATTTTAAAAAATATGTTTGTTTCCGATTTCCGACCACATGAGTAAAAATAGCGGTAAAAGATACCGCATGGCCTTTTGTGCAGTAAAAGAAAACATTCCAGCCCGCACATTTCTAAATCGGTGCACGAACAAAGTTTTTATTGCAGTTGAATACACGAATCTGTCTCTAGAATCCTAGAATTCACGTTGATAAAATGGCCGCCCATGCTGGTGAAAACAATGATTGTGTTCTCTGTTTCTCTATTTTTTGTCAAAAAACAACATGTCTTGTACGAAATAGAATTATTCGTGCAAAAATGATTGATATCAATACAAAAATTAAAGAAACTTTTGCCGCAATCCCGCATGGAATTTCTTAGCCGTCTAAAATAAAACTTGCCTCATGGAGTTTTTGACAGTCTTAAAGAAAACTTTTTCAGACCTACCGCATGGAAATTTTCACACCATGAAATCGGAAAAAAGGATATTTTTTAGAATGGCCTCAGCTATCTTTCTAGTATGTCCCCTGCTGTTACTACACAATCAGTCAGTCAGATACTGCAAATCTCCGCCGAAATGAATGATCTTAACCCTTTAACGGACCGTCCCGATTATATATATTTTTTTATGAGCATATTATTTAAGTACCACTTTTTAACCCTTTCATCACTGAAGCCCGTTTTTGTGTGCTGAAATCACAGTACTTAAAATATGGAATATATTTTTATTTTTCTTGCCAACAAGGGGGGGGGGGGCAGATCTCCCCTTGTGGTGCTGAGTTGGGGGTCCAGACCCCCCCTGGCAGAAACCCTGGGGGGTTCATGGAAGAAAAAAAATGTTGATGGATTCTCATCCTTATGGCTATGAAACTTCCATTTTTAACCTCGGTGCGCCCATGAAGAAGCGTAGGGCAAAACTTCACCCAGGTTTTACACTGGGCAAACTAGTGAAGCCTTCCTCAGGTATCACAATTCATAGAGATGAGTACATTGTTCTGTTCAAACGGTCTTAATTACCCCAAGGTTTGAAAAATGTCCACAACATTTTAATGACTGTGCAACCTCTGAGCTGAGCATGCGGGCATGGAGCTGAAATGTTACAGATTCTGAAAAAACTATTTTCGACATCATTCCCCGATATATCCAGATATGAAAGTCCAAAGAAATGTCCCACGATTTTGTACGCAGTCAATCTGTGGCTGAAACCTGTTTCAGCCACTGGGCCTGGGGCTAAACCACCGGTATCACAAACCATCAAAATGACTTTTTTGAAAGGCTTTAGGTCTATAATAAATGTAGGCCTAGACTAGAGCTAGACTAGGGCTAGGCCTATAGTATATAGCATCGTATTTAGTATGCATGTCGTCCATATAACGTTATATACATGTATAACGTTATAGAAATATAGGGCTATTATAATAGGCAGTGGCTAATCGTACGTGATTCTTCATAATGTACCTCTATGGGCAGCCTCGTTTACGAAATCACAGGCTCCCATTGACTCCCATTATAACTTTCCCGTACAAATAGCTACTCCGATTATATATATTTCCTGTGTAGGCCTACTACTCCTAGTCTATAGTATAGAGTAAAGACTAGATTTATTTATTACATTAGGGTGGCCAAAGCGGTGTATAAGCGGACTTGACAGGGACAAACAAGCAAAAAACACTCCATATACAAACAGCTCTAGCATTATCATTTCAGCATATTTTTTCTAGTGCAGCTTTGCAGATACATAAAAGAAAGTCTATGAAAAATAAATATTTAGAAAATTAGGTATTACTGTGCTTTTGCATTGAATAAGCGAAAGTTGAAATTGACCAATTTTTATTTTTTGAGCGATTCCAATGGCGGCCATTTTGAGTTTATCTCATTTTTGTGCTAAAAAATAGACATTTCGACAGGAGTTTCTAAATTTTAGAATTCATCCAATAAATAAGCATAATATATCATGTTGAAGGGAATGAATTAAATTTCTGAAATTTGAGTGAGAATGCGTGATAGCATAATTTTTCACGAAAATATGGACAAAATACTGAGAAATTACCAAAAATAACACCCTTTTCTCTCATTTTTTTCCAAAATTTCATGAGCTTGACTTCTCAATTATAATTGTTTTTTTTTCATTTTTATTATTTATAATGATACTTTAATGATTATTGTAACCTACAAGTAAACCTTTAACATTATCTATTATTACCATCTAACACTGAAAAATCTTGAGATGAAATTAACTGATTTTATATTTTTGTCAACTTTTCTAGCTGAAATTTTACGAGATTTTGAGCATGTCAGGCGTTTTTTAATTCTGGATAGTATAAATGATGATATTATGTGATTAATCTAACCTATATGATTTTTGTTAAGAGAAAATGACTTTAATTCAATCAAATAATTAATATTTTTTAGATTATGTCCCTGTCAATTTGGTGGATTTAGCAAAAAATCACCCGGACGCGTCCAAAATTAGCCTTTAACCCTTTAAGCCCTCACGATGCATTGAAGCATCATTTTACATCCCCGAAATCATACCTAATTTCCCTACAACAAAGGGTTTTAGAACGAAAATTTAAATGAAACTGATTTACCAATACATGGTAATTTTCTTTAATTTTTCACCTACATTAAGTCATCTTTATCCACTACAAGTCGAGAATTGCGACAGCAATTCGCGGCTTGTAGGGGATGAAGATGACAATGGTAAACTCAGGCCTGAAAGGGTTAAAACATGCAATCTCAGGATTTTGAAGGGCTATAACTTTTTTTCTTAAGCATTTTAATCATATTGTTCTTATTTTTCAATAAATATGGTGTACTTCAGCTTAAATGTTACTTGAATCAAAGACAATTTTTCTATATCGATTTCACAGCTGTGAAGTGCTAAGAAAGCTTATTTTGTCAAAACCTGTGATTGGCCGTCAGAAAGGGGGTGCCTTTTTCGGGCATAAAAGTATCAATATTTCGAAAACTATCCAGTCAATCTTAAATTTTTTTAAAGTTTTGTTATCAGCTCATTCAGTTCTATACGCTAGGTAGATTCAAACAGTCATTATGATGGGTTTTTTCAGGATTTATGTGAATCTGTAATGCACTGCAATAAAAGACATATTTTTTTCTGTTTGTTTGTTCTTCTTGCTCACTATTACTGGTAAAAATGAAGCCATCATTGTAGAATTAAAAAAAGTAATTTGCTTTGAATGGCACTTTTATCACCTTTTCCGGGGGTTCCCATCATTAGATTTCTCTCAATTATGAAAAATGGTGCCAGCTCTCGCCTTTAATTCCATAATTGTTGCAACAAGTGCTAGAAAAGGTAAGTGCAACAGGCATGCTGTGGCCCCTTCTGATAATTTTTTTTACGCAGGTGCCATTGTTAATTTTTGTAAAAAAATGCAAAAAATGAAAATAGACTATGTCCACTGCCCTAAGAGGAAATTCTGGAGGACATCATTAAGACCGGTTGGACAGAACAATGTGAGCATCTCGAAGAATTGAGATGCCTGGGAAGGCTGCACTAGTTCGCCCATGGTAAAACCTGGGTGAAGTTTTGTTCGCCTACCCTGCACTTCCTCATGAGGCGCACCGAGGGTAAAAATGAAAGTTTGATGGCTATAAGGATGAGAATCCATCAAAATTTTTTTTTTTCCATGACCCCCCTCGTGACAAAAAAAAAAAAAACTGGGGTCGGAGGCTATGCCCAAATTTCTGATTGTTATGTGATATATTTGCTCTGTTACAGTATTGCAGGGCACTCATTGGGTGTCCTGATGTATCTTAAAACCTGATATAATATACGGATACAACATCTCAGTAGTTTTATTCAGCTGCTTCAAAAAGTTCAAAGTCTGGGTGATGTTTTGGCTACTGTATCCCTGCCGGAATTTGCAAAATTAGGTCACAGCTTTTGGATGTTTTTATCATTAGCTCAGAATTTGATCTGGCACAGCATTTTTCTTGCTCAGTGAAAACTGGAATGTGGTCAAATATTTATACTAGCATGTCAGCAGTTACGAAAAAAGGCTCAGCATAATTTTATTGGACAATTTAAAAATTTATTGAATCTACCTATATAGACCTACACTGAAGCCTGAACTAGGGCTATAGGTCGGACGCCCAATATCTCGAACCACGTTTTTTGCCATTCAAAGAATATTTGGTGACTAAATTTTATTTTTTTCAACACCATTTAACTTGCTAAGTTATACGGCGCCTATTTCTGCTGTTTTTTCGGCAAAAATACTATACATCGTCCGATCCTTTCTTTGTCATGTATGATGACAGGTGCCAGTCATTCATCATTAGAGCTGTGGGCGATATTAAGTGGAATTCGGGAAAATCGGTATACATAACAAAGAAAGGATTTCCAAAGTTAAAATAATTTTCAAACAAAAATTATACCCGGAGATCGCCGGACATGTTAGTAAGTTGAATAGAAGTAAAAAAAAAAAAATTCAGCCAGTAAATATTTTTTAAATGATGAAAAACGGGGTTCGCGATATTGGGCGTACGACCTATACTATAGTTTGTCCTATGGTGGAGGATGGTCCAAAATGAAAGTTAGCTTTTTGGTATCCAGTCAGTCAATTCTCAAGCGATTGTCACGAAATTTTGCAACCATTATTAATCCCATCTAGTATTTCAAAAGTTAGACCATTTACATGTAACGCAATTCTGAGAATAAACCGGAATGAAGTTAATGGCTTTATACATGTTATAGAGGAGCGTCATAAATAGACATTTACTACATGTCAAATGGTCTAATTTTTGAACTATCTAATATTTTTTTATGAAATTTTCAGTATCGATGCCAAATGACTAAAAAATAGGGTTTACAAAATTTCATGAAAATTGCTTGAGAATTGACTGACTGGATACCGAAAAGCTAACTTTCATTTTGGAACATCCTCCACAGTCGGACAGACTGTAGCCTGCTATAGGCTGAAGCCCAGTGTCACAGTGAACTGAAGGTGACTGTATATTTTGTATATGGTTGAATTTCTAATTTTACTTTGTCCACCCTAATTTCATGTGGAGGCAGAGGTTAAATTTATGCAATTTGCAAGATTACATGAAACACAGACCTGTGCACCCATCAATTGGTCCTCTCAGTAGTCTCATACAAGACTGTCAGTAGTTTAAGGTGTCTGTCAGTAGTGAGTTATAATTTAGCGGAAAATATACAAAACTTAAAATTAAATGGAAGGCCTACTGTGGATACCGTTTTGTTTGTTAATCAAATAATGTAACAATTAAAATATTTGTTCAAACATATTTAATTGAGAATAACACGCATACAAGAATAGAAAAATGTTGGTGGTGAATGATTAATTTCTACACTTAACTCACAAATCAATTAGTGTTCAGTCTGTAGATTTGTTAGCTCTAAGTGAGCACCCTTCAGATGATCTAACTCCTCATCTGTCATTTGAGTATCACCCGGACCAGTGCTTGTGTAGGCCCTACTGGTGGTTGATTTCATAATGAGGGAGCTTCAAGTGTATCATCACCTAGGGATGACCTTGGTCAGTTCTGGTTTTTTTTCACACGAACATATTAGACTACCACGTAAAGAGTGATGAGGTCAGACTGGACAATGTGTGGCTATGGCAAAGTTAATCCAGGCTCTGTCCAGTGCACTGGGTGACCCAGGAACACGCGCCATTCAGCCAATATCGTTTTAATGTTTAGCTAGGCCCAGCAGTGGGGTACGGAACAAGCACCAGAAATTCAACGAAGGCTGGTTCAAGGCTGGGCCAGTAATGCAGATGTTGGGCCAACATTGAACCAACCTTATGTCATGTAGTATCCAAGCAAACACGAGACGTTCACCCAAAGTTGTTTCAATGTTGGTACATTGTTTGCGATGCTTGCCCAACATTGAACCAGCCTTGGGTAGGCGTCTCGTATTTGCTGGGAGGCCTAGTAGACTGGTAGATCGCAAAAAAAGATTGCTAACATTGCTAGTTCAATGCTGTTCTAACATCTGCAATGCTGGCGTAACATTAATCCAGCACTGGACTATAACGTTTTGTGTTGTCTGCACAATGTTGGCCCATCGTTTACGACGTTGGCCCAACATTGGCCAAACATTGTGTAGATGTGTACCTTTTGCTGGGAACAGCGTGTGCTATTTATAGATGCTGACGCCAGTGTGGGATCGCGTGGCGGCAACAGGCCAGCCTTAAAAATATGTTTGTTTCGGATTTCAGTGTGTTTCAATTTAATATTAACCCAGTATGGAGGGACGGAATGTATTTTATAGTAAAATTTTACATTGTGAAATTGCTCACAACCCCCAGAACGCTTGAATAGCCTATGATATGATTAAGTTGTAAATTGAGCAACTAATTACTTTGAACAGCTTGTCATGCCTTAGGCCAAGGCGAAGTAAATCAGAAACATCGATTTTTTTACAGCTGGCCTCTCAGTCAGCAGACAGAGAAAATCCACTCAGTGTACAGGGCTGCTTCGATACAGAGCCACCATGTCTGCATCTGGCACAAGATCTGAATAACGTTGAGGTGACGAGCTCTGTCTACAGACACACTTTAATTTGTGAACACCGCTATTACTACACTCCGTAGCAGTGTGTTTAAATGGGGACAGTGTACGCTATTACCTACACATGAAAGCTAGTATTCATTGATAACAATAACACTACATTTTGCGATACGATAAGCCGGTCCAGTCAACAAACAGTTATCAGGTTACAGATTAATGCTCAGTAACCTACAAAAATATGGCTTTTTTAAAAACAGGCCTATGTTCAGCTTTTTTTCCTTACTCCCAGACAAAACCGTAGTAATTGGAAAACAGAACGTAGTCCGTAATTTTAACCCACCAAGCGTAGAAACTACGGAGAAAACGTAGTAGTGCACAGGTCTGGAAACACCACCTAAAATGCAATTGCCTGTCTGTATCAGTACTAGCCTAGTTCCTGGCCTGCGAGCGAGGGCCTAGAATCCAGCATTTTTCACATACTGATCAAAGGCACCAGCGTGCAAATCTCCGCGCTGGTCAAAAACAAACGGCGATTACGACGCTGTTTTGACAGTAAAAATCTGTTGAAGTAAAAAAATAGGTTGCTTGGATGCACTGAAGTTAAATGCCTTCGTTTCGTTGACAAATCTTGAGTATTTTTTGCGTAATAAGCTGATTGTGAAATGTTGCTTTTGCGTATGGATGGACATGTGTCCCTAAATTGATCTGGCTTGCCCAGAATGCAATGCAGGGATGCAAATTCACATACGCCCGGTCGCCCGTGGCGACAAGAATTATGTAAGGGCGATTGTAAATGAGCATTTCACTAGCCCTGCTGGCGACTGCTCCCCTGTGCGATCCGCAGATCATGTGTGGCTATTTACGCATAACTGCAGAGCGCCGCACAGCATGCACAGGCGTCGTCGTCGTGGCGCGCTACAGATAGTTGTTTCGGCTCACACGTGGTTGTGTATCAGAGACATTTACGTTTAACAAGCACAGAAGCTCACATAATTGAAATTTGGTACACTAAAAAGTGAGCAACTGAATCAAGTCTGATGCTGACACACGTGGACATAAAAAACAAACTACTGACCAGTAGGCCTACCGCCTGGTCAATCAGGGGTGCGTGGGCGCGTGTATTGCATGTGGCCCGATCTGCGGTAGCCATGACAGCCCACAGCGTCACTTATTGCGTCGTGGTTCCCAACATTCGTTTCACCCGATATTTCACAGTTCAAAATGGCGCTGATCAAGAAAATCATTTATCTAGTAAGCTGATATACATGCATGCTGACAACATTTCATTGCCCAACGAGCTGTGGGTGAATAGATGAAGTTTTGAATTGTTGTTGATTCTAAAAGACTCATGCATTATTGGCCTGATAAATCAAGCATTGTGCCTAATCTTACATAAAAACGTCTGCAAAAACGTCTTGCAATTTTGTGTATATACAAGCTGTGGCTAATACTACAGTTTCGGTCACACATAGGGCTGCCGCTGGCGCATGTATGTCGGCGCAGAAACGATGTGAATAACTGGACATAGGGGTGTTGAGACTAAGAAGGTTTAACCATGCTAATAGGCCTAACACAAACTAAATTACACCCTAGAAAAGGCCTAAAATACATATAAATATATATATTCAAGTACGCTTATTTGACATCATTTTTATGTTTAAAATGACAGACTTTATTATATTTGCAGAACGGTTTACGTTTTTTTGAGATGGCCCCCCTTTTTTCACTGAAGTGGGCAACATAGCCCCTTCTTTCTCCAAGTTGAAATGAACTCTAGTGAGCCAATGTCGGATTGAATTAAATGTCTGTACATGTAATAATTATGAATAGCCAATTAAATCTATATGAATTATGGAAGGTGGGGTCGTCACCAGCTAAGAAAATAAAGAAAACTGGAGAAGAAATGCTGGT
Organism: Flabesymbios commensalis; assembly: GCA_964017125.1. Taxonomy (NCBI): domain Eukaryota; kingdom Metazoa; phylum Annelida; class Polychaeta; order Terebellida; family Flabelligeridae; genus Flabesymbios; species Flabesymbios commensalis. The sequence goes on along the minus strand of OZ024916.1, from coordinate 38,350,877 downwards.
TCAATAACGTAACTCTATTTGAAGATAAAGGCTGACAGAGACATTTTCAGGTGGGGTGGCTGGACATATTTCACTGGCCCATTTACTCAAAAATGCTCAGGCTAAGCCTACGGAAGATGGGTCAGAAGGGGAAAAATCAATAACCAGTGATTCAGCCATATCGCGTCAATTTTTTTTCCTAAAAAATATTAAACTAGTAAGGGCGATTAAAAAATCATAAGGGCTAGTGGATTTTTAGTTCCACTAGCCCGGCTGGCGAGTGGATAAAAATGACGAATTTTTTCCCCTGCAATGCGTCACGGATGGGACTATATCAGTACCAGGGCAGGCCCACTCGGCCACTCACTGACACTGTCAGTGTCACACTGTCACTGACCGAAAATGAAATTGAATGTAGATTATTATTTATAGTCTTTCGACGGTGGAGGATGGTCCAAAATAAAAGTTAGTTTTTCGGTATCCAGTCAGTCAATTCTCTAGGGATTGTCACGAAATTTTGTAACAGTTATTATCTAGTCATTTGGCAACAACCCTGAAAATTTCGCGAAATTCCATTCAGTATTTCAAAAGTTAGACCATTTGACATGTAACACAATTCTGAGAATAAACCGGAATGGAAGTTAATGGGTTCATACATGTTATAGAGGAGCGTCATTAATAGACTTTTACTACTGTCAAAATCAAATGGTCTAACTTTTGAACTAGACTATACTCTATACTATAGTCTACGATATTTTTTTACGAAATTTTCAGGATCGATGCCAAATTACTAGAAAATAGGGTTTACAAAATCTCATATAAATCGCTTGAGAATTGACTGACTGGATACCGAAAAGCTAACTTTCATTTTGGACCATCCTCCACCGACACCGTCGGACAGATTGTAGCCAAGGCCAAAGCCCACCACTGGCACCAGTGACCAGGTCCAGGCCAAGCCTGGCCAAGGCCAAGCCCTAGCGGTTAGTCTTACACAAACAAGAGGTTCAGTCACAACCTCCGGTGCTGGGTTTGCTTGATCTTTATGATCGGTTGTTTTCGGTGTGTAGATTGTCATGACTGTAAACCCTCAAGTTCAGTGAACAATGTTAAAAACAATGCAAATAGATCTAGATTCCAGTCTAAATCCTCTCCAAAATCTCTGTTCGCAGAGTTCCACTTCCTGTTGTCAGATTCTGTCAAAACATTGTGAATTCGGCCATCTTCGTTTTCGTCTGTAGACCGATTTCCGATTAACAATTCTCAGCTATTCTTTGTTACCATAGGCAAATTATGTCCACAGCGATTATTTTGTCAAATGTATGATGTGTGTACCATAACAAACTTCAGTTTCATTCACACACTATTAGTATTATAGCTATAGGCCTATAGGACCTATAAATTATATTCAGTCAAGTAGGCCTATAAATGTTCTCCCTGTTCTTCCTTTTCTCCCTGTCCAACTCATACTGTCCAACAATATTGACCAAGCATTGGGTCAATCAATGACACAAATTCACCCTAAAAAGGGTCGTCCCAACTAAAACCTATCCAAAACCTACGCCTATATATATCACTTCTGCTACCTATTTCAACTGTATTTTCAGTGGTTATAAATCACTTGTCTATTTAAAAGCCTACCGAATATACAAATATGCTAAGCATTTCTAGGCTAGGCCTACTGATAGATCAATATGGTGACATTACATTAATACATTTTTAACAATTATCTTATTTTTATACATTATAAATGTAGGCCTACCTTCTGTTACAAATCGACCCATTCTGTTACTTTCGTAATTCATCTTTAATTATTTTGTGCCACAAATATTGTTGAGAAAATTAGCGAATTGATTGGTAGGAGACATACCACTACAATTGTTTAGATCAATAAAATAATATTTTCACTATTCAGTGTAAAATGTCAACTCTTAGTCACTTCTGTTAGAGACATGTCACACTGTTATACCATCCATATTCCAATATATGCTTAAAGCACCTATATGATTCAACTTCACAGTGTTGAATAATACAAAGTGTTAATGTAAATATTTCTAAATTGTCATGCATTGTATTTATGTCGGAATTAAGGCACAGTAGGCATATATATAATAGGCCTAGGCCTATCTGCTACTTTTTAAATTCTGATTTTTTTTAATGGCTCTACATAGGCCTAAGCTAAATCAAATATAACTAGTGATATTGCTATTAAATAACAATCCACACTATCACGGATGTACCATATAGGCCTATGACATGCATAGTCTGGTTGCAAGAATATGATTAGTTATTTGTTGTAAAATTTGACCAAAATGTCCAGTAACAGAAATGACACAAATTTACACCCCCACAACCTTCCGCTTAAGCCCTGCAAACAATTTTACGTCGTAATAACGTCCCCACAACGTACAGCATTCGTACTTAGGACGTAACTCTGTGAACTCCCATTTACATCCTTTGAACGTAAAACATAAATGTCACGTTATTGCGACGTTCTGGGGACGTTATAGTTATTATGACCACGTCCTTAGCACGTCCTCTTTACTTTCATCCATGGACCTTAACGAGCGTACACCCTGCAAACACTGTACGTAATATAACGTTCGTTAAGGTCCCATTTTCGTCATTCATGGATGAATGTAACGAGGACGTGCTAGGGACGTAGTCATAATAACCCTAACGTCCCCAGAACGTCACAATAACGTTACATTTATGTTTTACGTTCTAAGGACGTAAATGGGAGTTCACAGAATTACGTCCTAAGTACGAATACTGTTTTACGTCATAACGTCCTCACAACGTACAGCATTTCGTACTTAGGACGTAACTCTGTGAACTCCCATTTACGTCCTTAGAACGTAAATCATAAATGTGACGTTATTGAGACGTTCTGGCGACGTTAGGGTTATTATGACTACGTCCTTAGCACGTCCTCGTTACGGTCATCCATGAATGACGAAAATGGGACCTTAACGAACGTTATATTACGTACAGTGTTTGCAGGGGTTATATTACGTCAATGTTTGCAGGGAGGCTGCCTTTCCATTGAAGCGAATAATTAATCTCGCAGCCAAACGTGCACGATCGCCCGCGCTACAAGAACCTCTCCATTTGCGCGTCCAAAGCGTATAAACGCACAAGAACGCACAGGAGATGTGGTGACCTGGTTCTGGCCTGTCCTTGGTAGTTGTAGGACTATCCATGCATTGAGCCAACCTGCAGTCCAATTGTTGCGCTATACAGCTGACGTGTCATTCTTCAACTACCGTACACTTACATCCCGAAATAGGAATTTCTGAATGCTTTTAATATATATATATACAAGCCACGTGCCATGTAAATAGCTGATAAATACCGCAAACATTATCGCCATTTCTCTTTGTGATTTTTGTCTGCTGGGATTAAAAAAATGTGTTGTATTTTGTGTAATATTTTTAAATAACATAACGACAACAAAAAGAATTATACTATGAAACTATTCCGTTATTAGGCATAATGTTGCAATGTTGAAAACCCGTGACCATGTGAGTAGGCCTACCAGACATTGAATCACTAAAGGAGGATTATTTCACCGCTTATAAACCAGTAAAAAGACTTTGTGACTAATAACTATAGAGGATGTTTGACTGGGCCTATACGAATGATACATAATATGTAGCCTATATGGCCTTATCACTCAGTGTCACAGCAGCCCAGCAAATATGAGACGTTGAGCAAATTATGTTGGGCTAGTGTCGCAGACGCTTGTCCAGCAATAAACCAGCACCGAGCCAATGTTTCATGTTTGCTGAGCTGCCAGTCATGACGGAAAACTCCCCAGGAAAAATATTAAATGACATATGGATAGATGAGCGCGCGGTGGATAAACGCAGAAATCGCTACATGTGCAATTGCTGGCTCGCAGCGAACTGGCCGCACGGCCAATCGCGTGTATGGAAAGGTCACAATGGTAATGTTTATGATAGATTTTGAATTCTGCCGCGCAGCCGTCGCTATACAACGTGTCGCGCACCCAAACGCGTCAATGGAAAGGCAGCCTTATTCATATTAAGCTTTCTAAAGTATTGAAACACACTTAATGTACAACATTTTAATTGTTGGTGAAAAAAAACTAGAAATTGTTTCATTAAATTGTGACGCCCAGCCTGTTGACAGTGTGACACAATCTCTTTTCCCCCAGACTATTTCAGGTTCACAGATATAGATTGTCAAATCTTGATTTTATATTGTGTTTGTATGTTTCTCTTTTCTTAATCATATTAGATTAAATTGCAGTTTAAATGATTATTGTATTTTCTTATAACATGTTTATATTCAGGTTTTCAACGCTTGTATAGCATTATTTTGCTGCCACTATGGCTGGCTTGTTTACATCTGCTCAGCATGCCTGTGATGCCTTAGTGAATGATTTAGCCCATCTCAGACAGGAAGTAGCCTCAGATACCGCTTGCCTACGGAGAGATGTAGCACAGAATAAAACTGAAATAAGTGATGAGAGGACAGATATCAAGAGGGATATGAGAGCAGACATGGAAAATATTATTCAAAGAATTAGTCCATCTAAGTCAACGACACATCCACCTTCAGCACAGGCAGATTCAGAGACAGCAGTAATCAAAGAAGCCCCATTGAGATACCAGGAATCAAGTTCTAGATCTATGCTATGTGGTACACCCCCACGCAACAATTCTAGATTTCAATCAGCTCCAATACATTCAGAGAACAGATATAAAAACAAAGGGTATAGAGAACATATGTCACAACCTCAGCAAACAGAACAACAGCCTCAAAATAGTTCAATTATTGGAAATCAGCAAAGAAACAGCCCAAGAAAGACAGATAGACCAATCAGAAGAGCAGTACGACCAAATTCACATGATCAGTATACATCATCCGATACAGAGATCAGTGAACATGCATCAGATTAAATTCTAAGTTCACGTAGCCGCACCACCTAGCAGGCATAATAGGTCATATCATGTAAAATTGCCCTCATACACTGGACAAGAATTGTGGGAAGTCCATTATAACAGTTTTAATGACGTAGCAATTCAGGAAGGATGGTGTGAGGCTGACAAGCTGAGGGAGCTTTTACCTATATTGCAAGGAAAAGCCTGTGAATTTGTTTATGGCCAGCTCTCATCTACTACGAGAAGAAAATTTACAGCTTTAGTTGATGAAATTCAGTATCGTTTTCGCAAGGTTGAATCATCTCACACCTATAGTTTGAAATTTAGCAACCGTACACAGAAAACGGGCGAAACAGCAGAAGATTTTGCAGGAGAGCCTAAAAAATACTATGATAAAGCATATCCTAAATGAGACCGAGAGACAAGAAGAGAAGATCTCTTAAGACGTTTCTTTGATGGAATTCTAGATCAGAATGCTGGATTCCAAGTAGAATATGTTAAAGAGCCACATGATATAGATGATGCTGTGTTTCAAGTAGTTAATTTTCAAGAATCTAAGAAAAGATCCACCACAGATTCAGCTAGGAAGCCACTTAGGGCTATAAGTGAAATTCCAACAGAAAGAAAAATAGGAGAAAACTACCCAATTGATGGAGAATGTGAGGAAATTCGAGGCATAGATCATTCTAAACAGAGGGTACCAAGGGGTACACCAACAGTGCAGACAACTAATTATGGTAGATTAAAACCTCATGTAACACAGATGATTGACAGTGATGAATCTAGATTAGTTGCAGATCTAACTCAACTTTTGAAGAACCATTCCTCAGGAAATTCGAGTAAAAATCACGAAACAATACAAGCTAATTCTAGGCAAAGTCATAGTCAGCTTCAGACTAACAGCGCTACACATTTAGCAGTGCATTGTTATAGATGTGGACAGATTGGACATTTTACTAGAGAATGTAGACAACCACCCTACATCCAACAACAATATGCAGCACCACAATATATAGTACCAAGAATTAGGTATAACCCTGTTGTGCAGCCAACTCAGTTACAAGCATTCTCAGCAAGTTATCCAGATGATGTTGTCCTTAGTGCTACCATACCGGTTACTTCCACTGTTACTATAACATTAAGCCAGTAGAGAGATTCAGCAATGTGGCCAATTGTTTGAGTCCTAGCAAAACAGTTGAAATACTTTGTGTTGAGGTGGCTAATATGAATAGCAACATACTAAATCAGACAAGTCATCAAGATGATAAGAAATGTATACACAAAATATCTATGATAGGGAAGAAAGAACTAGCTATTTTTTCTTCTGTATTATTAAAATTCTTTATCAGTGAAGTACCACAGTGAACCAGCACTGGCATGTTTTACAGCGATGTTACCAGTGATGTTTCCCACCCTTATTCCCCCAGTGAAGTACCACAGTGAACCAGCACTGTGATGTTACCAGTGATGTTACCCACCTTCACATAACCAGCGAAGTACCACAGTGAACCAGCACTGTGATGTTACCAGTGATGTTACCCACCTTTATTCCCTCAGCGAAATACCATAGTGAACCAGCATGGTGATGTTACCAGTGATTTTACCTACCAGTATTCCAGCGAAGTACCACAGTGACCAGCGCTGTGATGTTACCAGCGATGTTACCAAACTATATTCCCTATGCCTATTTCTATTAAGTTCATACCTATATTATCTACCCTGCGAAGTGTCACAGTGACCCAGCACTGTGATGCTATCTACGATGTCATCTTAGTACTTAATTAGTTATGTTAAATACCGATGTCAATTTACTAGATTACATTTTGTGTTATCACATACTACCATTCTTATTGACATCATTTGACAAAATTTACTTTACTGAAAAAAATACAGCTACATGTATATGAAAAATGAAGTGCCAGTGTTTCAACACTGATGTTCGGTGAAGTTCCATAGTGATCCAGCACTATGATGTTAAAATGTCAAGTTCCTTTTAAAACCGTCACTTAATTTTACTTTTGTTTATAGCATGGACGAGCTATACTCCGACATGATGCGTGACTGTGAATGTGCGCCGGCTGTCAGCGTCCATGCAGACGATGACTTTCTGTTGGAAGAAGAGATTCCTGTGGGTAGACTATATCAGCCTAAATCGCCACTTCCAGCCACCCCTGGAAAAACAGAGACAAACGTAGTGCATACCAGAGTGAGACGACTTCCAGATATGGGAAGACCAAGCCACAAGCCATTGGTGATGCCAGCCCCAAGAGATCCTGATCAATCACAATGGGCCAGGGAACTTCAACAAAGCATCAACAACAACAGCCGAGAGACCCAGATTCTGTGTGGAAAACTGGGAAGTTTTAATAGCGTTATGGAAACTTTGAGTGGCAAAGTGCAGCAGCTGAACGACAACCTAGCTGCTCTTAACACCAGTGATGTACCAAGGAGTGAAGAAGCTGTAAGTCAAGTAGAAGCTACACGAGCCATGACAGAAGCCCTGGTTGAAACTACCACACACCTTAAGACCCTGAAGTTCCCAGTACCCGAAGGACCCCCTGGATACCAAGGCAGAAGCCCAGATAGAGAAGTGTCGTCAGCCTTTTCGAGATTGTCTAGACGGATCCAAATTCCAAGAAGACAGGAACGTCCATACTGGCGATAGAGACTACATGTACACCCCTTTCCCCCTAATAACTTTTCGCCCCCCCCCCCCCATTTGCTGAACATTTAGTGCATAAATATTCTTGAACTGTGTAAATATGTATAATATATAGTGAGCGTCCTGAGTCCCATCAAAAAACATTTGCAGAAACTTTTCAGTGTCACAAAGATTCCTGAACAGTTTACTGTGTAAATAACTATATAGACTGGACGTACCTAGTTGCCGAGGACGTCAATTTTTTTAAACAGGGGGTAGTGTGACGCCCAGCCTGTTGACAGTGTGACACAATTTCTTTTCCCTCCAGACTATTTCAGGTTCACAGATATAGATTGTCAAATCTTGATTTTATATTGTGTTTGTATGTTTCTCTTTTCTTAATCATATTAGATTAAATTGCAATTTAAATGATTATTGTTTTTTCTTATAACATGTTTATGTTCAGGTTTTTAACGCTCGTATAGCGATATTTTGCTGCCGCTATGGCTGGCTTTCTTACATGTGCTCAGCGTGCCTGCGCGCATGCGCTGACCGCCGTTAGCGTACAGACGCTCACATTTTGTGATCCTATTGTTTTCTTTAGATGACTGTAACTTATTATATACGTGCGATTGTAACGTACTTGGTACCAAAGTGTTTTATTTTACAACTTATGCATTCATTTATAGGTGGTTATTTCAAAGGTAAATATATGTTTTGACGGACGATGTGTATGTGCGGTTGAGAGGTTTTAGCAGGCCGAGTGCCAGTCAATTATGACGTTTTTATTTTCTTTATTATAGCTCAGTTTTAGATTTTAGTGGTATTATTGTGATTTTTAATATATATAATAACTTTATGTGTACTTAAATGTTAATAATTAGTTTAGTTTAAGTAGGATTTGTCACTTGATTGTAGTCACCTGACTTTGCCTTTATAAGCGCCTGTATAAGCAGCGCTGGGGGTGGCAAACAAAAACACAAGAAATTGATTCGGCCAAAGACTGTAAAAGTTTGTGGCAAAATTTTCACAAAATTAGCGGTAAAAGAGCACAGGCAGAGACTAACAACCCAGTTACTAAAAAAGACGGAAATCCAACAGAAAACGATTTAGAAAAAGCCAATGCGATCGCTGATACATCAGGGGAAATTCACAATACCCACAAAGGGCCAATTTTTGACGATAACTTCAAAAAAGAAGTGGACGACAAAATTGCAGAAAATTACCATCTTTTCAACCCACTAGCATCATATGTAGATGAAAAGGGCGATGACAACCCTATAATGAGACTTATATCAATATCCGAAATTAAAAAACAACTGAGTAAAACCAAGGGTCGATCGGCACCTCGCCAAGACTGTATTCGATATACGGTATTAAAACAATGTCCAGAAATAGTATTCGAAAACCTAGAACAAATTGACAATATATGCCTACAAACTGGTTATTTTCCAGAGCCTTGGAAACAAGCAATGGGAACTATGATTCCAAAACCAAATAAAAACCACAAAATCACTACAAACTATAGACCCGTCAGCCTTCTAAGTTGTATCGGAAAATTATTTGAAAAAATACTTGCAAATAGAATAAGAGGCGAACTCGAAAAGAGAAAATTATTTAATCAATGGCAACTTGGCTATAGAAATAAAAGATGCGCGATGGAACACATATTACGATTAACAGATGACGCCCTTACAGGCTTACAAGCAAATAGACTGGGGGTTGCCGTCTTTATAGACGTCGAAAAAGCGTTTGATTCAGTATGGCATAATGGCCTCAGATATAAGCTAATGAACAGTGAGCTGCCGAATAAAATTATACGAATAATGTCTTCGTTTATTTCAGACAGAACAATTACCGTTAAAATTAATGATGAAATGTCAGATAAAGTAAAACTTAATGCTGGCACACCCCAAGGTTCTGTCCTCAGCCCACTCTTATTTTTGATGTATGTGAATGATATTCCAGTAGATCCCATGAACAACCAAGTCAAGATATCACAATTTGCGGATGATCTAGGTATGTGGACATTCGGCCCCAACGCCACATACGTTCAATATCGGATCCATAAAACATTATCGGCTCTAGAAAAGTGGTGCTCCATATGGAGAATTAAATTGAATGCTTAAAAGACGCAGCTAATTGTACTTAAAAAGAACGGGAGACAGCACAAAAAATCAAGCTTCAATTATTCGGAGAAGAAATAGATCATGCGGAAGAAGCAACACTGCTGGGAGTGACAATCACAAAAACATTTAACTTTCGATCACATATAAAAATGGCAATATCCAAAGCAAATAGACGATTGAACTTACTAAGACTTCTAAGTGGTACTAACTGGGGATGTAAGCCTAAACTAATCATGCAATTATACAAACAATACGTCAGACCAGTTCTAGAATATGGAGCGATAGCTCTCTTATCGGCACCTGAAAGAACACTAGAAAAGATACAACTAATACAAAATAAGGCTATCAAGATAGCTTACCGCCTATTGTGGTGTACCAGCACACGCAAAATACATCAGCTAGCCGAAATCGAACCCATTAAAAATCGAATCGAATCATTAGCGATTAAATTTATACACTCATTAGAAGAACACTCAGAATTATTCAAACTTCAAAAGGATCTACATAATGCGATAAAGAAGAGGGACAAAACAAATTTTCTAGACGAATTACTAGAAAACTACAAGAAACAATATGGAAATGAAAATGATATGTAGCAAAAAACAACAAATTTTCTGCGAGAAAACAACAGTTTTTACTTTAATCTCACTCTGAGAACTCAAGAACACTTTTCATGATCAGACGCTGGGCATCGATATATATTAAGTGCCATTACACCTGGGATTATTCTTTTAACTTTAGGGCTAGATTTATTGTTTTAAGTTTAGGAGACCCTTCCCGTCGCCTGTGTTATTGGACCGGGTGGGACCCTAAGGAAATTGTCAGAGCTGCTTTGTCAACTGACTCTTTCTTTGAGGTCTGGGAGGTTATCGCTCCCAGTGTAAATGCTGAATATGTGGCGATGTCCATGTCGTGATTGACAAGTGTTAAAACCCACCCACTCACTGACACAGCCAACTAAACCGGACAGCTGGTGCCGTGTGTGGGCGGATAATCGCAACTCATCGTCTGTCCGCAACGATCTTGCCCTCATTGTATGACATAATACCATTATTAGTCATACACTGAAGGCATCAGGGAGTTTTATCCAAAGAATTTCAGCAGACAGGATGCTAAAATTCCACGGTTTTACCCTGTCGTGTTGGCTCGGGGGCTAACGATTCTATTAAAGCTATTACCGGTAACTCCAAATGACGCTGAATCGAATACATTGACAGACTTAGTAATTGAAGACGTAATGACCGAGATTGAAAGGTAACACCAAGGAATCTCACTATTTTCAGAGCAATGAGACATTATGACAAACTCGACAATTTTTAGCATTTATCAGAGGTATAGGTTGTAATAAAAAAACCCCATTAAATGCTAACAGTTGGAAAAATGCTGAATTAACTACATTTTACAAGCTGGAACACGACAACAACGGACAACGGACGACACTATATGTGACAACAATATCTGAGTAAAAGTAGAGTTATGTATGTATTATGTATTGTATGACATAATACCATTATTAGTCATACACTGAAGGCATCAGGGAGTTTTATCCAAAGAATTTCAGCAGACAGGATGCTAAAATTCCACGGTTTTACCCTGTCGTGTTGGCTCGGGGGCTAACGATTCTATTAAAGCTATTACCGGTAACTCCAAATGACGCTGAATCGAATACATTGACAGACTTAGTAATTGAAGACGTAATGACCGAGATTGAAAGGTAACACCAAGGAATCTCACTATTTTCAGAGCAATGAGACATTATGACAAACTCGACAATTTTTAGCATTTATCAGAGGTATAGGTTGTAATAAAAAAACCCCATTAAATGCTAACAGTTGGAAAAATGCTGAATTAACTACATTTTACAAGCTGGAACACGACAACAACGGACAACGGACGACACTATATGTGACAACAATATCTGAGTAAAAGTAGAGTTATGAAATTATACACAAATATGTAATGGTTGGCTATATGGGGACTACTATTTATAGTAAGCCCCGATTGTCTTGAAAATACTCTCAGCGCCTCCGGCGCTAGGGTTTCATCAATGTCCAAAAGCGCTGGGGGTAGTCAGTTCCAGCTGCCATACCGTGAGGACCCTCTGCCAGTACCAGTTAAATCCCAGTGACTGTAGAATCTAATAGAGACGACAGTGACCTACTAGAAGCCCCAGGCCAAAGCGATGTCAGAATCCCTAGATACTCCAATGATGTAGTAGGCATTCTTATTTCCCACCAGTATTTTCCCGCCTGTATGTGTTTTATTCATGGCTGATACATGCTATGAACTACATCTCAACTGACGCCAGTAGCAGTAGTGTAGAATTTCAAGGAATTCCACATCAGTCACAGACAACTAACACAATGGCCTTTAACAATATACATTTATTATCAAACTACAGTATATTTTACCGACGGACTCCAGTCACTCCCGTCACCGTGTCCGTCTTGTCCAGCCTCGTCTGTAGGGCGAGTCTGAACGCATGGCGGCATTCGTGGCACTTGGTACTGGTCAGCTGTGGTTACCACGTCTTGATCGTTCCAGTACCCAGATTCAAATGCGCAGATCAGGCGGCAATCATGAAGCACGTGACAGCCAGATGGCAGTCACGTGAGCACTGGTGACTACCGCGTCAGCCAGTACCGTAAATTTACCACAGTAGATGTGGTCCTGGTGACCTAGACCCAAACCTGCCCCGGGTGACCTGATATATATATGGTGTTTGTGTGATAGGCACCTGTGGTTGTACAGTTAAGCGAAGGCTTGGTCTAGTGCAACAGTTTAGTTTAGTTTATATTTTTAATTTGGGTCATTGTTGAGCTTGAGATGGTTTCTAGGACAGAAATAACATAGAAATTTAGTTATCCCATCAATATACTTACCCAGTAAAACTCCCACCAGTAATGAATAGTTAAAGATTGAAGCTAGTGTCAGTGACATTACCAGGTTAATTTTATTGACTATACACCACCGGTTGATGTCGGTAATGTAAACTAATTACTAGTGACAGTGATGTTATCTAAATCCTTAGATTTTGTGAAGATATACTTAACCCTAGTGTCTGTGATGTTAATTTAACCTTAGATACAGCGAAGATATACTAATCCTAGTGTTTGTGAAGATACACTAATCCTAGTGTCTGTGAAGATACACTGTCCCTATGACTGTGTTCCGTGATGTCTTGTAGTGTATTTATTTGCTAGGCTGATTATGAGATAGTGGGTTGAGACGTTTTCTCATTCTCTTATATTAGTATTTAATCTTTGGCATTGTTATTTTTAGTTCATTTGAGGCCCTCACTACTAAATTTATATCTGAACAGTATCAGTCATTAGTCTCTGCAGGCAATATAGTATACCCCTTTTATTATTGTATTCCTTATTTTTCACTAATCTCACTTTAAGCCAGATGTATTGTTGAGATCTGTACAGAAAAGTGGTTTGAGTTAAAGTCGACGAGACTTCGAGTTTAGAGTCAGTAAGATATCTGTTTATTGTCAGTGGTGATTAATTTTTCCCATACTGTGTAATTTTAGTGTTGAAGTTATTTACCACTGAGATGGTGGTATTTAATTATTTGACATAAGTTGTGTATTGTCTAATTGTGCGTCTAGTTGTATTGTGTTTGGGAGTGAATTTTCACTTCTCATTGTTTTGTCCTTGAAACGTGACGGTGTTTTGTATATATTTGCACTTTATTTGTTTTATAATAAAATACAACCCTGTTGAGTGACAGTCATTTAAATGTTAGTTTGTGTTTATATATATTTGCGTTTTCAGTATCTAGTCATGATACATCATTAAACAATAGTTAGTGATTGAAAGATTTTGGGAGTAAACGATTTGCGATTGATTAATTTGATCTTATAGTTTGAGTCAGTTCGCATAGATAAAGCGCTTGAATAGTTAGATTTTGGCCGTTTGCTTTTATAGTTTGTTTTGGATTACGTTCATTTTATGGGTCATATCGCCTGGAAATGTACAATTACCCATTAATGTTGTCATAAGTATTATACTGGCCTCAGCTTCACTGATGAGCAATATATTTCTTATTCAAACACCTATAAATATATTCGATAGATATCTAGCTTGATGAAAATGTATAGGTTTCTCTGTGTTTCACGACTCGTTGGTGCTTATTTTCAGTACGACAGTGTCATATGTGGGTCCAAATAACTCACTTTTAACCTTTAGACGTCACTTCAAAAGTTTTTAACAAATCTTCAGGCTTGATATATAATATTTTTGTTACTTTCCATAGTTGCTACATATATAAGGTATTCAAAAAATAAATAAAAGAAGCACAAAACATATTTTGAGATGGCACCTGGATGTATACTACTTTCGAAAATTTGTTTGTGATGTGCCTAACAAATACATTAAGGTGTATACTGCGATGAAGAAATAACATAAGAGGTAAGTTGTGCCTTCCCAATAATAAAGCTTCGGGTGTTTATTAAAAATGATCAACAGAAAATGACAGTGAATCATAGTCTTCTATGCCAGGGACTCCTAATGGATATTATACTGGGAAACAGTTAGGCACATCATTTTCGCTTCATAGGTGGTATTAGACAAAAATAGACTACACGCCAATACCATTTTGATGGCTATGCCTGAACATGCCTGTGGATTCCAATATGAGCCGGATCGACATACAAATTGCGTTATTTATCTATATCAAATTGCATGTTTTCCACCAAATCATGATGTGCCTAACATAACATTGCGTTAAAATGCATGCGTATTTTCCACTATTTTCAACTGAATAAACTGGGTATGGACCATGCTGGCTTCAGACATTCAACATCCGTGATCAATGGTGAAAAAAATCTAAACTATGTGAACTTTTCACACAAAGATTAAGCACAGTATCATTATACTGTAGACTATTGCATAGGAAAGGACAATTAATTTAACAAGCTATTAGAAACAACTTTACAAAAGGGTACTCCCATGTTTAAGTTCATCATCTCAAGACCTTGCTGAGCGATAAAAGAGGGGTATTTTCTGTTCGTCTATGCTGCACACACCAGCAGAATGTTCATGTTTGATATCGTGACATGATGTGCCTAACTTTTTCTGCAGGCTGTATTACCATGATTGTCAACAATACATTGACTTTTGATATATTTCAATGTGTTTTTCTGTCATTTTCATAGATCAAACTGCCCTAGATATGTTTTGTATTATCCCATTATTGTGAGAATATGTAAATATTTAACGCAGATCACTACTTTTCTGTTAGGCACATCATGAAATTGATAATTTGGGAAACAAATCAATGTGTGTAATACAATTAGTGAGGCTCAAAGTAAACACAATGACGTGACATATTTTATGTGAGTTGTTAAATATCATTGCAGAAATAGATAATGAACTTAGAACATTATTTTCTAAGTTTCTGTTAATAATTAGGTACAAGGTGATGTGCCTAACTTTTCGTTAGGCACATCACCACCAAATGTTTTCAACCCAATTAACCCGTTGAACACGAGATCATTATGCTACTGCGCTCTTTCTGAAACGAGATTATTTTATGACGTCATAGTTATCTCATGCAATCAGACCCGGAGATCTCCGGGCCTCGTATCTGAATGGTCTCCCTAAATTACGGAGATCTCCGGGGCTCATCACAAACGGGTTAATGACACCTATGCATTTGTACAATCAGATTAATTTGTATAAACGGTATCTGTTGTCCATATGAATAGTTTCAATATATCTTTTTAAAGTAATCCCTATTAATTTGGTGTACGCTATTGAGATTTGAGTTAGGCACATCACTTGAATGTGAAATCAGTTTTTAAAACTATGATAGAGTAGACCATTTATCCTGAAAGTTTGTCAAAATGTGCGTATTAAACCTGCCTTTGGATACCAGCGTGATTTTTCATGATATTTTAAAGTTCAATTTTCGATATTTTTTCTGCTGATTGTATGATGTGCCTAACTCTTATTGCTTGTTAATCATTTCTAGTGGTAAGGCAAATATAACGCAGTTAAATGTCTTTCGTTGGTTCAACTTATCTGGTATATGATTAGCGCCGTAAAAACGGCTGATATTAACAATAATAAACTCCAGTTTCACATGCCCATGTGAGTGCTCAGTGTTGCAAAGTACAAAAAGTATATTGATTTAAACTTTTCCCAACATATACGAATACATTTTTTTGGTGTATATCACTCATATAAATCGTGTTAAGTTATCTAAAATCTTCGTTATTCATGCACCAAGTATAGACTGTATATATAATGTCTTTTAAAACCATCAGTTTTGATAATTGAAACATATGTGGTGATATTGCAGGATATGCATGATGTGCCTAACATTTCAACGGCATTTTCTGTTGCCATAGCAGTGATAAAAAATGGTTGAATTGGTGAATTTGTTATCTTCTTATATTCACAAATCGACTAAAGGCGTCATAGAAGCAGTCATGTCACCAAGAAGTCTACTGATACAATGTATGTCATTAATCAGTATTTGATGCTAGTAAGGAGGCTGAAATCGGAATTTCAAGAAAAAAGACTGCGTCTCAAAAAAATTTTACAAGTAGACCCATCCATCCAATATTCATGAAATTTCAAATGATTATTTCTGATAGTTTATAATATATCACTGCCAATTATGGGAGGCATATATCGGTTATCTATACATCATAGGGTGGTTTTAATAGTTGCAACCTAAAAATGTTAGGCACATCATGGAAAATGATGGTGTTTTTATTCTATGCTGAAAAAAACTAGAATTCTTCATGATTTGAAGTATAATTGGTATGGTAAGTTATATTACTTTTTGTGCTTCTGAATTAAAAGCATAACAAGTAAATTTGAGCCATTTTTAATTTCAACCCAGTATCTCAGCCCTAAGAGGCCATTTGTACATTTCCAGGTGATATGACCCTTATATTTTTAACTTAACTCTGGGTTAATAGAAGCAATAATTCTACCTATTTTTGTCCCTGTTTTCCCGTTTGATGTCAATCGACATCTGGTGTCAGATCCTGATTTCTCCTAGTTTATTGATTGGATTTAAAACTTCTAATTTTGTATCTTGTGAGAAGAAGAAGTGTTTATTCAACCATAAAAAAATAGTAAATGAAAGATGAGTGTATCTTGTGAGAATTTTTTTATTAGTTTTTATTTAGTTCTCTTTTTTATTAGTTTTAGAGTGTAGCTTTACATTATGGTACACACACATCCTTTTACCACTCGGCATGTGTGTAGCGACCCCGGGTCGTCACAATTCATAGTATTTTTTTTTTCATCTCAGACAGTGCATTCAACAGAGAATAAACCATATATAGGCTAAGTGGGAGGCGCATGCACAGGGACATGAGAGCCCCTGTTGAAATCGAACAGCCCTGCATAGTCAAAAGGGTGAACATTGATTTGTGCACAATTGTAGGCCTACAGAATTCTCACTTATACGCTATTAAACTCACCTTTTGCATCATTCACCGATGTTTTATCAACACACGCTGTCGGCATTGAAATCCAAACATATATTCACATTTATTCTCAGAAAATGATGAAAAAATAATCGTCGGCAAACTATCAAACTTGGTACAATACTTTTAATCCATTATAACGATTATATCAATTTCGGTGAATTTTCTCTGAGGCCATAGCATGCTAACGTGTTTTACTTAACTCTAATTGGCTTCTAGTTCAGGTCAAGGTAGCGATCACTTTTATAAATTATAATCCAGCCGATCAAGGAGATTCTCGACCATATTGCCCAGGCAAGTGTACAACAATTCATAAAGGTGACAAGTAGGCAGTGGTGGGGGGATATTTTTTTGCCCCCCCCCCCCCCCCCTGGCTATAAGCCTCTAGATAAGCCCCTCAAATTGATGGTGAGAGAAGCGCCCCAATCGGATGGATATAGGCCTATAAGCACACTCGTTTGCTTGGAGCTGGGTTGAATGAGTTAAAAATATATTAACAGGTTTTTAAAATTGTCAGCTGGGATCACAAACCCCCTAGTCACAGCGATAATTAAAATGCGCACCACAGACAATCTTAAATATTTATAGTTTATTAATTGTCACAGAGCAACATGTACAATAATCAACCCTTTTTCGACATTTTTATGTTTGGAGGATCCATTGTGTGTAATATTTTTGCCATAAAGGTCCATTTTCCACACGTTTTTAAAATCTGTTGGCAGCAAAAAAGCTCCGGGTCGCATTCACGGTTTTCCACAAGGTCATGCATTAATAACTAGAAAATAAGTGGCCCAATAACAGAACCCTGGGTTCTCCACTGGGAAGCGCTGCCATCAAGCACAAAACACTGTATTCGATTTTCCAAGTGGCTGGAAAACCAACATAATAAAATATTAGCTATACCAAATTGTTTAATTTAAATGGCAGGCTACTGCGCCATTTTTTGTCAAATGCTTCAGACACATCAAAGAATATCATACATGCATCTTGTTTATGATCTAGACCTTTTTTGAGTAAATAATTAGAGTTGAAGCTACACATTCGTGTAAATGTTTGGATTCTATATTACACCCTTAGTTATAATAGGGCTTATCATGTTTTTATTTTTAAACCAAAACAAAAACCCCATTAATATTTTGAATACATTCCTTTCACGAATTGGTTTCATTTTAATCAAGATGACTTCTTTATTTCTTTTAATTATTTTAATTCTGACTTTAATCTCTGTTCTTTCTAATATATACTCCAATACAGCATCATTCACCATGAAAATTTAAGTGTTTTTTTAGTATATTCTTCGTTTTGTGGAACAGCACCATTTACAATAAATAAATCTGTACTGTGTGCGACAGGTTGAAATAATCAACTGTTCTATTATTATTACGAATGTCTCCGTTTTAGATGTACGTTATTATTGAACACTGGTTGGTAGGCCAAACGCAGCAGAGATAGAAAACACGGGCTGTAACGAATGCATTTTGCTAAAAAGCTTAAATTTAATTATTCATTTCAGACTAGTTTGGACTTAAATTAACTTAAATTATAGTTAAAGCATTTGTTTATGAAACACAGAAAATCATTTGACACAAACACATTCCCACAAGTAAAATAGAGTTCAACATAATGTTTTTCTGAAGCAAAATCAAATAGGTCATGTAGGCTATTTTCAGAAAAATATAGGTTACTTTTTCAAATAATAGATTTTCATATGTTTATAGGTTTTACTTAGAAGCCTGCATATACGACATAGATGACATTCCCTCAAGTCAATTGATAGAGAAGTTACATCGGTATAAGATCGTAACTACAGAATTCTCACACCAGTACAGGAACGCCACGGAGTTACCTTCACACTGGGAGGGTTGATGATTTGGGATTATATTATTGCAAAGATCATCTGTTACTGAGAATTGGACAATTGACGAATCTAGAAAAGTGTTGAATATAAAAAAATATGAAATTTCATGATGTATTTTATATTTTATTTATATAACATACATATTATCACAGATCTATACAAGCCTGTGTAAAAGTTAACAACATATCTCTTCTGGACATCATAGTCATAACAGCGGCAAATAAATTAAAATACAGGTGGAATAATACTTTTGTTACATACATTTGGCACCCACTAAACATTTGTAAATAGGCTATATCATAACATGGAAGAATGCATATTTGGCACTACAAACAAAATAGTAAATATATTATAATGTGGAAACAAATATAATTAGAATACATTTTCATAAATGTCATACATTTATCTTTAATATATATTTTCTATTTGACACTAGCTATCGCAATTATTATGCTAGATTATACATGATAGAAAACAATAAGTACATGCCCCATCGTGATTAATTAGCGGTATATTGCTGTTGCTCATTATTTGGATATAGGAGCCATGCAGCCAAACTAGGAAGGTAATCACCACTGTCAATAGATGTGATAAATTATCTCTTGGTCACGATAAATCTACAAAAAAGCTTGATTTAGTGCACATTATCTTTTGACTATAATCCACGGGGAATTGGGAAAATAAAGGTGTGAATACGATGGCCGCAAATTAAGACGATCTTGAAACTAGAATATCGTACAGCTCTTTCCCATATCTCTCATTAAAATATTTATATTTCCGCTTGCAGCCATTATGCGCAATGTACAACAATAGACCAGTACAAAACAATGCTGGTCTAAGCTACAATATCAGAGAAATCAGCCCTTACACAGAAATGAACAGCCTTTATTTGCTAGACTTACAGTATGGCGGACGATAATTTAAAAACAATGTGTTTATCTTGTTCAAATAGAAAGATCTGGAAAATAGAACATCATAGCTGTTCCACAATCTCGTAATAAAAATATATATATTTTTGCTTGCTGCCATTCTACGTGAATTGCCTTAAACTCGAATAATGCTTTGTAACCCCACTTACATTATCTAAAAGGTTTATACTCTGCAAATAAACGCGAGTATTTTTTTTTTTTTTTAACAATGAATAGTGATAATCAACCAATAAATCATAATCATCAAATCCATGCAATGAATAATCAAATAAAATCAAAAGATCACAAGTGCTGACACCTAACATACACTTCAATTTTTATCACAGATACCATAATTATACAGAATGTGTAAAATTTTGCAAATATTCTAAAAAATACAATGTTTATCACAGCATACTGGAAATGTAAGAGCCAGTGTAAGAATGAGAGGCAACGACATGAACTAGCTAATTATACATAACAAAATAAAATGTTGTGATACTTCGCTGGTAGAGGTCCATTATATAAAAATAATAATTAAAAGTACAATATAAGCGCATGACTTCTCGCTATTGGTCATAATATGTATCTAATACCACAGACAAAAAATGTACTGGTATCAGCACAATAAACACAATGACAATTGTGTAGCTTTGAAATATTTTGTGGCAAAACTTTCAATCTATTTAAGGGGGAGGGTGCAGACGCCTTCCCCGTCCGTAGAAAATGTCCATTAACAATCTGGTAACATTTGGGTATAAATACAGTAAATCCTTTTAAAACATTCATCACATTAACCCTTTCACCACTGAAGCCCGTTTTTATGTGCTGAATGCCATAGCATTCAGCACATAAAAACGGGCTTTAGTGGTGAAAGGGTTGAAGGAGTAGTCCATTGTATACAAACAGCGGGACATATCTGTACCCATAAAGCAACACACTGATTACAGAGATAGAAGCAACTGGGGTACAACTAATACCAGAAACATACATAGCGTGGTATATAACTTTCAAAATGTGGCTGCTTGTAACATTTTTGATCATTTATAAGCCCCTTAAAATTCTTCCACAGTAAGCCAAAGCAAGGTATAATTATTACAATTATCTGGGGGGGGGGGGGGGGTGGGAGACTTCCAATCTTAAGTATCATGATCACAATCGCCCAGTATCGTAAAGGATTACTGTATCTTTATATTGATAAAGCATACACTTTTATAAATTTCCTGAAGCTGCACAACATAAATTTGCACACCCCCCCCCCCCCAACTCTTCAATCATTCATGTCGACTGCCTGCACTATCTCTAATTGAGATAATTCTAAAAAAATATAGATGTGTTCAGTCTATCCCAATATATAAGACTTATAATTTAGGAATTCATCACCTAAAGTCCATCAACTGCTGGGCACTGCATATAGTTGGGGAGCTTTTGAATATGATGATAGTATTTTGAAGAACTAAGCTAATGGGAGCAATGTTCTTTTGTTCACCGCATTATAAGTCTGAGTGCAGGGCATGATGAAATATATGTTATATCAGCAATTAGAAGTTGCTCTAAGAGAACGAATTACAAAAAGTTATTTTCATGTTAACTATGTGTTGCTATTTAAACAGGCATTAAAAGAGTGGGAAAAGATAGAATACCAAATAGTAAAATAACAGAAATTCATGACATTTTCGGAAATTACATACTGAGTGTGCCCTCAGTATTTTTGTTTGAGAATCATCTGGAGCACTGGCCAACCTATAACTTTTTCTGAAAGTTGTTAAAACTAAACCTTTCGTTTCCTAATTTCCATGATTTCAGCAAGTTACAATTTTCTCATGATTATTGACATTGACATAGATTCATTCAAAACTGTAATTATCAATGATGGCATTAGCTGGCGCATCCAGTACCCATTTTGGCTTGCTTGGTTGCGTCTTCCCTTTGGCACCTCCTTTGCTTCTGCCGAACATTTGACCCTGAAGAGAATGAGAAGTGGTGATTAAATTATTTCAAAACTCCATACAGTAAATAAGTATAGAATAAAAAGTATTTAGCTTATCTTGATGCAGTAAAATACAGCCAGGGTTTTCATGATATTGCAGTAATTTATACATGCAAAAAACAAATGTTATTGAATACAATCTAATTTTTAGTAATTATTGTTTTAGCATTCTAAATGTCAATGGTACAGAATGCAGATTCGATTGTGCGATATATATTTTTTATACACTAAAGATGAATTAATTGAGAAGCTGACCACATTCCTTTAAGTACACATTAATCTGATGAGCCGAAACAATTGTGTTTAATATCGGTTAGTAAAGTAGAGAAAAAATGATATTGAACATATTCCAAAATAATAAAAAATACAATGAAACAGAATAGCTTTGTCAATATTATCAATCATGAGACTTTACATAATAATAAATGTGGCACAAGTATAACCACCTGATAACAATAAGAAACTGTATTTTGGTGCAGTCACACAAGTTTCCAGAATCGAAAAATGACAACACTTTTTCAGCGAAAAGTATTGAAAGGGAAGACAGAAACTTAATATTCTGTTTAATGCATTGCGGCAATGAATGTAGTGAAACTATAACTTTGGCTCTTGGGCTCATCAAATTCCCTGACTTGTTTCTGATTTTTCGTGTCCAGAAAAAGTGAACCTCATTTTCCAGATTTTCCCTGATTTACAGATAGAGTGGAAACCCTGTGGTTGTGATTAAGTGATCATATCAACAGATTATCGTTCAGCCTTTGTATACATCATGGTGGGAAAATATATGATTATCCAAATGATCTACCAATCGCAT
This sequence comes from Flabesymbios commensalis, assembly GCA_964017125.1. NCBI lineage: Eukaryota > Metazoa > Annelida > Polychaeta > Terebellida > Flabelligeridae > Flabesymbios > Flabesymbios commensalis. The sequence goes on along the minus strand of OZ024916.1, from coordinate 38,328,198 downwards.
GAACAGTCGGTCAAAATAGTGTTTTCTTTTCAGATATGACTTGTTCGATATAGGATGTACAGAGTGAACGTACAATCTACTAGTTTTATTTGAATATTTTATTTTCTGAAGTAAATAGTAAAACTAGGAGATTCAAAGAAGTGATGACTGACATGTTTCATCTAGATAGCCATTTCTAACAGGGTGGGTGTCATGCTACCCTGTGTGAGCACCAAATTGCACTTTGTGAACGCCATATTTGTAATAATATGTCACATCACACTAAATGATGACTGGCTAAACCTTAGTAATACACATTAAAGATGCTGGTGTCGTGCATTAATATGTATGACATACTGCCTGTTGAAGACATGTACGCCACTGCTTTCTATGACCAAAGAAAAGTAATTATGTGAAGAAAAAGAAAGTAAAAATGAAACGTAAATGAAACAGTTTTTTCTGCATTGCTGCCTAGTCAGAGTTGTGATGTCCCCGTGGATATGAAAGGGTGTATCTGCCACTTTACAAAGTGGCAGACACACCCTTTCATATCCAAGGAGACGATGTGTTTACTTAGGATCTTCCTAACCTAAGTGGATGTGCTGCATGACTCAACCATACATAATTTTGTTCATAATCTTACCTGTTTTTTTTTGAAAATATCAATGAACTTTTTTCTATGAAATGACAAAAATGAGCAAAATTATTGATTTATTTACATGATCAAGACTGGTATTTTCCTTAAAAAAAAAAATCCACATTGCGTGTGATCTAGTTATCTGATTAACGATGCTTACATGATATAAATATATATTAGACAGACAGACAGTCACGGGGACGACAATATGTCTTCAAACAGACAAATTGAGGACTAAACTCGGTTAAACTCCACCCTGTATTAATCCTTTGAAGATGATTCTCTCATTCAATTTTATACATATCAAGGACAATTTGAAGAAAATGTATTCAGTATGTCATGGTATTACAATGAGCACAGTCCGAGTTTTCATTTAACATATTAATGTTCCTCATACCTGAAGGTGAATGAAAATAAGAATGTCCCGAAGCGCATAATTACGATCAATATGCTGTAGATTTTACCATGAAGGGTGGGTGGGGGGTGGGTGTTGGAACTTTCACCAACAAAATGTGGAACTGCAATAAGTAGTTACATAAGTAGTCACATACGGACCTGTTGTGATATTATCATATTATATTTGCTTTTCATACAAACATGTGTGTTTATAATCCAAACCATTTTTCTGATTTGGAATAATAATAATTTGTTTGTTGGTTTCACTTGATATTTTTATTTAAATTGTAAATGTTATACCATCAAAGTAGCACAATAATTCATTGTATGCATCAAAAAAAAATATGAGCCTATAGTTCAAAAAGGCCTGTAATTGGAAAAAAGGTGTGTCATACCAAGTCAAAATATGTGAGCATATGCAAAAGTTGTTATGTATACCATTCGACAATTAGATACTTATCGGAACAGCAAAGCATGCTTAATACATGTAATAGCTTGATTTGTCTAAAAGGCAAAGTAATCTTCATTTACACAGAAAGCCTCGATTGTTGTCATCACTCCAGTGTAAAAGCCAACAAAGCGTCAAATTAATAATTGAATGTCACAACAGGAAACAACTAGATTGTGCAAATAACATATGAAAAATAGGTGCGATCACAGCAGCAATCATGTGGTGCTGTTAAAAAGTTCAGCACGTAAAAAAGGTTAAAAGTTCAGGGAGGACAAGCAGGGAATTCAGAGGGGTTCTAAGCACACCTCTTTGGGCAGTTCTAGCGGACTTCTATTTGTTTCATATACATAATTTTTTAGCTTATTTTTGATGTTTTTGCAATTCCCATAAAACATTGTCATAGTCATTTTAGTAATTATTTTGTGTTTAAGACAAAAATTTGCCAAGTGGGCTTTGGCTAGGAATTGCAATAAGTCTACCCAATGGAAGTGAAGGACACAAATTTCAGTGTGCCAACTCCATCAGTTGGCATGGCAACGGAACTACACTAGAGCTCGAGAATACAGCAAAGGTTTTAACAGTCAAGACAAATATACAAATTAAGTGATAGAAAAATAAGACATTGATTGAAGTTACAATACCAAAATGTTTACATTGATCCTACAATAGTAAAGTTTATATCTAATCATGGAATTACTCATATCATTATTTCTTTTCCACGGTGTTCTGTCTGATTCCAGGAACTTAAAGTCACATATATATAATAGGAATATTAACAAGTTCCATCTTAATGTAACGAAATGAATATTTATGCTAATGGTAGAAATAAATATACGGTAATAACAGCATTTGGTAATTGGGTACTGCAAATTCCTCAATTGTAACTGCATCTTAAATTGATGATGAAAACCTACATACTTCCAATAACATATTTCTAAACACTAAATATACTTGGAAGTAAGACAACTGTCATGTCAAGATCACACCCAAGTGGCCAAACAAAATAAATTTGCGCTTCAGTTGCACCTCTTATAAAAATGATTAATTGCGCTATATATGCAGGGATTTGTATATCATCACTATAGTAAATTGGCTTCATTGATTATTACCTGGTAATGACAATTTTTCTTTTGATAGGTAAAAAAATGTATTGTATTAATGGCGCATTATTCCTTCCACATTGTTATAGATTTTATTATTTATTATTACAGAAGTGTTTCACACAAGGGTGGGAAGACTTTTACTGGCTTCATTCAGTCAACAAGTAATTATTTTGTCCTATATATTGCAATGCATAATAATAAGGCCTTAGGTAATAGATCTAAAATGAATGAAATATGCAATTAAAAAAGGGACAAACAGATCATTTATTTACATTTCGTCATTATCAGAGGCTCGACTGTAGACACAAGACATCAGAGAAATTTACCTGGAACTGAAAGTTATGGGCAAGGGATAGCCAGACTAGGAGAAAGCAACACATCCAGCACCAAATCTGGGAAAACTAATTTAGTTAAACTGACAACTTACACAGGATTCAACACTGCAACTTTTCAAATTACCTTTCCATGCAGATGATTGGAATTTGAAAAATCTCTAATATTTTTATCGTCTTTAGAATTATCGAAATGCTTCGAATCTCTAGCAGGATTTAATTTTGATCCTTTGATATGTGCAGTGTTTGTCTGATCACTTTCATTGCTAGCATGTCGATTCTGTTTGTTATTTTTTCCACCAGATTTACCCTGCCCTCCAGTCATGAAGATGTTTGGACTCTGGTCTAATATCTCAGGCAGCTGTGGGAAATAAACAGCAGCACAAAACGAATCGTGAATCTGTTAGACGGGCCATCAATCCATTAAAAATATATGCATGCAAAGACAGATATGGCATGTCTTTAGGAGAAATTTCATGCAAAAACACAGAGGTATAAAGACATTTGTATCAGATTACTATTGCATAAAATATACAAATTATCAACAGATTAATCAAGAAAAGTACTACATGTATATGGGAAACACTCAATAGGTTTAAAGTTCTTTTTCACAAAGATATAACGAGAATATTTTTTTTTAAATTATTTATTGGATAATTCTAGATAACTTGCTTGATAAAGGTTGGTCAAAAATTTTAAATAAATTAAAATTATAATATTATATTAAGCATAGGCTTAGATAATTACAAAAAAAAAAATAAAAAAATAATATATTAAAAAATATGGTAATCTAGAAAGGCATAGTTTAAAAAAAAAAATATATGTTTATTATTAATGTAGAAAAAAATGCTCATTTAAAAAAAAAAGATTTGTTCACATACTGATAAAAATAAATTGATGGTTATCTGCATCATTATTTTTGACCAAATCTATGCAAATAGTGTCAACAAAGATTTTAAAATTACCTAGAAATGGAAAATATGAAGTGAATTTAGAGTAGAAATTTGCATGATCTATGTGTGTATGCGTTAAAAAGCATGCAAGACCATAAGTACTCAATAGAAATATTTCAACCTCATTTCAGGTTTATTAAATTAAAGTTAATTTTCAGTTATTTATTTTACTTAGCATGAGATACAAATATTTAAAAATATACACTTCAAGTAGGGCATTGTGAAGTCCTACTTGTTTTAGCATAAACTGCGAGCCTGTATAGAGAGTGGGCGCAATTTAGTTCAGTTAGGAAAATACACCGTAAGTTGAAAATCACATAACCCCAAAAAATAAGAAGGTAAATCAGTCAAGGTATAATAATATTCCATTGTTTGTTTGGACGGATATTGAGGAGTAGTAAATTATAATTCATACAAAATGCCCATGCTACAAAATGTTGCATTCATATGCAATTTGGTGCATTTACATGCAATTTGGTAGTACACCATTTTAATGATATCTAAATCCCCATACAGTAACAAATAATATCTGTGATAGAGATCTTGGAAACTCACAGATTTGACGGACAACCAACAACATAACTTTGGTGCAGCTTTTAGAATACTGACAATGTAAAAGTATTGACAGAGTTTCCATGAAACAGTATCATAAAAATGATACCTCATGCAAAGGTGTAGTTTCAGATCAGATTTATTTCAGACCAATATCTGAGACTGAATGTAAAATGTGCAGCTATCACAGATGTACTCCTATATTTTTTTAATTGCTCAATTGGAAATATAATTAAAAAATGAGTGCTATAAAATGAAGGATGCATTAATACATAAAACAACAATTCTGGCAAGTGTGATATATGGCTAGCTTCAGTGTCTTGTACCTTATAACCCCACTATGATCCAAACTTTAGTCCTTCTTTGAACAGTGTTAAAGAAGTTAGATGTCTGTAAAAATCCAGAAAATAAGATAAATTGTTCAAAATATGATGATTATCGACCTGTTTTATCTCATGATTAAGCACCTATAGTGAGCTAAATAAAAAAAGACTACGTTGCTCAAGGAAAAGGCAAGCTGCAATGCCAATACCGCTATGAATGCTTTGACACTAAAGTGTACATTTCTGTTCATCTATGAAGCAAAAAACAAATACAATTTATCATATAAACAGACTGATTCTACAGTGTAGATTATTTGTACATTGTAAATAACTAAAATCTAGTACTGGAGTAAAATTCATGAAATCAACCAAATGCAGAACACACCTTAGTTTTACGATCACCTGCCATAATACCAGGTACTGTTGTTGGTTTTCCTTTGTCTGGATCATTTGCAGGCGTGGGACTATCTATTCTTTTGTCTTTACCTCTAGGGCTAGGGCTACGACCTACAGCGAAAATCAGAATAGATACATTTATATTACTAGATGTTATATTTGCATGGCAGAAATAAAAGTCTTTACTTCCTACAATTGAAAGTTAATTGATAGAGAATGTAGTAACGATGATGCCATATATTAGAAGTGCAATGGCGGCCAACGTAGGTATGCAAATTAGCCTAATTTTGCAATGAACCAGGGTATTCCATAATAAGTGTTGCGAAGATTAGAGGAATATTTGCAACTGCAGTGCATTTATGTTTATTTGCAAGAAGTGGATATCCAAATTAGCTGATTTACAACTCAACCAGGGTACTGGTAACACATCAGTGCTCTTGAAAAAAATGTGAAAATTGGATGTAAACAGGCGACTAGAGAGCCTTCACAGCTATTTGTAAGGAGGACTCATCTTCGCTATGCAAATTATTCATGCCTCCGCTTCAGAAAATGTCATTGATTGCAAGGAGAAAAGGTGACATTGAAAAATAGGCTAAAGTCTCCCATCTCATAACTTAACCTAGAGAGCAATCTGGGTACATAACCATGATGAATATCACCAGCTATAGCTTCAACGGTTTTCAAGTTATGTTGTGCACAAGGTTTTTCAATTTTTGAGGCAGTGACCTTGAAAATAGGCCAAGGTCACCTTTCTAATAGAACTTGAACCAGTAACCCATCTGGTAAGTAACTGTGGTGAGTATCACCAGGCTAGCTCCGACGGTTTTCAAGTTATGTTGTGCACAAGTTGTTTTTGCATTATGATGGGTGTGACCTTCAAAAATAGGCCATGTTCACTTACCTTAGAACATGACCCAGTGACCCATCTGGTACGTAACCATGGTGAATATCACCAGCCTAGCTTTGATGGTTGTCAAGCTATGTTGTGCACAGTTTTTCGCATTATGAGGTCTGTGACGTTCAAAAATAGGCAAAGGTCACCTATCATAGATCTTAACCTATAGACCCATTTGGTGCATGGGACAGACTGACCATACAGCCTTTACAAACACGCAGACCGATGGACAATCACATGCAGCCAGCGTTGTTTCAATGCTGGCACACCGTCTACGACGCTGGCCCAACATTTGGTCAGCGATGCCGTATTAGGCCTACTATTAATGCCAGGTGCACTTCCCAGCAAACACTAGACGTTGACGCAATGTTGTTTTAATGGTGGGCCAATGTCGGAGACGGCGGGCCAACATTCAAACAACATTGGTTCATAGTAGATCACGTGTCGTATACAGTACTAGCAGCTTGGTATTGCGAGGCAGGTCAAAGCACTGAGGGTCAAAATGTATTGCTAAGGTCACACGTGTCACGCGTGACGTCCCCTAACAGACATGGCTGACATAGTATTGTACATGATAGGAATTGATGCGTCATTTATATCAGTGTTCATCTGATCAGCTGATCCAAAATCTTAAAATCTGGCTTCGTGGTGCAACAAAAAAAGTTATTCTTAACACACACATGGAGTTAGTTATGTTCCCAATTCCACAAATTTAAAGTTATTGCCGTGAAATTAATCATACAGGAAACCACTCAGACCCACATAGACTGGAAAAGTAGAGCGGCGCTCTACTAAAAATTAGGTTAAAATGTTACCATGCTTACCAACGGCGCCATTTTCTTCAACAATAACAGTAGACCAATTAGAAGTCCCCACTCATAAAAGATCAGGCTTAGCCAATCAGACGACGTCATGCATACAGCATGCAGGGAAAAAAAGGCCATAAATAGTCAGTTTTAGAGTGCACATGTTTCTCGTCCTTACCACCCCAAATTTATTTTATTTGTTTTCGCTGGGAAAATGGGTTATTATTTTTTTAAATATTAATACAAGATGGGTTAGGTCGGTAAAAATAAAGAAGGTCATTTTAGAATTGTATTCTAAAATTGCGAAAATTGAGGTCGGGGGGGGGGGGTCTTTAAACTAGGAAATTAAAAAAACTGTGGCCTAAGTCTCCACTACATAGTGGGTGGAGACTTGTAAAACAAAACAATGAAGCAGAATAATTATACCTGCCAACTGAATAGCTATTAAATAGAAGATTACAAAATAAAAAATATATATTTTTTCTAGTACAGTATCTAATAGATTATTAGTGATGGCTATAATGAAAAATTCTCAGTACAGTAGAACCTGCTATGAGCAGCCACTCTTATGAGCAGCCAACCTCCTATGAGAGGCCACTTGGCCATTCCCCAAAATGGCATTTTGTATACAAATGTACCTTCTATGAGCAGCCACCTGCGCTTAAAGGCCGCTTTTCCTGTGTCGTAAGGGTGGCTGCTCATATCAGGTTCCACTGTACCAAATAATAGGCAAAAAGGCTATAATACTTTACATTATGATAAAAGTTCATCTACAGTTTCACTTGTGCAAGATATTGGTGAATTATACCCATAGATTGTGAAGTGCATTTATAGTCTGAGTGGTTTCAACTAGAAATAATCCAAATCGTGGGAATCTAATGCTGAACAAATAAAAGTGTGAGATATTTAGTTATACCAAGAGAATACTGAAATTTTTATTAATCCTCTTGCAAGAGCTTTGGCAAAAAAATTACCTCCCACACGAACACATTCTTCTTTGTGACGTGCATTCCAGGCTTTCAACTTGCAAGCCTTGCTGCAGTAGTGCACTTCTTTACATCGAGTACAGGCTGAAAGTCTCACACCTACAGAACGTCCACATTCATAACAGTAACGGAAAAGTGGTTTCCTGCAACAAATCATATCTTAGTTTAGTCTTTTGTGACTACACTGATATATAATCACCTATGCTGCAACTGTGAGCAGTTCACATCTTCCATCATCAAACTTCTAAATCTAAATGTTCTAGAAGCTCTTATGTATAAAAATATATAAGCTTAGTGGAATCAAGTGAGAGCTACAAGTGACAAAATAGACACACCTGGCAAACACAAGACATGATCTAATCCTGACACATCAAGAGATCATGATAGAGGGATCAGTGAAGCAACATAGCTATTCAGGACATGATATATAATGAATATATCAAGGATATAATGTGGGGGGCTTTTCCCATCTAAGTTTGCACAACCTGGATAAATGTATGGCATTATACCCAGCGGGCACCTTGATGTCAATTTGATGTCAATATACAGTCAAGATTTTATTGATGTCAATTTGATGTAAAAAAATACATAAAGATTTTATCAAAATTTTGTAAAATATTTCTACAAATTTTTACACTGTAATTAATCTTATTGCTAATTGGATGAATATACAAAGCTAAGACATACAATAAAATGTGTTTATCTTTTCCCATCTAAGTTTGCACAACCTGGATAAATGTATGGCATTATACCCAGCGGGCACCTTGATGTCAATTTAATGTCAATATACAGTCAAGATTTTATTGATGTCAATTTGATGTAAAAAAATACATCAAGATTTTATCAAAATTTTGTAAAATATTCCTACAAATTTTTACACTGTAATTAATCTTATTGCTAATTGGATGAATATACAAAGCTAAGACATACAATAAAATGTGTTTATAATGTACATAGGCAAAAGTTTGACGTTCAATTAACGTTAAATCACAGACATCAAATTGATATTAATCATCAGACATCAAATAGATCTATGTCAATTCGAGGTCAAAGTGTTGAACATGTATATAAGCACCCAGGACCCTTTGAAATTAACATACAGTCAGTAAATCATACACATAAATTTATAAGTATATTGTATAATATACAAAAGGCAGTATCTGCTTACTTTACAAGTAAGCTGATACTGCCTTTTAGCTTGGCACAGCAGTATACCGATTACTGTGGTGACAAATGGTCTATCTGAAATACCTTATAAATCTTCACAAAACTTGAAAACCACATTATGTGTGTGCAAAATGTCATAGAAATTGGTTCAGAATTGACTGAGTAATGCCCAAAATTTATTCACCCTGGTTGATAAATTTAATGTTAATCTGACTATAAGCCTTAATAAGTATTTTATGTAATATGGACTATTATTTGTATTTCGGCCCCTTGTAGTTAAAATGTTGCATGTGTCGACTGTCCTTCAATTTGACATTGAAAAGTTGAGCTGCAATATCAATAAGTCGATATTAGGTGTATGAAGTGCATGCAAGTGCTATAGCAAGGGTGTTCTTGTAGTTATGCCCTCAGTTTTTCAGCGTCCCCATTAGCTCAATAGGTAGAGGCGTCATACTCTTGTTCACTTGTTAGACCAGACCAAAAGGTTTACTAAAATGATTGCTCAAAATATCCTTTATTTTCACATATTTTTTTTCCAATGGTTTTTCTGGGGTTTTTTCAGGGTTTATGTGACGTTAATGTCTGAATGTCAAATTGATCTTCAATTTTGACATGTTTTTTGACGTCATATTAACATCAAAAGCCCACTGGGTAGATATTGGTGAGTGGTCACTACTGTGTTACGAAAACAATCCACAAATTTGCAATACAAAGCAAACGCTTATGCAAAAATAAATTAATGTTTCTACCTGGCTACATAAGACTCATCTTGTAATGAAGAGTCACCTATCACAAAAAATCGCTTGCAGCGATAAAATAATCAATTCTAAGCAGGGATTAAAATTTGTTCATAGATAAAATGTTGAGGAGTTGTGACAATATGGCATCAAAATATGGTATTTTACTTATGTAGATAATAGCTATTGCATGGAATGGGGTGGTGCTGGACAGAATCAGCACAAAAAAGCTATATATGAATTCAAATACCAACTATGTTCAAACACGTTGCAACTGCTGTTTAAAGTGTTAATCTGCAAAGAGTACGTTGTACGTAGCTAGCCCACAAGACTAGTAATGACAAAACTTTACTAGTCTGCAAAGAGTTTTACTAGTCCTGTATAATATATCCATTTAGAAATAATGGAAGAAAGCAATTGTGAGACTCACAATTTTGATTTATTAACAGAAAATGTGTTATCTAACTTTGCACTAGTCCAATATGACTGAATGCATTCACTCATTTAAGCCAGAGAGCAACTGAAACAGTCTGTGCAAATAGCTCTCTGAAAGGTGAACCATATAACTGGTTCAATCACTATCATGATTATCAGGGTACATGTCAAAGTTAGACAGATACTCTTACAGTGAGCAAACAGATAACTCTGAATGGACATGTTTACTGGACATGACGGACCAGCAGCCATGAATGTTTACTGGTCCGTGGGGATCTTTACTAGTGATTGGTCTAGCGGACCAGTGGGAAGTTCTGTCCCTGTATACATTGTAGCACAATGATTTTGAACACGGGAAATTTAATTTTTCAGTCACAAATAACATTTTGTATATCTATATGTTCTCTTCTTTTGAAGGTTAATAAATGAAATAGTTCAATATGTTGACTAACAGATTAAATTGTTGCTGCACAGTTTTTAAGACCAGATTAGTTTAGGTTATCTCATGTGATCAGATCCGGAAATATCCTTGATTGGTCCCGGGAAGGTGGTCACAAATCCCGGAAATATCTGGGACTGGACCACAAGGGGTTAAAAAGAAATTAGGTCTGGCTCCAATGAGCGAATAATCCAATATACAGAGCAAACTAAAACAAGGCCCGTCGCTGACGGGAAAAGGCCTCAGCCTCTAATCATTGTTTAAAAGTGAAAATCATTTGAAACAAGAGCACATTCGACAATTTTGAATTTGATCAAGTTTAATTTTTTATGGTATATCTTTACCTGAAACTGCACATTTTATTCTATAGTAATGGTCTAACTATCTGGTCAGGTTTTCCAGATATTACGCATATTAAAAAAATAATTGCTGATATTCAGCCATTTTGGCCACCTTGACCTAGTTTCTGTCCGAATCTTGCCAAATTGCAAACTTAGTCGAGCTATTAGGGAAATGGATATATAATATAAATTTTGGAGCGAAACATAAAAAAATGTTGAGTGGATCGCGTTAACGAGAAAATTTGACGATCGGAAGTGGCCGCAGGTCGGCCATTTTTAATTTTATCATGTTAAATTTTTCATGGTATATCCCTACCTGGAACTGCACTTTTTGTTCTATAGTAATGGTCTAGCTATCTGGTCCGGTTTTCCAGATATCACGCATATTAAAAAAATAATGGCCGATAATCGGCCATTTTGTGCGCCATGACCTAGTTTCTGTCCGAATCTTGTCCAATTTTGAACTCATTTGAGCTATTAGTGAAATGGATATCTGGTATAAATTTTTGAGGGAAACAGAAAAAAATGTTGAGTGAATCGTGTTAACGAGAAAATTCGACGATCGGAAGTGGCCGCAGGTCGGCCATTTTGAATTTTTTCATGTTGAAATTTTTCATGGTATATCCCTACCTGGAACTGCACATTTTGTACTATAGTAATGGTCTAGCTATCTGGTCCGGTTTTCCAGATATTACGTATATTAAAAAAATAATGGCCGATAATCGGCCATTTTGGCCGCCATGACCTAGTTTCTGTCCGAATCTTGCCCAATTTCGAACTCATCCGAGCTATTAGTGAAATGGATATCTGGTACAAAATTTGGAGGGGAACATCAAAAATTGTTGAGTGAATCGCGTTAACGAGAAAATTTGACGATCTGAAGTGGCCGCAGGTCGGCCATTTTGAATTTTTTCATGTTGAAATTTTTCATGGTATATCCCTACCTGGAACTGCACATTTTGCTCTATAGTAATGGTCTAGCTATCTGGTCTTTCCAGATGTTACGCATTTAAAAAAAATAATGGCCGATAATCGGTCATTTTGGCCGCCATGACCTAGTTTCTGTCTGAATCTTGCCCAATTTCGAACTCATCCAAGCTATTAGTGAAATGGATATCTGGTATAAATTTTGGAGCGAAACATCAAAAATTGTTGAGTGAATCGCATTAACAAAAAAAATTGTCGATCGGAAAAAAGTCAAAGTCAAAGGGGTCACAGAAAGGTCAAATGTGAAATTGGTCAAGCTTTAGTCATGATTAACCTGTATGTGAAGTTTAATGTGCATTCCAATTATGTGAAACAAGTTATAGTTCTAAAAAGTGGCGGACAGACGGGCGGACGCGACTGGTGACGACAATAGGCATCCGCCAAAATTTTGGCTGAGGCCTAATGAAAATGGAAAGTTGTCTAAAAAACCTGATGTCTCCACTTGCACTAGTTTGTGCCCCAAAGCTGACTCGGCTATCTGATGCTTGCACAGCACGACCACCACGTGCCTTCATTCCTGGTGGTAGTGATGCTCCTGCACCTGTGTAGACAAAACTTGAGCTAGGACTGTGACCTGTAAGGAATATGCATATATGTCTTTAGTAACATTGGCATCAATACCACTAATATTATGGTTGGATAGTAGCCATATCGATTTAATATAAAAGCTATATGTTTGCATAAAATTATATCACTCCCCAGCTATATACATGTTCTAAATGAATATTAGAAATTTGTCGGAAAAACATTTATCACCTGTTATTTATACATGATTATGAATGAAAAAGGTGAGCTAAACATCCTTCATATTTAATTCACATGTCACAATGAAAGATGGCAATATTTCTAGCTGACTGATTTGACCTATTATCATCTATTCACCTATTATCAACCAATAGCCAGTGATTTTTTATAGATTTACATTTTTTTGTAAATAAATGAATATGAAAAAATAACAAATAAAATTTCATAGTGGATGATGCTATTTTGGAATATAACTAGAAAGAGTTGTTCGGGAACGAACAGGAAAGCAACCCCCCGTTATCGCTCGACCATTATTTAAAAATTGTGGTATATGATGGCTATGTGAAGTATGAGGAAGCAGAAATTCATAAATCAGCTATCATGGAAGATTTCCAAGATAGTGAAAAAAAATTAAAAAATGGCCGACTGGCAGCCATTTTGGATTTTTTAGTGTGAAATTTGTCATGGGTTATCTCTGTGTGAGACATTACATTTTGTTTTATATTTATGGTCCAGTCATTTTTCATTCCTTGAGTTAAGTAAATATTACAAAATTTTAAAAAATTGTTTAATCCCAAAAGTTAATCAGGTCATTGGCTGACATAGCTGAACATATTTGCCAAATTAAAAGAAGATCTGATGGCAACTTTTTCCTGAAATGCGCTAACGAGCATTTTTTCGTTAGTGGCCATAGTAATTAAAGGGCTGCTTAATTATATATTAAAAAGAACAGAAATTAAAGTAATAATTACGATCAATCATGGGATTTAAAAAGTCAGCTAGACTAGCAGATAAAACTAATTCTTGAAAAGGAATGTATTCAAATTATTATTCATGTTTGGCTATTTTTCAGGTATATAACTTTGTAAATTTAATGTTCTTCACAACCCATCTAGCTCCCACTATATTTTCAGGTGTAATGTTAAATCCAAAACAAGAGCACACTCGATAATAGCCCGCCACTGAATTATGATAAAGAAAGTAAAGACGAATGTCATCACGTAAATAACAACCCAAGATATAAATGGTATGTTAAACCAGCCGCTTTTCAAGTTATCGCGCCCACAAGGTCAAATTATGGACGTATTTTTTTTCAGCCATTATTGAACTTGTCCAAGAACTACTTATTAGTAACATGCATAACAAATTTGAAGAGGATATGTGAAAAACTTTTCAAGTTATCGCGCCCACAAGGTCAAATTATTGACGTAAAATGAGAAAAATCACAATAAATCGGCCATTTTTTTTTTTTTCAGCCATTATTGAACTTGTCCAAGAACTACTTATAAGTAACATACATACCAAATTTGAAGAGAATATGTGAAAAACTTTTCAAGTTATCGCGCCCACAGGGTCAAATTATTGACGTAAAATGAGAAAAATCGCAATAAATCAGCCATTTTTTTTTTTTTTCGACCATTATTGAACTTCTCCAAGAACTACTTATTAGTAATATGCATAACCAATTTGAAGAGGATATGTGAAAAACTTTTCAAGTTTTTGTGCCCACAAGGTCAAATTATTGACGTAAAATGTGAAAAATCGCAATAAATCGGCAATTTTTTTTTTTTTTGGCCATTATTGAACTTGTCCAAGAACTACTTATTAGTAACATGCATAAACAATTTGAAGAGGATATGTGAAAAACTTTTCAACTTATCGCGCCCACAAGGTCAAATTATTGACGTAAAATGTGAAAAATCGCAATAAATCGGCCATTTTTTTTTTTTTTTTGGCCATTATTGAACTTGTCCGAGAACTGGTCATTAGTAACATGCATAACAAATTTGAAAAGGATATGTGAAAAACTTTTCAAGTTATCGCGCCCACAAGGTCAAATTATTGACATAAAATGTGAAAAATCACAATAAATCGGCCATTTTTTTTTTTTTTCGGCCATTATTGAACTTGTCCGAGAGCTGGTCATTAGTAACATGCATAACAAATTTGAAAAGGATACGTGAAAAACTTTTCAAGTTATCGCGCCCACAAGGTCAAATTATTGACGTAAAAGGTGAAAAATCGCAATAAGTCGGCCATTTTGAATTTTTTTTCAGCCATTATTGAACTTGTCCGAGAAGTGGTCATTAGTAACATGCAAAAAAAATTTGGGAAGGAAACATGAAAAACTTTTCAAGTTATCGCGCCCACAAGTAAATGTTAACGCCGACGCCGCCGAACTTCAATTGCAATAGCCCACCTTTTTTAATTAAAATTAAAAGGCGGGCTGAAAATTACACAAATATATAGCTTGAAAGGGATGTATGGGACCATACACACAAATCGACAGGTTTTGTAACAGAAGTGACATCTATAATGCATGAAAACGAGACAATTTTTAAAAAAAGTTACACTACAGAAAATATCACATCTGCAAAATAAAACAGTAGTGGTTAAAAGGAAAGTGAGTGAATATTGCTTTATGACGCTCTCTACTCGAGACAAAAATAAGTCTAATGGGCTACTATTATAAAATGACTTCAAGGCTTCTTTTATAGTGCACAATACATAGTCATTACTACTCACTCCAGGTCGGCTTTAGGGGCTTGGAGCAATGTATGGGCACAGCCCAGATAGCTGGCCCTTTACGAGATTAAAACTCAGTACCTCCAGATCAGATCAGTCACAGTAAAGACGAAATAAAAGTTGAAAATTAGTATATCAAGCACCTCTAAAATACACTTGAGTATATAATGATTTGACATTACAGAGATGACAACATACTTCTACTTCCTGCTCGCTCTTCCTCTTCCAAACGTCTTCTTTCTCGTTCCACAGCTTTCACTCTCATTATATCTCCCAAATGAGCAAGAAGCTTGCGTCTAGCATTGTACGTTTCACGTTCAGCATGAGTGAGAGCATGGTAAGGCATATGAGCAATACGTCTATCCTACAAACAGGTAAATCATGTATATACCATGGATCATAAAAAAAACTAATAATTTGTTGTATTGGCTGGCAGGTGGGGTATTTTTTTATTTTCAGAAAAGGTTTTTCTTAATGTTAATTGAAGGGGGTTAAATGCAAATTTATTTGTCCAGGCAGGGGCATATCTAGAAATTAATTATTCTATGTATAGATTAATGTCTCACATTAGGATAACACCTCGGGATAGCAACCTAACGGCCGCTGTAGTGTGACTTCAAAAAAGCATTGTTAGTTTGACCTTCTTAAGAACGAGGGGGGAGGCCAAAGGACAGGGGTGTCTTGTGACAGTCAAGGCCGCCCCTAGGAGCTGGCAGATTTAAGGCAATTTCTGAACAGTTTAGTGGGTTTTTTTGTTTTTGAATGATTAGATTTAATTTGTTAGAACATATTCATCAGGTGAATTCTGAGAAGTTTAATGGTATGGCTATCTAGCACAGTTGGTCAGATATCATGCATATAGTAAACAATTACCGATACTCTGCAGTTTTGAATTTAATGGAGTTGAAATTTTTCTAACATTTTGTAATATAGTAATGGTCTAGATAGCTATCTGGTTTGCCAGATATAAAGCATATTAAAGTATATCATGGCCATTTTGAATTTGAAAGAGAAAGTGGACATTTTTCAGGTTACATCTCTCCTTGAAACCACATATTATGCTTTGTAGTAATGATCCAGCTAACTAGCACGGTTTGCCAGATATCAGCAATATCAAAGTAAATAATAACAGATTGTAAGCGATTTTGAATTTTATTAAGTCCAAATTTTTCAGGGAGCATCCTTCCCTGAAGTCTCACATTTTGTCATATAGTAATGGTCTAGTCATCTAGCACAGCTTGTCAAAATGGCTGCAAGTCGGTCATTTTGAATTTGATCAAGATAAAAAATTTCAGGGCATTTTCCTCATTGAAACCTCACATTTTGCTTTATAGTGGGCCTAATGGTCTAGCTATCAAATATCAGTAATATTAAAGTAAATAATAGCCTATTGTCGGCCCTTTCCAATTTGATCAAGTTGAAATTTTACAGGGTGCATCCTGAAAAAAACTAGCTTAAATTTTGTTTTATAGTAATGGTCTTGAACAGTTTTCATGATATTACCCAACATCTTTTAATGGAATATACTAATGTTATAAATTAGGTCAAAAGTGTTGGGTCAACATATAGGTGAACGTACAAAACCAAGAAAAGCCATAACCAGGGACCCTTGATATCATCTACGATCAATATGGCTGTAATCCAACCAGTAATTTTAGAGATCTGCTATGGGAGTAAGGAGTATGTAAAAAAATTTGGCCGTAGTACTGAGCTAACAGTAGGTCAAAGCACTGTCAACCCAAGCGGCACATCTAGACCCCCTAGATGTGTTATGTGCTCAGATATGCTCTGGAAATGAAAAATAGTCAGACAGCCGGATGGCCCAATGGTCGAACATACTTCAATCTCTTCTGTGACCTCATGCATTCAATGGAGATGATATATAAATAAAGTTGCTATGTGATATACAGTTTAAAAATTACTCTCTCAACTTATGGATTAAATACTAAAATAAAAGATTCTCTAGACAATTACTAAGAAATGTTGCCATACCAGGTTATACATATAATATGCATAATCTACAGCCGTTCCTGTGACTCTTTTAGGACCAATAGGAATTGGAGCCAGAATATCTGCATCAGCTCGTATTAGTTTATCAATCTGAAACCAAATAATTCAAATTATAACCATATCTAATCACTTATCACCCATGAGTAACCTGTAACATCATAACAACAGAATAATGGGTCGGAATTAGCTGTATGTACATTTGGACAAATATTTATTGGCCACAGGTGGACTTAGACACACGGGCCTTGCTTCTTCACCAGACAATTGTATCTTTAAAGAAATTGTTTCAATAAATTTGATGATTTGAAATTTCATATAATTACTATGATGAATCTGATTGAAATAAAATCATTAAGGAATAGTAGAAATATCGACCTTTTAAATAGCAGAAGCTCATGCAAATTCATGATATCATGCAGCTCCTTTCAAATATTGAGTAAGTTATAATTGCAGCATAAAGCACAGAATAATACAGATGACATTTTCTAATTTAAATATTTAACTAATTCAAACTATTTAACTACAACTGAAAGTGTGTACAACTTGCAAAAAGATGAATGAATGTGGTTTCAGGCCACCTTTGTGCACATATCCAGACACAGGATTCAAAATTTGATACCTGGCGGTCGGAGGACGAGCACGCTACCTCTAGGTCACAGAGACTCCCCATAAAACTGAATCTTAATGAATGAGCGGGGAAGAAACATTATTTCTTCAAAACTTGAATGCCAGAGCAGGGGACGAGCCTGCTATCTCCGACTTGCAACCTACCAGTTGTATACGACCAGTTGGTGTACGTCTGTGCTCATATTCTGTAGATGATGCAACACAAAGAGCACTACCTGCGCCATGGGTAAGTGGTAGGCATGGATCAGCTCCATAAGCAAGCAGCTCATCTATAGCCTGTAACATATTCATATCATGTTAACCCTTGTCAAGCAAGTTTCAAAACAAATAAAGTGCCACTAAAATTTTAAAATTATTTTGTAGTAGATAAAGAAATAACTTTTCACAGATTTTTTTTGCGTTATTGGGAAAAGCTTAACTGGAAATAGCTTCAGCAATTCCAGCTTCAAATAAACAAAAAAAAATAACTGACAATTCAGCAGAACAATGGTTAATGCTTTGTATGTCATAGATCTGTAATAATTGTAGTTGTATTCATCCAATATGCAATTTTAACTTATTAACCCTACAATTAATTTTGCTAGCTTTATTATTATAATACATATAATGTCTAATGTTGCCAATAATTACAAATTATAACTGTGACACCCCAAATCACACGAATGCTGCAAATATGAAGCTTTTTAAAAAGTTTTTCATCAATAAACGAAACAAGTGCATTTTTAAAACTTGATGTGAAATTGGTGCTCAAATTTGTTTTCGAAAAAAAAACCCTCAGTGTAAAAGTTTTCTTTGGATAAATGCAATTTGCATTGAAGTTTTTCATTTGGCTGCAACTCCAGTTAGTATTAACCCTTACACTGCTGCATAAAATTTGCAGCATGTATGGTTTTCTACTAAGTAATATCTGGCCTATTTTTTCTTCAAAATAACATCTGATGAACAACTGATACTAAAAGCCATTATATTACAAAATCAGTCAGCTAGACATCTTTAAAGCACAAACAGAAAGACACCACAGAACAAAAGTTGAAAAAAAGTATAAAAAAATTTGTCGCCCACAGCAGGCTGTGCCTGGTTTATTTTATAGTCGCCCATAGCAGTGTAAGGGCTAAGAACACTTTTAGAACAAATTATACAGATATGAGGAGGCACATATTATCTTTTCACCCCCAAAAAGTCTGATTTCAGGATTTCACGCCACAATTAAGGTGGAAACAAGAAGCATCAGTCAAGTGTGGAAACATCGCTAGTGACGACAATTACAAGCACGCTTTTATCAGGTAATTATGTCATAGGTGTGAAGGCATGACACCAGTTAATGGCCTGGGCGGAGATTAAAGTAACCTTAAATTAGTTCAAAGGTGCTTGACGCTCACAAAGGACGGTATGGCACTCATGCAGGGCAGTATGGTGCAGCACCATGTCAGAAATAGCTAGACGAATAACCGTATACGGCCTACTTATTCTCATATATACCACAAGACCATTGATTTTAATCTTCCTTGATGAGCATGCAGTGAAAGGAATCATATTTGCAGTGGAAGTAATCACATTTACTACTTTGACCCACAAATATCACAAAGTCAAGAAATATGTAAGAGTGGGATTATGATATATAAAATGATGTACTTACACCGTCATTGCCACTAGTTATGGCCAATGCCAGTGGTGAGTATCCATTGCAAAGTAAATCTGTGCGAGCATGGTGATCGAGCAACAGATGAACTACACGGCATGCATTCTAAAAAGACAAACAAAAATCTACAATGACAAGTGTAAAACTTTCTCCTTTTATTAAGACAAATATTCTTACAGAATAATTATATTTTAAATAATAACAAGCATTCAACTGGAGTCACACCATCAAAAATATTAGATGAAATTATACAAAGTATATTTTCTAGCTCTACCTTATAGTTATCATCTCTGGAACAAGCAATGAGAAGTGGTGTTCTCCCACCAAGCAGCTGACTGGCTTCCTCAGAAATAGAATCTTTTTTCCATTCCTCTTCCTATGTAAACAGAAGACAACATAACGAGCAAATGTAGTCATCCTTGAGATGTTTGATTCACATACTTTATTTTCTGTGTGCATAGCCTTCTGTGAACTATAACCTGTACGGGGACAAATTTATAAGAAAATGCTGCTTAGACAATATATAGCCGACACATGACTCATAGAGTAGAGCATGCCCTGCTTAGGGATCCGGGCAAATCAAAGCTTGTAGACTGCCGGCACTATATGCCCCACATTGTTGTTGGGACACAGCATGTTGCATAGTACAGGCCTAGCTTATTTTCAAGTTGGTAATACAGTTATATCTGACATGTTTGTATAGGCTATAAATGTTTGCATAAAAATAGGGCCTACATTTATCATGTTTATTGTAGAATATTTAACCCACGGCGCTCTTGAGCTATTCAATTAAAATTTTCAAAATTGATTATGATAATTGTTTGTTCCAACAAGGCCTGAAGTCCTATATCATCACCCGCCATAAATTAGGTTAACTACAGTTTTTGCAGTCACAAATATTTAAAAAGTTGACTTGTGGTGGCCATTTTAAAATTCAGTAAAATCACCTGCACATTTAAGATGGTGGGTAATGTGATTGTAAAATGTGAATTTATTTATTTATTTACTTTAATTTTTAAGTTTTTGCGACCACAAAAAATTATGAAGTTTATCCGTGGCGGCCATTTTGAATTTCAATAAAACCTTAAAAAAATCACCTGCACATCTCCATATCGTGGGGAATGTGATTGTAAAATTTAAATATATTTTAATTTTTTTGAGCTATTGCGCTCACAAAAAAAATTAAGCTGATCCGTGGTGGTCATTAGAAATTTCAGCAAAACTTGAAAATAAGTCACCTGCACATCTCCATATCGTGGGGAATGTGATTGTAAAATTTGAGTTTCAGAGTTTTTGCGCCCACAAAAAAATTGAAGTTGATCCGTGGCAGCCATTTTGAATTTCAGTAAAACCTTGAAAAAGTCACCTGCACATCTATCTCCATATCGTGGGGAATGTGATTGTAAAATTTGAATTATTTCTGACTTTTAAGTTTTAGAGTTTTTGCGCCCAAAAAATTTTTTGAGGTTGACCTCTGGCGGCCATTTTGAGTTTTTGTAGCATCTTTAAAAATCTCGTGCACATCCCCATGTTGCTAGTAATATCACGCTGAAATTGCAAAAAAAAAGATCAGTAGTTTTTGCACCAACAAGAAAACATGACGCCTGACAGAATCCTGGCGCGACTAAAATCTCCCATCTCCTACGGGCGGGGGATAAAAAGGGGGCTGACATTTTTACAGGAAGTGAAGTTGTGGTCTTGTTGAGGTCAAGTGTTTGCAGACAGGACTGGACAGATCGATGGGGGATGTGTTTTAACCCCTCAAAATGCTGAGTGTCTGCGATCTCTAGGCTGAAATAAAAATACCTGAAATTCCAGTACATGTACACCCTGAAAGGCAAAACACTAGACAACCTTTCATCAACACTATACCTTGGTGCTTGCCTTAGTGAGAATGGGCGGCACACATAAATAAAATTACGAGTAAAGCAGATTCCATTCTGGGCTTCCTCGTCCCCCTAAATTAAGGGAGCCTGCATATTTCTCTCTGGCTAGATCATCCTTAGAATACTTTTGTAAAAGTCCTCAAAATTAAGATTATAACCCATATTTTTAGATGTTTTGACCATTGTAAGAACGTACAAAATACACATAAAGTCATCAACCACCTCAACATATTTTACTTGACCATATTATGTGTAGGCAACCATATTATTTTTTTATTTGTACAATAAAAATAAAATTGTTGATATCTTCTATAACTTATGTTAATGAGAAACAAATGTAAGACATCACTCACCAGATTTTTATTGAGAAAAGAGTCGTCTTGCAGAGCTCTGGCATCAGGATCAGCTAAAGCATCCAAAAGTAACTGTGTTATCTGCACCCCCTCTTCTCCAGGAATAGCTACTGCAATGTGCAATGGTGCTAGCCCTCCTTTCTGTAAAATCATTTTAACCCTTTAAGCTCCTTCATCACATTTATGCACCACATGGCATATTTTGAATACAATTTATTGCATAAAAAATTGTATGAACCATGGAGACCAAAGTTTTTATCAATTTGAAATCACCAAAACTGTCTTATTTAGCTCTTTCTACTTCATTTGAATACCTATGTCATCGGTCTACAACCATTATAAATATTTTAATTCTTTCAGTGCAGCCAGTGTCTGTCAAAATCTGACGTCCACAGGCGTCCGATTCTGAAGTCTAAAGGCGGTCCCGGCGCTGAAAGGGTTAAGAAGGATATGAGCTTTCATTTGAGATATAATACTTAAGTATCTCATAAAATCTGGATATTTCCATTCACCTTGAGGTGGGAATTGCGGGATATTCACCCACAATTAATGTGGGTAAATATCTGGACGTTCGGAGGGTTGAGCAAATGAGTGAAGTAAGCTAATCTTATACATGTATTGCAAATATCAGGCAACTATCTGCAATCTGTAAATAATGGCGACATACTTTAACACAAAACCATCGAGTGCTTCAGGATTGGTTATGAGGACCCCCGTTTACGAACAGTGTTGTGCACCTTCTCACTGGCAATACTGGGAGTGGGTGACAATTTATTGGGAATGCTCTGTGGCAGTCAATCAATCAGACAAGGCAATGGTTACGCAACCACAGGGGTGGGGGTGGAAACTGACTCCAAGACTGAAAAGAATTGCCTACTCTTAATTTTTTTAAAAGACGGGAATCTGTCTGTAGACAGAAATCTCCCACCCCTGCAACCAAATGCAAAACTGGCTCAAGTCGGGCCATAGAGAGGTTACGTTATATCATGAGAGAAGGCTGAAGTTGGGTAACAAATCAACATAGTTATGGCACAAATCGTTAGCACACAAAATCAGACACGAATCAGTGTCTCCGATGGGTAAATGGTATTCATAAAAACAATTTCCTTTTAAATCTGGAAAGGCTCCTTCTATAATTTTAAGTCAAAAATTCGAAAAGAACCACCCCCTCCATCTCCCCAAAAAAAGAAGTTCATCAGATTGTAAGAAATACCTGAAAAACTGTCATATCAAAGATATTGTACTTTTATTCCCAGGCACATAGGTCATATATATATAATTTTGTTCCTTTTTCTCATATGTGTAAAAGGAACAAAATTAGATGCTTAACTTTTAAGATAAATTGGTGATTGTGCAGGCGGAAATGGGGTGGGGGCAAAAGCCAAAAACTATAAGCATCCCGATACTATCGAGGCTGCTTACTAAAAACCAGTGTGCGAGGCTGCTTAATTATGAAAGTGATAACATAAAATTTATCGTTCCAAACTAAAATTATGCCCACACTCTTTAGGATATTCAATAAAATTAGAGAACATTTAGATAGTTTATGTTATTGGCTAGACCAGTGCTGCATACCTCCTCTGACATCCTAGCTGTGGTAGAAGCCCCCTTCATCAGTAAGAGCTTCACAGCTTCAACATCTCCAGCTTTGATGGCGAAGAATAACACAGGCATTGGAACATTTGAAGCATTGGGATCAGCCCCTCTCTTGAGTAGCAAACGAATTGTACTCTCCATCAATTCATGCCTATGATAAAACATTATCCGGTACAAAGCATATATCTGTTTTTATATACTTTAGTTTGATTTCTTAATTGTGAGCAACATGCCGAGTTAATTCAAGCATGTCTCAGTATTTCAAAGCTTTACATTTCCAGATAGTTACCGTACTATCCGGCCTACAAGACGCAACTTAATTTTTAACAACCACTTTTAAAGGCTGGTGCGACTTATGCTCCGGTGCGACCTTTCTATGGTTTTCAACTTGGCCTAGGACAGCTGGAAAAATTCTAGAAAGGCTCTATCTCTGTCACTTAATGATGCGATTGCCTTTCATGAACAGCTACCGTGATATCAGCGTTTGGGGGCATTGTATGTCAGTTTTAATACCATTTGCGAATGTTATTTAGTTTACTATTGATTACTGTAATAACCGGACGATATCGCGCTACTTTTGTTTGTTTTTTTATCTCCTGCGCGATATATAACAGGTGCGCGATATATGTTTCTTAACATTTTTGTCATCGCGTTGGCCCCGTTATGACCTATACCGTGAGTGTAGCCTCGTTGACCTGTGAATGAACACGGCTTATTAGGCAGAGAATAGTACGAACGGATTAGTTATATGTCATCTCACTGTAACTCTCTGTCAGAAGGATTAACTGCTCAATAAACTGACACGCTGCCATTGTACAATACATCATTATAAACATGTTGGAGATTTTCTAGCGGCCGATACTATGTCATGATGATTGATAAATATCTAGGCCTACGTGTTAGGGTGTAGTATAACTGCACATCATGCATGCCTATGTACATACCCAGCAAACACGAGACATTGACCCAATGTTGTTTTAATGTAGGGCCACCGTCTTCGACGTCGGCCCAACAATAAAACAACATTGGGACAATGCCTCGTGTTTGCTAGGTATGCATACACCACACGGGACGATGCCACGTGCTTTACTTGCACGCCAACGACTGGAGTCTAGACGACATTCTAGGGCTTGCAGCTTTGAAATTTCGCCCACTACATGAAATTTATTTGTTATGTTTTAATACCGGTATTAACGCAGTTCTGTCTATATTTCGCCGACTCATTTCCATCAACGTTTATTGTATATATCGTCGTACTCACAGAAAAACATTCGAAGATGATATGCATTATTTGCAGGTTAACCGCGGCCCGTGGCTGTCACACTTTCAATGCAGCAATCACCTGATTACCGTCTGGCGGGGATATGTGTACTGGCTACTAGCTTGTTTTCGCGTGGCCGAATGACATCCCTGACGTACAGAAACGAAACGTGCGTAGGCCTATATTCGTGTTAATTATGTGACTATATTGAACCGTAACACCATGAACACTAAACATGAACATGAACACTAAACATGAAATGTTAATTATTATTATTATATTATGATAATACTAAACACAATCTAATATAGGCCTATCCAGAACCCAACCCGTCACAGATCAATCTTACGAAAACACCATTAGCATTGGCGACCGCCGAGTCACGGTGATATTTTGAATTGCGCGGTAAATAACGAGTGCGCTGTGTGTAAGGCTCAAGCACTATAGACCAGTGCGTGGTATCGTCCAGCAAGTACGGTATTATGCATAATTCATAAAAACTATGTATTTAATTTACGATTAATTGGGTAAGATAGAATGTTTTAGTGAAAGGATGTGACTGTTTGTTATGATTGCGTGTGTGTGTGTGTGTGTGATCAGCCATTTTTCTCTGCATCCGGTCAGTGAGAGTATCTTCAGAATTCGCTAGGGGGCGATA
Organism: Flabesymbios commensalis; assembly: GCA_964017125.1. Lineage (NCBI taxonomy): Eukaryota > Metazoa > Annelida > Polychaeta > Terebellida > Flabelligeridae > Flabesymbios > Flabesymbios commensalis. The sequence continues at coordinate 38,302,983 of OZ024916.1, read as the reverse complement.
CAATCGCAAGCGATTTACCGCATAAACATATCTATAGTGGAAGTCACATTAACCTGTAGCGCAAGTTAGACATCCCTCTATAAACCCAATAAACTGGCTAAGTTAAAGTTAGTTTTAAGCCATGAATTGCATCGCATGCTAGATGGTCTAACTTTTAAACTATACAATATTTATTGATGAAAATTTCACGTTGTTTGACAGGGGACTAGATAATAGCCCTTGTTCAATTTCATGAAGATCGGTTGTGAATTGAGAAATAGCCGCAAAAACATACGCTAGAAGTTGTTGCTAATAATTCCTATTCACTGGGCTATAACTTAAATCAATGCCATTTATTGACATCGCGACCTGTTGAGTGTGGGTCAGTTACGGGAGTGGGAGCTCACTAATGAGGTAGAAATAAAACAATAGCGTCTGTCTTTCATACATGACATTGGAATAGTTTTGAATAAATTACTAAACTTTATGCTCACGTATATTGAACAATATATTAAACACTTTTATTATAAACTTTTAATATTGGTCCACCAGGCTATTTATAGCATTGACTGACACCTGACACTTGAATATCGTCAGACCTGTCTCTGAGCCTGGTGCGTCATATCTGCCGGTGCGACCTGTCTATGCTTTGAACCTAATCTTTAGCCTAGTGCGACTTATACTCCAGTGTGACTTATAGGCCGGCAAATACGGTATAGTTTAATTACTTCAGGTATCAGTTGTGTAAGTTAGCCAAATCAATTAAAAACTCACATTGACTTATCAATTGCAAGACGTCTCACAGTACCCAATGATTCAATGCAAGAACCAGCGGATCGGGAACGACCAACGACCATGTCATTGGTGCTCAACTGTGTGGCACATCTATCAATCATATGATCGGTAACTTGAATCTGGTAATTCTCCACTGTTCTGTGAGACTCAAACTCATCAAGTGCTGTTCCATCATCACTCCCTTCATCACTGTTCCAGGATGAAGCTCTGTTACCCTCCTCAAAAACAGGATCTGGATATTTCTCCTTCTCAGGATCCATCACATCGTCAATGTTAATCCTGACAGCACGTTTCACCGTTAATGTACCTAGCTTTCTTTCGTTCTCATCATTCTTTTTTCGTTTTTCATCAATGTCTATATCACAGTTTGATTCAATTTCAGCTTCTGCATTTTCTTTCGTATCTTTGCCACCATATATTTCTCTGAACTTCTGTATTTTCTTGCTGTCAAGTTGGTTAGCCTTCCTTTCGGGGCTTTGTGATCTTTTCTTTTGAGATGTGGACAAAATTCCCTTTACAGCTTCATTGACATCATAACCCGGTTCTTGTTCAAAGTCAGGTGGTTTTTCCATGTATCGTTCAGCTGTGTTGTACAGGAAAGAACATACTGGATAAAAATGTACATGACACGCTGCTAATGCTGATACTCCTTCATCATTTAGACGATTGACGTCAGTTCCATTGTCCAACAAACAATTGATAACATCTTTGTGCCAGTTGACCTATCAGAAACAAGACAAGAAAATGCATGACATCAAATGAAAATATCTTACTATCTTTCAGATGAACAGAAAAGTAAACTTTTAAGGAAAAATTTCATGAAGTCATATCTATGCCTCACCAGAAGTCAATCGTATTATATCTATGCCTCAAAACCAATCTTTGAACAAGGTTAAAAACAAATGCAATAACATTTGCTGATTGACAGCCCAGGCATATATGGAAAAGAGGGGTACTGGAATTAAATTCAGCAAAAGTAATACACTACCAGTGCTGTACAGCAGCCAGAACCAAGGAACCGTGGATAATTTTTTCTACCTACAACTGCTGCAACAAGCGGTATTCCATGGTACCTGTGTACCCCGGGGTGCTGTGTTATTTACAGCACAACCTGGTGAATGTGCAAGAACTAGTATTATTTGAATTTCAAACAAGTTGAACTTATTTTGAAATTCAAATTTTAGTTATTTTCTCTGTCCTTCGTGCTGAAAAGATCCTTCAAACAAGTATACCTTGCAGAATAAGAGCTTTTAATTTCTATTTTGACCTCTTTTAAATTTTAAATACCAGGGTATAGCCCTGAGAAATATATAAATAATAGGATGAAATTTAAAAAATGTGGCTTTCTATTTGAAAGCCAAGGATACCATTTACTATAAGTGACAAATAAAGGGTCATTTTATTTTAAAATCTTACCGCTGCAGCAATCAGTGCAGTGTGCCCAGTTTTGTCACAGACATCAACAAAAACTTCACCGTTATGCAACATGCTAGCAACAAGAGCAACATTGCCACTAGCTGCAGCTAAGAGAAAACTTTCAGAGGCTTTCTCAATTGGTCCTTGGCCACCAAACTGTGTGCGATCTCCTTTCAAAATGGCTTCAACATTAACACTGGCACCTGTTGCAAAACCATCATGCTTCAATACATGTCGCTGCATGGATATAAATGAAGGAGTATTATTCCATGCCGCAACAGGATCTTCTAAAGGGAGCTCCGTAACTTCACTGCTCATTGGCTTGGAAGACACAGCAGACTTACTATTGTCCTTTGTTACTACTGAACCAGTTCTAGAATTTGGCATGGATGAAGTTTTTACACTGGTAGCAGTTCTTGATACAGGACTAGTGGACCTCTGACTATCATGTGGAGTACTGATGCCTCTAGAGGAAGCATCTGATTTAGCACTAGATCCTCGGGAGCAACCTTTTCCAGAACTGACTCCTTTGCTATTCTTTATCGTATTCTGTTTTGGCTTCTGTTGATTTACTTTGTTCCTGTTCTTTTCCAAAACATCTTTGAAGAATACCTCATCAAAAATTTCAATATCCATAGCCAGACTGGATGAGCAGAGAATTCCACTAAACAATGTGTTAGCTTGTGTGATGAAGCTCTGTTCTGGTTCATAGTCAAATTGCTCAGGAGGTTTTACAATGGGATCTACCACATCCATTCGATTGCTGTTATAAACAGGTCTGATATACATCTTATTCTCTTCAACATTATAGTCAAATTCTTTATGCTCTTTCATTGTAAATGCATCTGAGACACCACTACAAAGCTTGACCAAATTTTCGCGATGCCATAAACCGACATCTTGCGTCTTGTCAGCATTTGTTAACACCCCTGGTCCCTCTCTTTCATCTTCTTTGTACAAACCCTGCAATAAATAACAAATCACATCATTGACCTACGTTGCTACAGTATGCAAAATGTTGCAAAATGAGTGATTTTAGTTCATACTTTTTTTAAATATGACATATTACTGAATCTTGAAGGAAGTACAGTAGTCCCCCAGATACAATTTAAATCTAAAGTGAAATTTAACCATAAAATCATGGCACTAGCTTGTGACTTCCCTCTCAGGATATGATATTAGTTGTCCAGATACAGTCTCATGTTTGGCGGCCAACTAATTCAAGATAAATGTAACACTTTTTCATGTTTCAAGTCTGACTGACTGTCAAGTCAATGACATCAAACTGCCCAAGCAGGAATACGTGGGCTAGATACACCAGTAAACAGTATCGTCCAATATTGTTTTAATACTGGGACAGCTTAGTCATTGTCAAAATTAGGAGATAACCCAGTAAGTATGACCTGTTGGTCTGCTAGTGATCCAAGTATGACTACGCTTCTGGTATTATGAGCCAATGCATATAGGGTTCAACTTTGGCCAATTGCTAATCAATTTCAAATTTATTAGCGAAATATGTCATCTTTATTGATAGGAGAACCCAATGAATATGGAGCTTGGTTACAAATCACACACAACCATGATGGACTGTACACAAATGGGAAACGTAAGACCTTGAGCTTACATTGTATCAATGGTGGACCAGCGTTGCAAATGATGATGGCCCAGCATTGAACCAGGCTAAACTACAGGCATTTATTCAGAATATGTGTCTCGTGGGTTGTCTGGCAACTGGGAGCCCATTCACTGATTAGGCAGACACATGGCTTACAAAATAAGGGATGACAGACATAAGACATATTAATGATGCAAATTACGATGCAAAACACTCTCTTAATGAAGGTCTATTGCTGCATTTAAAAATATTTAGAAAAATACAACCCACAAATCACGTCTTACTATAACTAACAAGCAGTTAGTACAGGCAACCAGAAACCAACACAGGATGTTGCAACAACTGTCACTCAACAAAAGCCTAATTCGGGCAAATGGATGCGATGCGTTAAGGGGAGATCCTGCAACCTGAAACCAACCCTGTAATGATGACATTGAAACACGCGTTATATGCCTCACAAGGTAACTTCCTATTAATGACAGCTTACGTGGCATATCTTGCATGGGCCTATGTCTCGATCTATTATAGAACGTGATGGGTAATTTGGCTGATCACTCACCATGTACACTTTTGCTGATGCTGAATGAATGTACAGATAAAAAAAATCATCGAATTTGATTTTCTTTACCATTAATATTAGATTACGGACAATGCATTAGACATATTAAAATAAACTTGTGAAAAGGTTGTCCGAAAAATACCGCACTCATGGATAGCCCTGCCTATTTCAAGAACACTCGGCACCCTGACTCGGCCCGCGGCGCACATGCAATATTACAGACACACTAATTCACCACACCAATGTTGGGCCAGCCTCGTAAACAGTGGCCCAACATTGTTTCAACATTGGGTCATTGTCTCGTGTTTGCAGGTCACAGTGCAGGCAATAGACAGCGTTCTGACCAAGACCCCGTTGCGCGCGCTCAGTAAGGCCATGCAATGATACACCTCCCGGATACCCAGCGCTGGCTCTGGTGGCTGTCTTCTGTAGTTTACGGCGAGCGTCAACTAATAAATCGTATCGTAAATAAATAAAGCGTAGCGGAATATAGTAAGCGTAGGGGCCAAGAAGTGAAGCATAGCGGGGCCGCTATGCTATAACGTTTTAGGGGAAACCCTGCAGACGATGGGCCAAAGAGGGAGAGGAATGCAGTCTTCTTTTACAAGGAACAAAATGTGTTTTAAAATGGAATATTTAGGAAGTGAGAAGGCTCTTCACTGACAAGTGGACGTTGCGCTCAATATGGGGGGAGTTGGCGATAGTGGGGGCATGCATATTTGAGGCATGTTGTAATGGTGGGTGGTTCCATACAAAAAAAATCGTGTGCGTGAGAGGGAGGCACATTGTTGAGAGGATGCGTTAGTGAGGAGGACTACTGTACTTCCTTTTTATTGTAAATGGTTATAAAATGAGAAGTACATTTGTGAAACATAATTATATTACATCAAACTTGCTTCCATTAGCAAAATTAAAAGTTCCATATCCTTCTTTTTTATCAATGTAGAACATCCCTTTGTACGAAGCTCCATTAGGCCATGTATATGTACCAGCACCATGCCGGCGATCCTTGAAGAATGATCCAGAATAAATCTACAAAGAGTAAAAACAATTTGATAAAGAAAGTTTATGTTAACATAGGCCTTTTGTCATGTCAAAAATGATGTACGTGTACTGGATTTCCGATGCATAATACGCTACTTTTTACTCCTTGGAAGGCCTGGTGCGGGTTATATAATGAATCCGGGCGATACATGGTCTGAAATTGCAGGAGGACAATTTATTATATGGTTATATTTAGACTAATATACTTGTTGACTCTACAATGATCTAATTTTGATAAGATTTAGGAATTAGAAGGCTGGAAGATGTGTGTTGGCGCTGGCTGATTCTCCACTTGCCGCTTGACAAAAGTGTATACAGGGTATTCAAGGATGAACAATAAAAGCTGTAGCAAGAATGGATGAGTGTCAGCATTCACAACTTCACAAATACAGGCAGAATGTGATGTGCCACATATGCCAATATGTGTAGATACCTACAGCATGGCAGTGTGTGTGAAACCAGCTAGTATTAAATCTGGGCTCTGAAATATAAATCATTGTCACAGCCGATGATAATAGATATGAGAATGCTCTGATTGGTTAAGATCCCCCTCTCCCTCTGACTCCTCCCATGACGAGGGGTTGGTCTGGCACAGTTCCCAGGTCTATTTGCAGATGATTGGCAGCCTACAACTCTCTGGCAGAATCTCATAAAAAATATTAACAAGAGAATGTTGAGTTTGCTCAGGCATCAACAGGTGTCAACACCTTCACTCGATAGGGGATTACCCTTGCGTCGATTTGTATAATTATTCGCTGAAATGTGCAAACCCAGTGGAAAGCTAAAATACAGGGTATGGTACAAGAAGGGTTGACTGTAATCACAGGCATGCATAGATGGTCTGTTAATTAAGCTAACAGTAGGTCTTTCTTTATCTCATCAGTCATTCTGGCCTTTGATCGGCGATTATTAAACATGTTTTTAATCATTGTATTATATACAATGTAGACATTAGATAGATAATTATTAACAAATCCTGATTAAAAGATAAATTTTACTATATTGCCAAAATTAGCTATAGGGAGCAATATGTTACCAGCCAATAAAATTAACGTCCGACCGCACCTAGATTGAATTTGTAATGTTCGATTAAAATTGACAGTCACCTGCCCGACTTGTCGGATAGCATTTATGGATCGATGATGTAGAGATGTTCCCGAATGCAGCCGAATCATATCGGCAAATTCCGGAAAACAAAATGGCGGACGCTTTTCTCACAAAGACTAATTGATCACTAGTTGAATATTGGTGAAATATGGGCGTCTCGGCGGGATTAATGCTAATAAAACTTGAGGAATATCATTTTGGGAACAAAGCACAACATTTTAAGTAGAATCTGGCAATGAGAAACATTGATAGAACTTTGTTTTGCAAAGTTGATCTAACGAATGCCCACGAACGACATCGTAAAATTCGGCTTGCCAGTACGCCCACACTTAAATGGCCCTGTAAGTGCATAACCATGCACAAATATATAATTTATAATCCATATTCGCAGCAATCGCTTATGTCCAATAGCTGGCCACCAATTTTACACACCTTTTATTGTGGCCTGAAATCGTGAGGTATGACAATGTATGTACACAAACGCACATGTATGGGAACCGAATATAGGCCTACTCAGTTCCGGCCGTCTGCACATATAGCGTTGTAAGGGTTAATCATCAGAAAAATGTCTGCAACGGCAAGTAAAGTGAGATCCTAATCACTGAAACATTCTTGTCCGGGAAAAAAATCTGATGTCTGGTAAACTAGCAACTTTACCGGACCTGTAAGTCTGGTGAAAAAATCCCTAATTTCATTGGCTGTGGCACTAAGTCACAGCGAGGCAACCCCTGTAGTGTTGTGAGTGGACAGAAGTAGATTGGCGGGAGAGGATAGACACAGGCAATACAGCAATGCAGTTTATCTAAGGTCAAACCACAGTTGCTGGTTAATTCACCCATGTGTGCTATACTGCGAAGGAGGTTACAGTAATGTTTACATTTGTATATAATTAAGGTAATATTAAAAGCCACCTGAAGAGTTTTCGGCTTCTGTTGCAAGAAGTAAACAAGGCTAAGCACATTGAGCTTGGTAATCATCCTAGTACCACATTATATTTTCCTTTGCCTTTCTGATGTAAATTTCTGCCAGAATTTTCAACTCAAGGCGAAGAAAAATAGTCTGATATAAAAAAAAAGACTAATATTTCAGATTAAAGTTTAAAGCTACAGTATCTGAGTATTGTGATTGACAATGCCATTTTTATTCAATTAATTTTACTTTTAAATACATATATGCCTTGTGGTACATGAATGTGATGAGGGAGCATAAATGTCTAATGCATTATAACACCAAAAAGAAAAATTAAATACATAGTCATAGCATCCATAGGATCACGTATACTTTCATTACACTTAAAACAGCCGATTATTTGCATGTAGACTCTATTATGAAATCTAGACTGTGTATGAATTTATGAAAAACTTTAAAAATGAGTTACACATGCAAATTTGGCATTGGAATGGCTTAAAATGTCCTGATATGCTAATGTTGCTTGGCATCTTGACAAAGGTAGAGTATTTTTATTGTTAGAAAGAATCATTCATTTTTTACATATTAAGGAGCAATTTCGCTGGTGCTAGAAGCGGTAATGTTTTTTTTACAAATTAGGCAACGTCATGTTTCCAAAATATTGAAGACAGAAAAACAATGTTATGGGCAACGATTTCAAACCATTATTTTTATTTTCAAATATTGTGACAAACTTTGGTATCAAATATCAGCAAACCTTATATTAACAATGTTATGTCATACATACCAGATAAGTATTTGTCATGCATGCATGGCAAATGAGGATTTGTCATGCATGCATGACAAAGGAGAGTTTGCCATGCATGCATGACAAAAGAGGGTTTGTCAGATGGTTTGCCATGCATGCATGGCAAAGTGGGTTTTGTCAGAGGGTGTGTCATTCATGCATGGCCAAGGGTTTGCCATTGCATGCTCGCATGACAATGGAGGATTTGCCATGCATGCATGGCAAAGGATGGTTTGCTATACATGTATGGTAACGGAGGGTTTGCCATGCATGCATGGCATGGAGGGTTTGTCATGCATGCATGACAAAAAGGGATGGTAAAGGAGAATGTGTCATGCATTATTAGCAACAAAGTAGGGTTTGTCATTCATGCATACCGACAAACCATGTCTGCATATGGAGCGTATGTGAATCTTTGCGAACAGGCGCTATGTCAATAATATAAAACAATATATATTATCTGTGTCATCTAAGGGTCACAGGAAACATACAAAAACTGGTGCGCATATGTTATAATTATGCAACACAACACTCTGCTTTTATTTGTAACAAGGTGATTTTACCTGTTTACAACTTGACTTACAAATCTAATGTAATGTTCAATGCGTGGAAATTTAAAAAAAAACATGTAATTGAGGTGGAATACGATGCCTGTGTACACATAAGGGACGCAGAGGATTAACAATCTTGTTTGTCTGCATTCTCGCCTTTCGCGGTACGTGACGGACACATCTCTTAACTATTGTACAACAGTTAAATTGACGCCGGACGCTAATTTGTTTGTTCAACACTTCTTTGAACTCCCGTCTACAGTTTTATTATTGAATCACTCCATAACCTCAATGTAATAATAAAAAACATATTTATATATTACTCGTGCTAACAAATTCCCACTAATCACGAGACGTTGAAACAATTGTGTTTGAATGTTGGGCCACAGTCTGCGATGCTGCTAATTATATTAATTTAATCACCCAGAATTGTTTTAATTTCTCGTGTTCACTGGGTAGAGAATTTGATGCCATGAACACACAAAGAAGAAATCTGATTTACATTATATATTTTAATACTTTACGTATAGATCCACTATGTGATCATGTCTACTGGTGTAAGCATACTACTGAGTTAACAATAGCATAAATAAGGGATGGAGTCAAATCTATCACAGTCATTAAAACCTACGATATCAGGCACACTGGAGTCGGCTCGATTTTCAAACACATGCTTATTAAATACATTTTACTTTTAGTGATCGTAGTGATAAGAAAAAAATATGTCATTGTGTGCTCGTGATGCAGCCTTAGTCAGTAGGCCTACACTGTGGCGACACATTCTGTCTTCAGTAACTTTTCAGCAGATCATTGCAAGCATGTCGTTCTGCATTGTGAAGATCTATATATACATGCTCTTAAAACATATTTCTGATATTACAACACAGCTTGTTGGATTGTGTGTGGCAGAACATTGCACATAACGGGGTCAGTTTGAAGCCCCTACTTCCACGTGCATCGGATGTGGATGTCTTCTGTGAGCGCAATTCTTACTGACCATCGACACAATATTTCGCCGGTTTCCATAATGTTGTCTTGCTCACTTGGCTCGCCACTATCAATTTTCATGGCCAAGTTGTGGCCACTGGCCACTGATTTGCGTATTTCAGCACGTCTATAAAGCCATTTGACAAGGAGCTGGCTCAGGTGGTGTTTAAGGTAATTCTTTTCTTTCCAATGTTTACCTAAAAATATAATCAATTAAAATATATGCTGCAACGTTTTCATGTAGTGTTGAGTTTCTGAAGTGAACACCAAAGAAGACTTATTTGGTACTTGTCAAATAAAATATATGGTAGGCTATATAGTAATATCTAGTATTTTTTTTAGCTTATCGTAGTTCCAGTTATCATGCTAATATCTAATATAAAGGCCCAAGCCTGCCAAGCCCATGGGTTTAAACACTGTTAATTAATGTGAGCCTCCCTAAAATGTAACTTTCATGATTAATGAAATTATGTTTTAATGATGGTAGATATCATATCATATATTATTATAATTATATTATTATTATTATACACTATATATATAGAGCTATAATATTGTCGCCGTCGCATTAACTTGTATAACTGGAATAAAGCATAAATATACAAAATAATAAGTTACAATACAAGTATTCTTACCATCCGCTTCCATTGCCTAATAAGTTGAAACATTGGAGTGGGAATCGTCAGTCTTATCTGTCTAAAAAAAAGTTGAATTGAAGGCGCAATGAGAAATGAGCGCGCACTGACGTGAAGCACGTGTTTGCCACAAATAAAATATAAAATGTCGTCGGCGATTTCTCATGATTCTATCCCAGCATATTGATGACGTCATAATTATGAAATAAAGATTTGAAGACATTGTGGGATCCTAAAAAAATGTTATGACGTCATGTTTTGGTTATATTTATGTCTGAACTGTTTGGTGTTCATTTCAATAGTGGCGCGTGTCCAACAAGTAATGCAAGTGCGCGCTCTTTTTCAGACTTTTGTAAAAATGAAGTAAATGTGGTTTAAAGCCACTTTGGGCACATATAACATTAGGTCATAGACCTATTGATAAAGTCAACGACTGAAAACAAGTCGGACGTCTATGTAAAGCTCTAACCTTATATTTATCGTCTTCAATCATGTCGGCTTCTTGCCAACTTGGTAATAGACATAGAAAAGTAAAAAACTAAAGAGTGAAAACGATGCAGATGTGTTCATCTCGACACTCGATTTGCGGCAGCCGTAAATCTCGTATGAATTCGAAGAACAGTGCAAATCAGTACTTCTGAGCTCGGTTGAAAACTTTTAGTTTTAACTGAGACGAGACCGGATGCTGGGAACAATGACAATGTCAATGGGCAAGAGCTCTGGGTAAGAAACTATTACAATGTAGGCAATATTAGAAAAGATAAGATAAACTTTATGTTGTTTTTTATCATTGTAGACCTATACACTAAGTATACTGAGTATACACAACAAAGTATAATAAGTGTATGCTTATAAATAAATATACCCTAACTTAATAAGTGTCACTTATTATATTAAGTTAGGGTATATTCATTTGTTTATTTAAATATATTTATACAGGCCACGGTCAGAGTGTATTGTATGCAGGCCTAATAGGCTATACATATTAGCAAAGATGTTATTTTAAAAATATCTACCTGTAGACGTAGATCTAGTGTAGACTATGTTATTCTGATATTCTATGTATACATTCAATAATACAATGAATAGGGCCTGCAGTTTTCTAATTACGAAAGCTAATCACTCATTAGTAGTTTATATCATATATACCCAAAGTCACATTAAAAGTGATCAACCAGGATCGCATGTTTTTCGCTGATTTCTCGGTCAATTGTCAACCGATTTTCATGAAATTTTGTAACAATCATATTTCAACAGAATCCTAATATCCCTGAAAAATTTCGAAAAAATAATATATCGTATTTCAAAAGTTAGACCATTTGACATGTAATAAATTGAAATTACGACGTCCCTCTATAAAGCCATTAAAGTTAAACTAATTCTAGAATTTTATCACACCATGTCAAATGGTTTAACTTTTGAAATATTAAATATAATTCTGCGAAATTTTTACCGCTGTTAAGATTTGAATAGAAAATGGCCTTTGCAAAATTTCAAGAAAATTGGTTTGGAATTGACGGAGAAGTCGCCGAAAATCATGCAATCCTGGTTAATTTGACGGCGAGTTTTTTTTTTTTATAGAGAGATGGTTTAACTATTTATTCGAATTTATAAGAATATACCCTAGGCCTGAGTCGCCCCCCGAGGTAACAGGAAAGGGGGGGGGGGGTAGGTGCTTATTAGAGTAGTTTGGGCTAATGCATTGTTGTCATTAGCCTACATATGAAATATCCAGCTGGAAATATCGGTATACCTACAGTGAATATCCCTAGAATATCGTCTATGATGTTGTAAAAATAGTCATAGGCCTATACACACGTATACATGTATCACATCACAACACAACGCGGAATTAGGCTTAAGCAGTAGCCTAGCATGTATATGCGCAAACAGCTGCGCGCGCATCTAACATATGTGTCATGGCGGGAAATTACCCTGAAAAACGTTCCGGTAGAATTTCAAGGCTATAATTTTGTATAATCAGCATTGGCGCTGTCCGCTCGCCATGTTGCCAAATCTGAAGATATTTGCCATGTGGCGATTTGTGATGTATGTTAACGAAAGTGTACGAAGCCAAAAATGAGCTGTGTAAACTGATACACTCATACAGCTCCATCTAAATACTATACCGCGAATCCCATGCGTGGCTGACACAGTGATTGCGTAAAATTCCGTGTTGGTTGGCTGTTTTAGTCAGACGGATTTGTGACTCTACGTAATATACAATCCTAGAGGTGGGTTTTACAGATGTATTCTTGAACATATTGCTATATATATACCGTCATTGCGTATAGTGTTTTGTCATTCTGATTTTCCGTTGAGAACGAATACCTCTGAAGACGACAGGATGGTTTTGCTGACATTTCATATATTGCGGCGTAACGTCTGTCATAACACTTGAACAGGCGAATCTTGCGGCATTATTAAGCCTTGTGGTCCCGTCATCATGGTCATGCTTTCCTTCAGACGACCACGCGTTTCCACGTTACTTACGAAGAGCGGCAAGCGATGGGCTGCGTCATAACGCGGCAAACACGAGGCTTCGACCCAATTGTTGGCCCAGTGTTGTAGACGGTGGACCAGTGTTGAAACAACATTGGCCAACTTCTATAGCGCCTAAATCCTCAGCGGACCGAGCTCAGAGGCGCACAAATCTTTAGCGTTATCGTGTGTCATAATCGAGGCCAAAGTAGGTTCGTCAACAGGGAGCCGGCCTACCGAGAAGCTAGGGTGGCATAGCCATGTCAAATAGATGAAATTTAAGTAATTTCCGGAATATTAACCGCGCGCATCTAACATATGTGTCATGGCGGGAAATTACCCTGAAAAACGTTCCGGTAGAATTTCAAGGCTATAATTTTGTATAATCAGCATTGGCGCTGTCCGCTCGCCATGTTGCCAAATCTGAAGATATTTGCCATGTGGCGATTTGTGATGTATGTTAACGAAAGTGTACGAAGCCAAAAATGAGCTGTGTAAACTGATACACTCATACAGCTCCATCTAAATACTATACCGCGAATCCCATGCGTGGCTGACACAGTGATTGCGTAAAATTCCGTGTTGGTTGGCTGTTTTAGTCAGACGGATTTGTGACTCTACGTAATATACAATCCTAGAGGTGGGTTTTACAGATGTATTCTTGAACATATTGCTATATATATACCGTCATTGCGTATAGTGTTTTGTCATTCTGATTTTCCGTTGAGAACGAATACCTCTGAAGACGACAGGATGGTTTTGCTGACATTTCATATATTGCGGCGTAACGTCTGTCATAACACTTGAACAGGCGAATCTTGCGGCATTATTAAGCCTTGTGGTCCCGTCATCATGGTCATGCTTTCCTTCAGACGACCACGCGTTTCCACGTTACTTACGAAGAGCGGCAAGCGATGGGCTGCGTCATAACGCGGCAAACACGAGGCTTCGACCCAATTGTTGGCCCAGTGTTGTAGACGGTGGACCAGTGTTGAAACAACATTGGCCAACTTCTATAGCGCCTAAATCCTCAGCGGACCGAGCTCAGAGGCGCACAAATCTTTAGCGTTATCATGTGTCATAATCGAGGCCAAAGTAGGTTCGTCAACAGGGAGCCGGCCTACCGAGAAGCTAGGGTGGCATAGCCATGTCAAATAGATGAAATTTAAGTAATTTCCGGAATATTAACCCTTTAACCGCCAAATTATTCAATCTGAATGTTAACCCACTTGAAGTTGTGTCTCGCTGACGCGATCCACAACTTCAAGTGAGTGAAAATTATTCAGATTTGACAAAATGGAGGTCAACTGTATTGCTCATTGATGTCACATTTTATCTTTAACGTGTTTAAAAGGTGGTACTTAATGTGCTAATAAAAAATGAAAACCCGAATATATATGCGACACCGGCGGTTAAAGGGTTAAAACTGTTTCGGCATTAAGTATTGGCACAGGCAGGGCGTTCCATAAGGCTGGGCCAGATATTGTTATATATAGATATATACTTGACGCAATGTTAGTTTTTATACGTGGAGCAACAAATCTATTTGAATTTGTGGAGCGTATATGCTACCAGGGATGCTTTGAATACGTTGTTGTGCTGAAAACAGTCACACCAAGTTTCACTTGATACTGTTTGGTTACATTATGCTGTTTGATTCGTATGTTTCAGAATACAAGCTGTCAAAGGGACATTTTCCAACAGTCTTCATAGACTATGCCAGAGAAGGAAAGTCGCCTTGATAATGAAGAACAGCTAGAATATTCTCCTATCACCACCACAGTCCATTTGAATGGGCAGATATTAAATTAATCCATTTTAGAACGATTATTACCACAAGCTGTGAAAGCTTTGAACTTAGCTAAAATACATGTAGATACTAATCATTCAGTTATCATGTTACATCATATATTATAACAAACGAATTCACCCAGTGATTATATCATCAATATTTTCATTTGTTCTTTAGGCCCTGGATAATAAAATAGGCCTATATAATCATGATAATATAGTTATATAACTAAGAGGATCAACTGTTGAATTTGTTCTCATATCTACTACATGTATATATACCTAATAAAAATACATGCATGACCTGATGACAAACCCTTTTTTTCATGCATGAATGACAAACCCATCTTTGCATGGCAAACCCTCCTTTGTCATGCATGCATGGCAAACCCTCCTTTGTCATGCATGCATGGCAAACCCTCCTTTGTCATGCATGCATGGCAAACCCTCCTTTGTCATGCATGCATGGCAAACCCTCTTTTGTCATGCATGCATGGCAAACCCTCCTTTGTCATGCATGCATGGCAAACCCTACTTTGTCATGCATGCATGACAAACCCTCATTTGTCATGCATGCATGGCAAACCCTCCTTTGTCATGCATGCATGGCTAACCCTCCTTCATCATGCATGCATGGCAAACCCTCTATAGCGAACACACCCTCCGTTGCCATGCATGCATGGCAAACCCTCCACTGCCATGAGAAACATCTCAAGTAAATTGAATACATTTTAATAAACAATGGACTCAATGAAATTAGTTTTGCCAGCAGGCTGTCAAAACCCTTATTTTAAAGTAGTTTTTCACGTCCAAATAAAAACATAAACTTTTCGTATCCCTTGGTTTATATGGAATTGCGGATAGCTATTCCTACATTTTTGGAGCTATTATTTGCAAAATAAACACTAAATAACTTGATACGTATTTTGTCCTCCATATTAGGCAATGCATAATTCTACTTCACGGTGGTGTTCATTAAAGAGAAAACAAACACAAGCTTGTCCATGGAAAAACATTTTATGGAGAAAATGTTTATTTTTAGCAAGTCTAGATTTCATGATAGAGTCTACATGCAAATAATTGCCTGTTTTAATTAGTTACCTCCCCACTTGACCAGCTGTGTTCACCTTCCCCGTGCCGCAAGTCATTGGAAAAATCACCCTCATACTGACTGCCATCTGGCCACCTCTGTAAGCCTGGAAAGTTCAATTATTGAACAAATTATTGAAAAATCTCTTATATAATTGAGAAAAATACATATTTATTTACTTGGCGCTACTGAATTGTTCGTTTCAACACAATTGACATTCTGTAAAAAACTGTAGGCTAATTTAAACATGCATTCATGATCAATACATGTTGAAGCGTATAATACAGTAGAACCTGCTATGAGCAGTCACTCTTATGAACAGCCAACCTCCGATGGGAGGCCACCTGGCCATTCCCCAAAATGACATTTCCTATACAAATATACCTCCTATGAGCAGCAACCTTTCTTAAAAGGCCACTTTTCCTGTGTCACAAGGGTGGTTGCTCATAACAGGTTCTACTGTAATTGTGACTTTAGTGAGGGCTAATTGGAAACAATTGACTGAATATTTCAGGTCTCAACCAGCCAAATAAAAACTAAAAGTTGATCTTTCTAATTTGACCTCGTCTTTCCTGTTCAAAACAAACAATGTACGATGTGAAATTATTACATGTACATTGAACTGAACATAGTGACCCCCCTCCCCCCCAAAAAAAAATCAACATACAGTACACACAAGCTATACCATTATTATAAATTGATGTCAAATCGAGGCCAAATAAGTGCATGCAATACAAGTGTTCTTTATTATAACCGGACTAAATTAATAAATTAATTGATCAATCTCGACCACACTGGTAGTACACTGGTAACTACACAGGAAATTTGTTGGAAGATTTCAATGAGAACGAACGGTTAGTAATGAGAACACAGCCCTCAAATTCCCTATCATTGTTCAATTTTACAGTTTGTAGGCTGAGAAAAACAAAAGTAAAATTAAAATGCATTCTTATTTCCTTTATATGATGAAAACAGCAACAACCAAAACCATTTCAACAGCCAGGTTGAAATGTGGTGTGCAGCAATCATAGATTTTGTAGACACAACAATCTAATATTAATTAATAATAATAATATAATTCTGACCAAGGTCTGGTTTAATCAATTAATGTTACTTGCCTCTGGTCAGCCCAGATGTGGCCATAGTACCTTTTTAAAATCTTTATGATATTATAGTTATGTAAGGTTTCGACATGGTTAACCTCCATGTGAAGTTCAATGTAGATATCAATAATGCAAAAAGAGTGATCGGGCTGAGAGTGGTGGATAGACTGACACAGAATGACAGATAATTAACAAGAACAAATACTTGCCTACCTTTTCCATGCCTCACATTATTAACAAACTCCCCCTTGTATTGTGCACCATTTGGCCAAGTGAATGTTCCATAACCAGCCTTGAAATTTCCCTCTAAATGCCCCTCATAAGATGCACCACTTTTGTATTCCTTGTATGTTTCGATGTCCTCACATTCAGCATTACTGAGCTTGGGTAAGATGTTGGTTCCACCTACAGACATCTGGCTCTCCACTCTTCCATTTTTCCCCATGATGGTCTATATATATCTGTATATATACCAACAAATAAAATATAAACAAATCCACACATGCTACATCAATACAGGGTTGTTATAAAGTAATCATGTATTTTTATAAATCAAGACCTCATATTGATAAAAAAGTAACTGTAATTGCTGGACTACATGTAATTATATTTAATTTGAGAATTGTAAAGTGTAGGAATCAGCGCTACAGGGTACCACGTCGGGGTACCAGATTATGATGCCAGCCCAGATGTCAAATTGGATAGAAAAAGAAGGCCACAACGTGGTACATAGTGTGTGGTGTTGCAGTTTTATATTTTAATACACCATGGTAGCTATTTCGTTATCGACGTCAGATAGTAAGGAATAACAAGACTACAGAAGTCCAGGAGCTCCCGCTCCGAATCAGAATTTGATTTAAGGAATTTTGTGTAGGGTTATTATTGTAGTCCTAGGCTAGGTCAAAAATCAAGACGCAAGACAACTAGGTCGAAGAAGCTCAGTCTAAGAGTAAGATAAGAACTAGACAGTCTGTCAGAGATTGCAAACCTCCATTGAAATTAATGATCCTAATCAGTATCTCAGTAATGGTCTACCTATCTAGCACGGTTTACCCGATATCAGGCCAATCAAGGTAACTAATAGCTGATTTACGGTCACTTTGAATTCAATATGAACTAGTTAAAAAATTTAAGGGTGCATCCTCCCCTGAAACCTCAAATTTTGTTTTATAGTAATGGACTATCATCTAACACAGTTTGCAAAATATTGGGCATGTGAAAGTAGATAATGGCCGATAGGGGGCCATTTTGAATTTGATCGAGTCAGAATTTTTCAAGATGCATCCTGAGCTGAAATCTCACATTTCATTCTGTAGTAATCGTCTAGCCATCTAGCACGGTTTACCAAATATCGGCCATGTGAAAGTGAATAATGGCCAATAGGCGGCCATTTTGAATTTGATCGAGTCTAAATTTTTTAAGATACATTCTCTCCTGAAATCTCACATTTTGTTTTATAGTAATGATCTAGCCATCTAGCCCAGTTTACCAAATAACTGCCATGTGAAAGTGAATAATGGCCTAAAGGCGGCTATTTTGCATTTGATCAAGTCAAAATTTTCCAAGATGCATCCTCAGCTGAAATCTCACATTTCGTTCTATAGTAATGGTCTAGCCATCTAGCACGGTTTACCAAATATCGGCCATGTGAAAGTGAATAATGGCCGATAGGAGTCCATTTTGAATTTGATCAAGTCGAAATTTTTCATGATGCATCCTCTCCTGAAATCTCACATTTTGTTTTATAGTAATGGTCTAGCCATCTAGTACGGTTACGAAATAACGGCTATGTGAAAGTGAATAATGGCCAAATGGCGGCCATTTTGAATTTGATCAAGTCAATTTTTTTTAAGATGCATCCTCTCCTGAAATCTCACATTTTGTTTTATAGTAATGGTCCAGCTATCTAACACGGTTTACCAAATATCAGCAATATGAAAGTAATTACCGTATATCCCAGCGTATAGTGCGACGCCATGTATAATACGAGTTAAGATTTGAGGCCTTGGATGACCTGAAAAACGTCTACCCCTCTGTATAATACGACCTCAAATTTTGGATGTCAGCAGCGTCCCGGTCGACAGCGTTCCGGGCCATCTAAATGTGAGGCATGGATATTATCTTATTCTACTAAATAGCGCCGTGACACTTGCATAGACGATGCTCAATGACGGGAACAGCGGCAACAAAACAGCTCTGCAAAACCAAAGGGCAGTATCTCCTTACTTATAAAGTAAGCAAATACTGTATTTTCATTTTCCACGGCAGAGTGGATGTCATCGGGACTGTCTCGATCGGCAGACATTCTGAGGCCTGCATAGGCTACATATATATACACACAGGTTTAAAATACCCGAATTTATATTTCGCCGACAAATTTATATTATTTTAATTTATCTATTAGAAAGAGACCATATTTTAATATCGTCGTGCTCAAATAAGAACATTCCAAGATGAAATGTGATTGTAAATCATTTGCAGACTAACCCATTGTCTAGACACACAAGAGGTGTTTGGTTATATAAGTGTCAGGGTACAATAACACAGCAGCGCTCCATTAACTACAGCTAACAGATACCACCATTTGCTCAATACCGTATCAGCCGCGGCAACAGCGGTAGGCGTTAATGTTATCCCAACAGTATGGACATTCTGAGGCCTACATGTATAGAATTTGCGATAGGAGATATAATCAGTGATATCTTGTTATATTTCGTCAACGCATTCTCTCATTCCGATATGAAAATATCATGTTCAGATTTGTCGTACACAATAGAACACTCCCATATGAAAGGCGATCTTAGATTAAATCATTATTAATATAAATGGTCAGGAGTGTGAATTGGTTGCAGAATAACGGCGTCATTTATCTGCCCGTGGTTGTCAAAGGTGCCACGCGTGTCGGCGGGAATGTGAGACGGGGGCTCCCGGCAAACACGACCCATTCACCCAATGCTGGTACAATGTTGTGTCAGCGTCGAAGACGGTGGCCTAACAATGTACCAGCATTGGGTAAACGTCTCTTGTTTGCTACTAGTTGGAAAGGCACAGTCTTGTTGTATCGTGTGTATAGGCCTGCTCACCAAACACGCTGACTGGCCTATGTTTAAAGATACGTTCTACCGCTAGAGAACTTACCGCTGAACCTACGGCTAGAGAGCTAAAAATTTATATTAAATTCTACATCTATGTATAATACGAGGTGCCTTTTTGTGACATGAATAGCCAAGAAAAAACATCGCATTATACACGGGGATATACGGTAGTGGCCGATAGGCGGCCATTTTGAATTCGATTGAGTCGAAAGTTTTTAAAAGGCATCCTCTCCCGAAACGTCACATTTTGTTTTATAGTGATGGTCTAGCTATCTAGCTCGGTTTACCTGATATCAGGCCTATCAACGTAAATAATGCTGATTGTTGGCCATTTTGAATTCAGAAGTTAAAAATTTTCAGGGTGCATCTTCCCCCGAAAACTCACACTTTGTTTCATAGTAATGGTCTAGCAGTCTACCACGGTTTATCAAATATCGGCCATGTGAAAATGAATAATGTCCGAAAAGGCGGCCATTTTGTACTTGATCAAGTCAATTTTTTTCAAGATGCATCCTCATCTGAAATCTCACATTTCGTTTTATAGTAATGGTCTAGCCATCTAGCACGGTTTACCAAATATCGGCCATGTGAAAGTGAATAATGGCCGATAAACGGCCATTTTGAATTTTATAGGGTCGAATTTTCAGGGTTCCCACAGACATCCGGAGATGAAATTCTATGACTTTTCCATGACTTTCCATGACCATTTTTTGAGAATTCCATGACTTCGAAACTAACAAAATATACAGATGTACAGCCTCCACTACCCCAGCGACCCGATCTAAAACGACTTTATAAAGCATATCTGTACCCAGCGGGTGTTGAGGCAGTCGGACGACCCCTCTCCCCCACACACGTACCATGTGAAAGTTTACAGTGCGTTATACCAGTCGTCAGATTAATGTCTATCGCATGTTTTTCGCTGATTTCTCAGTCAATTCTCAACCCATTTTGAAGAAATTTTGCTAGGACTATTTTCGAGTCACGCAGCGACTACCATAAATTTTCAACAAAAAATATAACATAGTTCAAAAGTTAGACTATTTGACATGTAGTAAATTTGTAATTACGACGTCCCTCTTTAAACCAATTAAACTGGGTAAACTAGGAGGGTCTAGTTTTTTGTCAACAAAAAACTAGGTGTCTCCCAGCAGCATAACGATAAAGGTTGATAGCTAATGGATGTGCTGCCAATGGATTTTGTGATTTATGTTATTAAGTGACCACTGTGGACAGTAGAGTCTATGTATTTTGTTGTGATGGAACTCGTTTTTTATATCTACAGTAACTAAATCGTCTTCAGGCTCAATCAGTTGGGCAACAATTTTTATATCTTCACACTGAAATGTCACGTTACAGGATTACAACAAATGTCATTCACTACTCCAACTGGCCTGAGATTCTGTATTAAGCAGAATTTATTATTCTGTTTTGAAACCACGGCGATGTGCAAAACACAATGTGGCTTGTCGACTCTCCCAGCAAACACGAGACGTTGACCCAATGCTGGTCGAATGCTGGCCCACAGTCTGCCATGCAGGCCCAGCTTCAAACCAGCACTGGTTCAACACCTCGTGTTTGATGGGCTACGGGTCTGGCAGTGCATTCCCAAGGTAACACGAGAAATAGTTGGTTTAAAGTTGGGCCAGCATCGTAGACGATGGACCAACATTGAACCAACACTGGATCAATATATCGAGCTAGCGGGGCATGTTGGTGGCGAGTACAAGCCTACACCGACCCAATGCTTGCTAAATGTTGGGCCAGCGTCGCCAATGCTTGCCAGTATCCAGGATTTTGTGCACATGGATAGCATACACCGCCCCAAATGTTGGCCAGTCAAGCACACAATGGCTATACCAGCACGTTGCTATAATTAAAATAAAGCTGGGTTAATGTTGGCCCGCCGTCTGTGACGCTGGCCCACATTCAGCGTCACCCCAATACTGGGCTAATGTTGGCTCAGCGTCGAAGATGGTGGGCCAACATTAGCACAGCACTGGGTCAACGTCTCATGTTTGCTGGTGCGGCTGCGCAATGGATACCGCTGGACAGACGGACATGACAGTGCACTGAGCGGACAAATGTAAACAAACATGTCCCCACCTCTGTGTACAAAGGGGCTGACTTAATTAAAAAATTAAAAAAATTTCAGCCCTGAATTGCATTACATGCCAGATGGTCTAACTTTGTAGTAGCTATACAATATTTTTCAATGAAAATTTCACGGTAGTCACCGCATGACTTGGAAATGGTCCTTGCAAAATTTCATGAAAATCGGTTGAGAATTGATTGAGAAATGGGCGAAAACATGCGATACAAGTTATTTTGACAGCGGGTTATAGGTAGATTGTCAGTTTCATTGTGTGGCAAAAGTTCATCAAATCTACATATTTTTCTCAAAAGAAATGCGAGAGAAATGTGAAAATTCAAATTTCCATGACTTTTCCATGACTTTTCCAGGCCTGGATTTTATTTTTTCATTTTCCATGGTTTTCCATGATTTTCCATGACTGTGGGAACCCTGATTTTTTCAAGATGCATCCTCTCCTGAAATCACACATTTTGTTTGATAGTAATCAGGTAATGGTCTAGCCATCTACACTGTAGCACGGTTTACCAAATAACGGCCATTTGAAAGTGAATAATGGCCGATTGGCGGCCATTTTGAACTTGGTCAAATTGATTTTTTTCAAAATGCATCCTCCCCTGAAACATGACAATTTGTTTGATAGTAATGGTGTAGCTATCTTGAGCCGTTTTCATGATAGGCCTGTCGAGGTGAATAATGGCCGATAGGCGGCCATTTTGAATTTTATCAACTTGAAATTTTTCAAGATGCATCCTCTCCTGAAACCCGACAATTTGTTTGATAGTAATGGTGTAGCTATCTTGAGCGGTTTTCATGATATTCCGCAATATCAGGCCTGACGAGGTGAATAATGGCCGATAGGCGGCCATTTTTAATTTTATCGGCTTGAAATTTTTCAAGATGCATCCTCTCCTGAAACCTCACAATTTGTTTTATAGTAATTTGCAGCTATCTTGAGCGGTTTTCATGATATTCCGCAAAATATTTCAGTCGGATTTACCGATGTTATAAATTAGGTCAAAGTGCTGGGTCAACTTCAAGGTCAAGGTCCAAAAACCTGAAAAAGCACAACTAGGGACCTTAGAGAACATGTACTGCAGTATGACTGTCATCGGCCTAGTACTTTTCGAGATCTGCTCCGGGAACGAAGTGTGCGTCAAAACGTCTAAATAGGTCATAGTTCTGAACCAAAAGTAGGTCAAAGTTCATATACCCCAAAAGGCACAACTAGACCCCCTAGGGGTGCTGTGTGTAAAATTTGAAGACAATCGGACAAGTACTTTCAGAGATATGCTCAGGAAACAAATTGTTTACGGACGGCCCAACGCCGTAACATCATCATTTTCTCCTCTGCGACCTTACGTATTGAATTCGGATTAAAAATATTTTAACCTGTCCATTAGCCACCTGGAAGTAACCCACATACCAAAAATTGTTATCCTAGCTTATTTTCTTACAAAGTTATAGGCAAAAGAAGAGGTAAAAATAAAACGGAGGCGGAATCCATAGCTCCCTCCGTCTCACCTACGGTGACGGCGGGAGCTAAAAATATATGACCGCACTGAAGTGCCCTATCGTGGTATCGGTGTTCGACGTAGCGATACTGCGGTGTTTTTATTTTAATACAGCAGTATAGGCAACTAATTGCGGTAAGTGAAAGGAGAAATGAAACATGGTAATCTGTGGTATCAGGTCACCCCGGTACCTTAGGTGAATTTGTGTGTGGCGGTAGTAAAAAACACACCTGGTGGTACCAAGAGTAAGAGGTCGCAAGACAGGGTGGCCCCGTCAAAATGGTGCAAAAAAACAGAGAGGCGACAGACAAGCGCTATCGAGGTACCCTAGGGTACAGCGGTAAAAAAATGGAGATTACCGTACATTTTACTTTAGCCTAGGGCCTAACCCCTTGTCTGTTCAAAATGAAAGTTAGCTTTTCGGTATCCAGTCAGTCAATTCTCAAGCGATTTTGATGAAATTTTTGTAAGCCTAAGAATTTTCTAATCATTAACATCGATCCTGAAAATTTCGTAAACCTTGTCATTTGTTTTCTAAATCACAAAAAAATACATTATGTCCGAACATGAGTGGGTAAGGTGGATGGCATGAGCCAGTGATGTGGAGACTACCCATCAAACACAATACATTAACCTGATACTGTTTCAATGCCTGTGACGACAGCCAAACATTGAAACAGCAGAAGTAGACTGAGTGAATGAGGTGAAGAAGATGAGTGAGGTGAAAAAGATGAGAGTGGAATGCGGAGAATATTGTGATGATATTATGTGTGATGATATTGATATGCTTTTTATTATTAATTTGTACTAAAATCTTTTTATGTGGGCCACCTTTCAATATCTCGGGCCGAATCGGCATGAAATAAATAATTTATTTCAAGAACTGTTCTAAAGAGTATTTTTAAAAAGCTTAAGTCCCCACCCATCCCACATAGATTTCGCAGCCAAAATGCCTCAATAAATAGAGAAATACACTACTGTCATCTAACCATGTAAAAAAGGTGACGTCAGAATAACACCAAAATTTAATATGGCCAGGGTAAGGTCCTTCCTTGATACAAATCAGTGAAGCGGTCAAGCTCTTGAGAGCTGTGATTTCTTGACCATCTTGGATTTTGCTGAGAAAAAAGAAAAACGATACTCCAGACTAATTTTTCAGGGCCAGTGAGCATACCCAAAAGATCAAATACCAAATTAATCAGAAAGAGCTAGCTAAGACATTTATAATGATATCAAAATGAAAAAAAACTTTAATTGCGATGTTTTTTACAAATTAATTCAGCGCTTCAAGGGTTAAAGAAAATTATAAGAAAAACAATTTTTATGTAAAAAATAAAACGTCTTCCTCATTAAAAAATCGCTCACGAGTGTCAATGAACGCGGCAAGCAGAAATATGTCTTTGTGTCATATCTGTTCTAATATCAATCAAAAAAGGCTTCTTATATTCTGTAATTGTGTAGGGTGGTGGAGGGTATTTTCGCACCTGTAGGGGGTATTTTCTGGCACCAGGTTTTTTTTCCTTAGTTCTTACTTAAATGGTTTTGTAAATTTTCATCTTGTTTTGATTTTCAGCCGTTGACAGGTGTTTTAATCCTTTAAGCCATCAAGATGCATGAAAACATAATTTTACATCTCTGAAAACAGACTTAATTTTTCTATATTGTAATAACTAAGGGTTTTAGAACGACAATTTCCATGAAACTGGTTAACCAATTCATTGCAATTTTCTGTAATTTTTAAACCACATAAAATTATCTTCATCCACTACAAGTCCAGAATTGCGACAAAAATTCACGGCTTGTACAAGTTGTAATGGATAGAGATGACAATGATAAATTCGGGCTTGAAAGAGTTAATGCAGCTCATATAAAAATATTTTTGTTACTCGTCAAACTTTTTTTCATCCGCCATGAAAATAGTTCCTTTTTATTTTACGTCCCAGAAAATGCCGATTTTTTTTCAGCTACTAAAACTCAAAATCAGTCAAATTTTATTTTTTAATAATATTTTTGCAGATGGTTGAATCAGGTTGAAATAAAAACATGTGCCGGAAGAAATCCTGGATCCACTTGGAAACAAACTAAATGAAAAATATATCAACTGCAAGAAAACTCTCCAGAAACATGATAGGAAATTGAAATGCTCTATGCTCCCTATTCCCAATTGACCCGGAGGTATATTTTTTTCAAACCGGTAGTTGCTCAGACATATCAATCATAATAAGACCCATCATATCCATACTCGTGTATCCTGTGCACCCTGTGAGCCGTATTCGCTTGGGACGTTAGGTGCGTGAAAACTAGGCCTACTGCTACCACCCTAAAACTAGTAAAAGGCTAGCCCCAGGAGACGCAGTGTTGCGTCTCCTGGGGATAGTAAAAGGCTAAATCACTTTAAATGACCTTAAGTTTAACCTAGGTCTAGGACTAGGTCACGTTTCACGCTAAATCGTAGTGAAATCGTAGGGTGGTGGCAGTAGTTTTCGCGCACCTAACCGAATACGGCCCACAATGTGCACAGAATGGACGCGTATGAATATTGTGGGTCGTATTATGATCGGTCCATCTCAGCCACTTCCGGTTTGAAAAAAATAAACTTCCGGGTCAATTAAGAATAGGGAGCATAGTCTGTATTTTTTCGCACCTCGTTTTTGTTTGCCCTTCTTAAAGGGTTTTGTAAATTTTTGTCCTGTTTTAGACATGTTGTGTGCAGTGATGTCGTGTCGTGGGGGCTCAGAGAACCACGTGAATCAGATGGTTTGTCTGACTGACCTAGAGTTGGACGTAAAAGAACCTTAATGGACGTAGGCGCAGTTTCAATCCAGCGAGACCCCAGAAAATTCACAATGTGGTGCGATAGCACCCGTGGTGCGATAGCACTCTGAGCCGTTAGTCTTCCTAACTAGGAAGTTGTGCTCAGTATATACAAAACAAACAAATCGCTGTGGGCCATATTTGGTTAGGTGTGCGAAAACTACCGCCACCATCCTATACTCTACGTCAAATTAAAAATGATTAACCAGTATCGCATGTTTTTTGGCGATTTCTCTGTCAATTATAAACCGATTTCCTGCAAATTTTAAAAAGGTTATTTCCTATTCAAATCCTAACAGCCCTGAAAATTTCATAAAATTATATAGCGTATTTCAAAAGTTAGACCATTTGTAAATTGAAATTACGACGTCGCTCTATAACCCCATTAAACTAATTGTAGAATTTTATTACAGGGCGAATGGTCTAACTTTTGAAATACTAAATATAATTTTTTAAATTTTTCACCGCTGAAAAATGGCCTTTGCAAAATTTCAGGAAAATCGGTTCAGAATTGCAGAGAAATCGCCGAAAATCATGCGATCCTGGTTAATTTGACGGCAAGTATAGAGTATTTTATTCTCCTATGTTTCTGGGGGAGTTTTCGCGCAGTTGAGGGTATTTTCGCACACCGCATTGTGTAACAGCGTGGAGACCCATGTTAATGTTGCATATATATTTCATTTAGCTAAGTTTGTTTCCAAATGGATTTGGGATTCTTTCCGGCACATGTCTGTTATTATTTCAACCTGATAGGTCTACAACCATATGCAAAAAATATATAAAAATGTAATTTAAATGATTTTGAGTTTTAAAAGCCAAAAAATCTGCATTTTCTGTGACTTAAAATAAAAAGGAACTAGACCTAGATCTATTTTAATGGAGGATGAAAAAAAAGTTTGCCGCGAAACGACGTGATTTTTATATACGCTGCATTAAAACAGGATTATAAAAATTTACAAAACCCTTTAAGAACTAGACTTTATAGTCTAGCTAGGGAGGCCAAAGCGGTGTATTAGCTGACTTGACAGAGACAAACAAGCAAAAAACACTCCATATACAAACAGCTCTAGCATTATCATTTCAGCATAATTTTTCTAGCAGCTTTGTAGATAGGTATTACTGTGCTTTTGCATTGAATAAGCGAAAGTTGAAATTGACCAATTTTCATTTTTTGGGCGATTCCGATGGCGGCCATTTTGAGTTTATCTCATTTTTGGGCTAAAAAATAGGCATTTTGACAGGAGTTTCTAGAATTTAAAATTCATCAAAAAAATAAGCAAAATATATCATGTTGAGAGTAATGACTTAAATTTCTGAAATTTGGGTGATAATGCGTGATAGCATGTTTTTTCACGAAAATATAGATAAAATACTGAAAAATTACCAAAAATAACACCCTTTTCTCTCATTTTTTTCCAAAATTTCATGATCTCGACTTCTCATTTAGTCTATAATTGTTTTTTTCATTGTTATTATTTATAATGATACTTTATTGATTATTGTAACCTACAAGTAAACTTTTAACATTATCTATTAATACCATTTAACACTGAAAAATCTTGAGATGAATTAACTGATTTTTGTCATTTTTTTTAGCTGAAATTTTATGACATATCCAGCATGTTGGGCTTTTTTTTTAAATTAGTGATAGAGTTTCTAGATTTTAGAAAGCACCAAAAAAATAAGTTAAATAGACTACCGTAAAATTTCCAATTGTAGCCGCGGCTTTAATTAGAATGTAAAAAATAATTTTAAATGCCCAATGCCAAAAGTCCACTTGCGGCTTCTATTTGAGGTTTTGCGTGAAAAATTGAATCACCCACCCCGCGGCTATGAATCTCAATTGCCGGTAGCGATCACCCAACCCTTCATGTCCAATGCTCATATAAAGACATATGTCATATAAATCGATTTGATGCTAAAATTAGTCGGAAAGTTTATTTTACATAGCGCTATTTAAACATGTTTTACATTGCAAATCGTTCAGAGAATCTATTAAAAAGATACGCCATGCATAATTATATAAATAATAATGTATATCATGTCTATAGCACACTGAATGTCAGCGTGTGGTATTCAGCATGTTGCGTTCTAAACAGTGCGACGCCGTGTAGACACCGTCATAATCTGATAATTGTGTAACAACACAGCCTGTCAGTCGGCAACAACACCCCTCTCCTGCCGTGAGCTGTCAGTCATGGGAGAGGCGAGCGCGTCGTCACTTGACCAGTTGCTGACTGTACAGCTTGCACGAGATGTCGATGCAGAGTCGGCTAAATGCTGACAAATGATGTGACATCATCATGTCTACAGTGAACCAGCAGTTGGCGTTGCCCAAATAAGCGTACCACCACGCGCCCACTTTCCTCTCCTCTTCTGCGTGGGATATATCAACTTTAGCCATACACTGTTTGTGTAGGCCGACATGGCTGGTCCACACATGGTGATGCTGGTTTAAAATGCTTAACGGTGAAGACCACAAATAACCATTGTAGTGTATACCGGTATATGTAATTGCCACTTGTATTTTATAAAGGACATTTAATACATATATATATATATAATAATATATATAAAAATATTTCAATCTGTTAGACTGAGTAAGTAGGCTTAACATGGCAACTGTGACTAGGCCTATAGCGCTTGTAGGGTTACATTACCTGCGCTATCGTCACACATTGTACATGTTGTATGTGAATATAACACCTCATGTCTGTAAAGGGTTAGAAGCTATCTGGGCTTATATAGCGTGTGCTCTATTAGCGCGGTTAGAGTAGCTGGCGGCCGCCGTCTTGATAAACAACTGGTCATTGTCCTTTTTATAAGATAAGAAAATAGTTTTGGTTCTTGACAAATCTCAAAAGTCGCCATGCGGCTTCAATTGGAGGTTTTCAAAGTAGGAAACTTTTTGTAAAAAAAATGTAATTTTTTGAAAGTTTGGGGGGCAGCTCCTATTGGAGATGCGGCTACAATTAGAAATTGTACTAGGTTTAGATCATGTTAAGGGAAATTGAGACCTGAATTTTTAAAATTTAAGTGACAATGCGTGATTCCTATGTTTTTCCTGGTAGCAGGTCACTTCGTACCATGTCCACTTCTTAACCTACCAATTCTTACCACAAAAAAAAATAGACCTACCAGTTCGTACCACCTCTACCTACCACTTCGTACCACTTCTACCTACCACTTCGTACCCCTTTTTTCAAATGTTTTATGTCGCGAGATGGAGTCTATTATAAAACTTATAATAATAATATTATAAATCTTATAATAATAACAGTAGATATATAATAAAAATATTGAATATATATTTTCTAAACTCCGGCAGTAGATTCACGCTAGTTATACCTCCGTTTTATAGTTATCAATTCACGGGAACCTACATGAATTTGAATTACCTGTGACGAATTATAACTTAGACAATTTTTAATAAAATATCAAGTGTGATTCATCGTTGGAATCGCTTACTTTATAACAATAACTTTGTTACAAAAACGTCGTATTTTATTTTTTTACTGTGTTAGAATTACGAGTATTAAAGCAGCATCAAATTCACGACAATTATTGTAAAACTTCAGTATTCAATTCACGCTAACTTACTCGAATTTGAACCAATTCTAACTTTGTCAGTTTACAATTTATTATGAAGTGTGACACATCGTTGGAAT
This sequence comes from Flabesymbios commensalis, assembly GCA_964017125.1. NCBI lineage: Eukaryota > Metazoa > Annelida > Polychaeta > Terebellida > Flabelligeridae > Flabesymbios > Flabesymbios commensalis. Next base: position 38,272,951 of record OZ024916.1, on the reverse strand, counting down.
CGCTTACATTATTACAATATATATCGATTTTGAGGTTATGTCATACTGCCACCTGTCGCCACTCTGGACAGTTTTTTCGTAGGTTCTCAAGCATTCAACGAAGGGAGTAGGCCTATTACCTCAGAGAAGGTGAGTAGTAAATCTACTCCTGTGACTCACGAGAAGGTGTGAAGGTGACGAAAGGCAATTGGATTTTAAAAGTGTTGATTATAAAATTACAATAATTAAAAACGGACACATACTTATAGATTATTAGTCTATAAACTAATTAGTCACGAGATCTGAGAATTATTTTCGTAGCGATGTTGCGAAGAGAGTAATATCACAGAGAAGGGTACGTGGTACACTGACTGCTGACAAGTTCAGACAATAGCCAATATTTTCAGACAATACAATATTTTTATTGCATAAAAGATTAGTTGCGAGAAGAGTTTGATTTACTATATTTAAACTTCTATTTGTCAAATAAATTCAATCCTTAAAAGTTAAGTTTATTTTATTTTTAACCCACTTGGAGTTGTGTCTCGCTGCCGCAAGCCACAACTTTAAGTGTGTGGACATTACTCATATTTGTGTAATTTGGGACGAAATATTTGCATCAATAACAGTGACTTGATCGCCTGAAAAAATGAATTAATAATGACTATAGTAGTGATTAGCGGTGAAAGGGTTAATCTTTGAGGTTCATTTCTTGAAATGTGGGGCCGGTTTTTATATGGCACATCACATATATATGACACTAATATTGAGCATGTTGTAGTTTATAAATGTTTTATTATATTTTATAACAGCCGATTATCGGGAATAACTAACGGCTTAAACGTGATGTGAAAAAAAGATTGAAGATGGATGAGTGCCGAGCTCATCTGGTGATGTATAAATATTATTTTTCAAATTATTTAGGCCTCTAAATCGGTGTCTCTCTGTATATCCAAAGGGTGCCAGTGGTGCGAGAATTAACGGCTTAAGCGTTGCAAAGGTGTGTTTTCATAACAATGCCTGTGGCTATTAGTGGCATCACCTGCACTGATTATAGTAATGGGATTAGACTGTTGACAGATCTGAAGCCAAATACAGTGCGTCTGACATGTTATTAAATAACATTTCTATTTTGATACAGTCTGTTTGTTTTTTCTGCTATCAGCTAGTAAGGAGTATATTATCAACTGATTATGAGCATAATATGTCTCATTGTTGAAATTATTTAAGCGCTACAGTATTTACCAAACCGTAAATTATAAACATTTTATCTTTATCACTCGATTACGAGTAAGACATGTTAGCTTTTTTGTGGTTTATTCAACTTCATATAATAAATTGTTGTAGAGTTAGTCCATGTAGAGGTAAGTGACAGCTTGAAACCCTTAAATCGCTAATATTATAAGCGCAACTATTGTAATGTTCACCCACTTGAAGTTGTGGGTTGCGGTAACAAGACACAACTTTAAGTGGGTGAACATTTAAAATATTTAATTTAGCGGTTGAGGAGTTAAGCTGTCATCAGCTTGCGAAGATGAGCTGTGAATTACTCCAACTGATAACACACCTGTTAGGGATTAGGCTCCGAGCCATAGGTGTTTTGAGTGATAGCTGACGCTGTCAAAGGCTTGCACGGGTGAAAGCTGTGATCTGAATTTTAAACACTTAGCAGGCCTACCTGTGGTAATCATGTAGTAATCGATCATCAATTATCAAATTTAAAACAGGCCTTCAGATTTGAAAATCGGTGGCGAGTGAAAAAAAGCTCACCTAAAAATGGTGAGGTGAGTGATCACTCACCACAATTAACCACAATGCTAAACGGGTTAGTGAAATTTAAAAAAGGGATTTGAGGTTAAAAAAACTAACGACATCTAAGGCCAAAACAAATCATTATGTTTGTTGCCGATTTGTTGTCATTTGTTGAAATTTAATTCATTTTTTATATTATTTTTTGTCACTTTAACCAATCGGCAGAGGTGGGCAAGTGGTCGCCACATCGCCACATGTGGCGACAGAAGCAAAATATCTGTAATGTAAATATTAAAAAATGACCATTGAAAGCACCTAAAAGTAGCCATTTGTGGCGATAGGACCCATTACACCTGCCCACCCCTGATCGGAGATTTATTTTATTTCATTTCCATGCATGTCCTGTCTGTATATAATGTTACATGTTGTATTGTATTGTAAACATATTTATTTCAATTGGATGACCCAATAAGATGCCAAAATAAACCTCTGAGCTATTAGGGGTTTGCTCTCTGGAACTTACTGTCAAAGCAACATTCATACAAACTGAGCTAAATAACTGGTTATGCACATCCTTTCATAATGTAGTGGGAACTAGGCCTACACCTGCCAGTGACAGGATGGGTTATGCACAGACAAATGTTTCGCCCTGGCCTGATACTCCAATTGGAGGGCTGTTGGTTTAAATAATTTCAAAGTTAAAATGTGTGAGGCAGAACTATACAATCAAATAAACATGAGACTTTAACCCGATGGTGGATTAATGTTGGCCCGCCGTTTGCGAATCTGGCCCAACATCAAATCAGCATGAGGCACCGTCAGCGCCTCGTGTTTGCTGAGAATACGTCGTTCTAAAAATAGACATTCACACACATGTAACTTACACCACAACCATGGCAAGCAGTCAGATGTAAACAATAGCACGTGTGCATGCGTGCAGCGCACATCCGCCGCACATGCGCATCAGTGTAATACTGGGACTTCCAAACAAACACAGGACAATCGAATGGCTGTTCAGTGTTTGCATCATGTACGCTTTTGCGTTGTTTTGCTATGACACAGACAATCCACTATTAATAGGTCCTATTTTCATACATCGTTGGGATTTTTTTTGCGGGTAGAAAAAGTTGTTTGACCAAGTTGACACAAACGTATCGACAACGAAAACATCCACTCTAATGGGCCTATTTGGGAGGTTAGAGCGCCTGTTCAGACAGCCAGCTTCCAGGGCTAGCTATCAAACAGTCATGGAGTCTGATCGCTGGCGCTTTCAAGATAAAGTTAAAGATAAATCTATTAAACATCTCCTATGCCAGGAGCAAAGCTATAAAATAAGTTTAGGTCACATATGTTTTGATCGGACGGAATAAGCAATATTTTACTTCGGGAAATCAAATAAAATAAGCTTTAATCGCATATGTTTTGATAGGGTCTGTCAGAAATCGGAAACAAACAATATTTTTTTTAGACCTGACGACGTGAGGTGCGCTGTATTTCACTCCCCTGACTTCACCTTCGCGTGAGTTATGGTGCGCGTGCGCGATCGCGCACGCTAAATCTGAAGGCCTGTTTAAAAGATAAAGTCTTACATCTGTATATCGTTGACAAAATATGATGTAGGCTTTTAAATATGGTATTGATGAAATCGATGCAATATAATAAAATACACACAGAAATACATAACTTTGACAAATACATATATATCTCATAGTAAACCTGTCTAAATAATTAGGACAAAGACATATATTTATTTATGATGATTCTGAATAATTCCTATATGCAGAATTTTATCAGCAAATTAAACCTGTCTACAAATCAAGTCAATTTAAGACAAAAACATATATTTGTTCTTATGACTGGACGAACTGGTTGCTTTCTGGTACAAAGCATATAAACCTGTCTAAATAATTAAGACAAAGACATCTATTTATTTCTGATGATTCTGAATAATTGCCAATCTGCAGAATGCAATCCATACCCGCCCTACCGCCGTACAAAAACCCGCCCAGTGCGTCAGTTCAAAAATGCTAATTGGGAAGCTATCAGGCAACAAATTAGGAGCTGCTGGACCTCCTTTTCAAAAAAAAGTCCTAGCCGATCTGTCAATGAAAATTGGTTGAAACTAAAATCCATCCTAAATCAATGCCTGGACAAATTTATACCGACCAAAATGACTTCCCCTCGGGAAAATCTACCTTGGCTATCCAAATCACTTCTCGCATCTATTCGGAAAAAAGCATCTCTATATAATAAAGCCAAGCGTACGAATAAAGCTGACCTTTGGGCAAAGTACAAATTATGTAAACGGCAGACCCAGCGTGCCATCAGGTCTGCCAGGTGGTTTTTTTGAAAAACAAACTTTCTGAATCTTTAGAACAAAAAAATTCAAAACCACTCTGGCGTTATATCAAATCAAAACGTCAGGATGGAAATGGTGTCTCTCCTTTGAAGGAAAACGGCCAGCTGCATTCAGATAGCAGACGTAAGGCCAAAATATTAAACAACCAATTTTGCTCAGTTTTTACCTCAGAAGACACCACAAATATACCTAAACTACCCGGACCACCGAATACTGAAATGCCTAAATTTGAAATTACTGTTCAAAGTGTAACTAAATTACTCGAGGGTTTAAACGGCGGGAAGGCACCCGGACCAGACGAGCTCCCGAATCTGATTCTGAAGAATGCTGCCAACGAAATATCTCCCTTTCTTAAAATTATTTTTGATCAATCTCTACAGACGGGCAAATTACCAGATGACTGGGTAGAGGCTAATGTTGCCCCAGTCTTCAAAAAAGGGGATCAGCACTCTCCGGCAAACTACAGGCCGATATCCCTCACATGTGTTTGTGCCAAATTACTCGAACACATCATTTGTAAACAAATTCTGTCCCATTTTTCGGAAAACAAAATTTTAACACCTGTACAACATGGCTTTCGCTCAAAACACTCATGCGAAAGCCAGCTTTTGATTACAACTGATGAATTTATTCAAAATTTTGAAGGCAAGACACAAACAGATGTTGTTGTCTTAGATTTTAGTAAGGCCTTTGACGTTGTCCCCCATCAACGCCTCTTACACAAACTCGACCACTATGGAATTCGGGGAACAACTCTTAATTGGATTCAAAATTTCTTGACCAATAGAACCTAAAAAGTAGTAGTTGATGGCAGCTCTTCAGAATCAGCTCGTGTAAAGTCCGGTGTGCCCCAGGGTACTGTTCTCGGACCCCTACTATTCTTGACCTACATTAATGACCTCCCTTCCACGGTCTCGTCGCAGGTTCGTCTCTTTGCAGATGACTGTCTCCTGTATCGCCCGATAAAATGTCGGGCAGATCAGGAGAAACTGCAGGGAGACCTATCTGCGTTACAGGACTGGGCAGATCGATGGGGGATGTGCTTCAACCCCTCGAAATGCTCGGTCCTGAGGGTGTCCAGGCCGAAATAAAAAAACCTGGAATTCCAGTACACCCTGAAAGGTGAAACATTAGAAAATGTTTCATCAACACCATATCTTGGTGTTTGCCTTAGCGAGACTCTGGAATGGGAGGCCCACATTAACAAAATTACAAGTAAAGTGAATTCCACCCTGGGCTTCCTTCGGAGGAACCTGAAGGCATGTCCCCCTAAATTAAGGGAGACTGCCTATTTCTCCCTGGTCAGATCATCCTTAGAATATTCTTCAGCAGTTTGGAACCCCTTTAGACAAAAAGACATTGATAAATTAGAAAAAAATCAAAGAGCAGCAGCAAGATTTGTCACCCAAAATTATAGACAAACAGCCAGTGTGACATCTCTCATTCAGAACTTGGGCTGGACTGACTTGAAAACAAGACGAAAAAATTCTAGGCTTTTATGTATGTTCAAAATTTTAAATGAGTTAGTTGAAATTCCTATCAATGACCGTTTAATCCCAGCAGATAGAAGAACACGTGGTGGGCACAATCAGGCTTATAAACACATCAGAGCTAACACCACACTGGGACAAAATTCTTTTTGGCATCGAACTATCCCTGATTGGAATTCTCTTCCGGCAGCTGCCACAGAATCGAAAACTGTGGCAGCATTCAAGAGTCAGCTGGTCGACTAGATCTGCCAGCCTCTTTCCCCCCCTCCAGCCTGATACTCCACAATGGAGGACTGCTGGAGTATTAACTCAAAGTCAAAGTCATACATATATATAATTATATATAGCATAACAAACATGTCTACTACTAGTCTAGTAGGCTACAATTAAGAAAAACACATATCTTTTTTCTGGTACGAACTGGTAGCTTTCTGGTACGAAGTGGTAGGTATGTTGATACGACTACGAGCTGGTAGCTTTTTGGTACGAAGTGGTAGGTTACGAAGTGGACATGGTACAAAGTGTCTAGAAACCGTTTTTCCTTGAAATTTGAGCAAAAAACTGAAAAATCATTAGAAATGACGTTTTTTCCTGACATTTTGTGAAAATTAATAAAGATATTGACTTTTCACTGCAATTTCAGTCCAGCTAAAAAAAAATCTGGATAGTTATCATAGACTAGACACTAGTAGTATAAATAATGACATTATGTGATTAATCTAACCAATGTTATTTTTGTTAAGAGAAAATGACTTTATTTCGATCATATAATTAATATATTTCAGATTATGTGAATATGTCCCTGTCAAGTTGGCACTTGGAGTTTGACTTGGACCTGGTCACTGGTGGATTTTTTTATCAAAAAAAAATCACCCGGACGCGTCCGAAGTTAGCTTTTAAAACATGCAATCACAGGATTTTGAAGCCTGAAGGGCTAGACTATAACTTTTTTTATTGAGCATTTTGATCGTACTGTTCTTATTTTTCGATAATTATGGTGTATTTTAGTGCCTTGGATGTTACTTGAATCAAAATAAATAATTTAACATTCTGCTGCGGCCAATGTTGTTTTTTTGGACCGGAAGTTAACTGCACCACCATGAGCGCGCGGAATGTGTTGCTAGACAACATCTGTGTCAACCATTTACAATTGATAGTCCTCGGCCAGAGGCCTAAAACTAACAAGCTCGACTGACCATGCGAGGTTTAGAGACAGGCTTATTGGGCTTATAAATATGGAAACCATTACAGATTTTTCCTCACCCATAGAACGCCCAGATGACCGTGCCACCAAACAAAACTTGATAAGGCAACATAAAACCTGATAAGGCAGGTGGTCCTGACTCACTCCCTGCAACAGTGTTGAAAGAGTTGAGTCATGAAATAGCTCCTATTATGGAACTCATATTTCAGATTACTCCAGAGCGGCAATGTGCCCAGTGACTGGAAAACTGCAAATACTGATTCCATCTTCAAAAAAGGAGATAAACATGAAGCCAGCAACTATAGGCCAGTGTCCCTCACTTGTATTTTGAGTAAATGCATGGAACACATTATTGTGAGCAGCATCTCAACCAATTTGGACACCAATAAAATTTTAAATCCGTTACAACATGGCTTTAGAAAACGACTATCCTGTGACAGCCAATTGCTGTCATTATTTCATGATTTAGCCAGTGGGCCGTCTGAAACAGATCTAATAGTGATGGATTTCAGTAAGGCCTTTGATAAGGTGCCACACACTCCTATACAAGCTTGAGTGGTATGAAATCAGGGGTGGGACTCTTGACTGGATCAAGTGTTTCCTGACAGACTGAACCCAGAAGGTAGTTTTTGATGGGGCAGAGTCTCTACTGGGACCTGTTTTGTCGGGAGTATCTCAGGGTTCGGTTCTGGGCCCTATCCTTTTCCTAATCTATATAAGTGATCTACCTGTTCGCAGACGACTGTATTTTGTATAGACATGTTACTGACAAGAACGACATCAACCTGCTCCAAACGGATCTTGACATGATTGCCAAGTGGGAGGGGACCTGATTGATGGAATTCAATGTTGATAAATGTTTTACAATGAGGGTTGGTCGCCAGAGAGGTAGATCCAAAATGGATCCACCCATGTATAGTCTCCATGGCCAGGTGCTCTGTATCACAGACAACACAAAATATCTGGGATTTACCATCACTTCAGATCGGAAATGGTATAGCCATATCCAGAAGGTGACATCTAAGGCTAATTCAGTGTTAGGTCTCTTGAGAAGAAACTTAAGGATAGCGTCGAAAGCTGTGAAAACACAAGCTTACGAAACATTGGTCATACTATACTTGGAGTATGCTTGCACAGTGTGGGACCCCCATACACAAGTTAATGTCAGGAGGCTTGACTCTGCGCAGAGGAGGGCTGCCCGCTATGTGTGCAACCGTTGGCATAATACCAGTAGTGTGTCTGAAATGCAAAACGAGCTGAGTTGGGAGTCTCTTGCCAGTCGGAGAGAGCGAGCCAGGCTATGCATGATGTATAAAGTCGTGCATGGTCTGGTGGACATAACTTGGCTACAGAGCAAGGTACTTATTCCTAACCCCCAGTACACGCCAAGAAAATCTCACTCTTGGAAATTTGCACCCATATTCCCTCACAGTGATACGTTTAAATTTTCATTTACTCCACGCACAATTATTGCATGGAATGCTTCACCCCCAGTAGTAGTTGACTGTGCCACTCTGAACTCATTCAGGCTGGCACTCTCAGATGTTTAAACTATATAACTACTGTTTTTAATCTGCATTATTTTTTGTTACAGTTAACTGCACCAAATTCATTCTTTAAACTTTATTTTGCGCAACCAATTCTACTGGCAAATAATACTCTGTGTCAAGAGTGATTGATGTATTAGAAGAAGAAGAGGTTATTTCTGAACATTACCTTCTTTAACCTACTGCAATTACTGTTTTATGTTTCGTCAGAGGTGTGATTCGTGTCTAAGTGAAGCAACGCTCAGCGTGCCATAATTAAACACTCCTACCAGTCTTACTCCCACAAGTGCATCTTGTCTAGACTTAAATTTTTTTCCAATAAGGACAAAATTTCTCAGTTTGGTGTTATAAATATGGGACCCAGTGATCATTTTCTTACGCATTGTATACCAAAGGTTTAAAGAGGTTCTTTTAACTCATAATTCCGAGAAAATTCGCTCCATGAAAAAATATTTGCCTGAAAATTTTCTCATAATGTTGGATAAAATAAACTGGTTACTGACATAAAAGATGTTAATATGGCTCGGGCCTTATTTCATAATCTTTTTATTAAGGTTCTCAACAGAGAAGAGATCAGAACCTTGTATAGAAGACATATTTTGGACTTAATCAATCAGAGAGATCAAGCTTTACATAATTTTGAAAAAGTAAAATTGCTGATGATTTCAAACATTTCTCCAAATTGCGAAACAAAGTCCAAAACTCTAATCGAAAAGCTAAAAGACATTTTTATAATAACAAAATTGTAGATCATAAAAATTCCTCACCGACCTTTGGAAAACACTGAAATCACTTGAAACTTCATCCAAACTGAAATCTGGTTCAATCTCTATTGGCTTAGATGTTGATGGCTTAACAACTTTTGACAAATTAAAAGTAGCTGATACTTTCAATGAATGTTTTACAACAGTGGCTAATAAAATGGTGTCTAAACTGCCGACAGCAGTCACCATTTTCAACACAATTTTATTCATCAATATTATAAACAGAAAGGAGTTGTTCAAAATGCTTTCTCTTTCTCTTTGCTCAGTGAAACAAAAGTGTGTAAAATGCTTAAAGGGTTATCACATAGAAAGGCTACTGGTCTTTGTGACCTACCTGCAAGATTTATTCGTGACGATGCCGAAGTTAATGCCTACCTTATTTCATACATTAATTTATTATTCTATCATTAAGAACAGGTGTTGTTCCAGATGAAATGAAAACTGCTAGAGTCATTACTTTGTACAAAAAGAATTCTAAATTAGAACCGGGTACGGTAACTATAGACAAATATCCATTCATTATTTATTCTTCTTTTACAGTGTTGTTGTGTGAGAGTTTCTGGATTTCTGAACTCGGGATTGGAACATTTCTGGGAACCTTTTTATACCTTTTATCAACATTTTTGTCTTAGAATAGACTAGATTATGTTTGGACTCAGTGTATGAGCTTGGGGGATTTAGTGGCTCTTACTTGCAACATCGCAGACTAATACAAGGACCTTATGGAGGAATTGGATGACGAGGAATCCACGCGAGAAAGAAAACAAAGGTAAAGAAATGCAGTCGCATCATGAGGAGTGAATTGCCTGAGAGTAATGCCAGAAGATTGTCTCATATTTACACCAACTGCAGTGTGATGCCTGGACCTCGGGTGAGAATGCCACAGGGATTGTACCTGAGCGTGGGGGAAATGAAGTGTGTGAATTCTGATAGGCCCGGGCCTACATAAGTGAGAGAGAAAAACGTCAAGGACGATATGCAGCGAAGGCAAGTCATAGTCCTTGAGATTTGCGAAGTACGCAAAATAATGATCCTACACTTGTTAGCTGATCCAGCCAGACAGGCGATGTTGGATGGAGTCCTGACTCATGGAGGGAAAGAGCTGGTTGTTGCAAATGATTGACACTAGGGTATTTTTATAGCTCAGGATTTTTACAATATTGTACATCATTTATTTTGTCATGCCATTTATCACCGGTGATTCCAGTGATTGGCTGAGCGAGGTTATTATAGGCCTATATATATATTTATTGGTATACCATTTATTGCTGGTGATTCCAGTGATTGGTTTTGCCTATAGATGAGGTCTTTGTGTGTGATATTTCAGTGACTGGTAAGTCTAGTTTGATGATATTTGCCACGCTACCATTCATTTTTTTTTGATGTTTGTATGGTCTATGTGTATGAGTGATTTTGTATGTGCATAATAAACTTTGAACTGGCGTCAATTGTTGATCATCCTTCCACATGCGATGCGACTCCAGGTAATTCCGTAACCTATGGCGGATGGGGTAGAGCTTGAGCGTCACATTTAAGTGTTTGAGTAGTTGTTGAATTGTGACATGTGTTGAGTTGTGAAATAACGTGTTACCGATTAGCAGCTGTTGAGTTGTTAAGAATTAATACTCGATGCTTACGAGAGGTGTTAAGCTGTGAAGCACTGGGAAACGCTGTATGTAGGGCATGCATGATAATCACATAACCAATTTGAATTGTTATTAGTCTTGTGTTTATTCGATTATTAGAATAAAATACATCAGAGATAACGTGGTCAAATACAAGAACGTGAAAGATATATACATGTACATCTAATGAAACTATACATGTCTTCCGGGCCAAAAATGCAATTTCTACTATTATCTCTATTATACTAACAATAGCTAAGACATCTTAGCACACATGTGCTTCCCGCACTAAAAAAATGAGATAAAATAACTATTGTTTGTGGGGTTATAAATAATTGGAGTAAATTAAATCATACATCGTTTTAGAGTTATGATTATAAGTGAGAATAAACCTATTAATGACATGTGCAAACACATCAGCATTTAAATAAATAGGCCAACTGTAATGCACACTAGTATCCATTGTTTTCTGTAATTTACAGGCGCAGTGTGTTGGTATAATTAGTAATATATTTATTTTATCACATATATAGGTCATAAGATTTTGGCAAAGTAGGTCTACAAGGGTGCTTTGATGATCAAAAGGCTGACGTGTAAAAATTTCACGAGTAAAGGGTTCAAAGAAGAGTTTCTTGGCGAACAGCTGTTCTTATGTGTGAATACCGTTAGGTGTTACATTTATCTGCTTGTATGCATTGTCACATTCAGTGGAGCTTTTCTTCTATGCATGTCATCACTTTATTGAGTTGCCCAGCAGGCACAACGACGTTGTTTCAACGTTGAAACGACGTTGGAAAACAACAAACTGACGTTGAAACGACGTTGAAAAAAGGTTTCATATGAAATTTGTTTCAACGTAATGATTTCAATGTGATTTCAACGCAATTGCAACGCGATTTCAACCCGATTTCAAAATCGTTTCAAGCATGACGTCGATACGACGTTGTAATAATGTCGTTCTTTCTTATTAAAACGACGTCGGAAATACGACGTCGATGCAACGTGATTTCAACCTCATATTCACGTTGAAACGACGTCACATGCGAAAAAGTGCCTGCTGGGTGGGGTGTCACTACCCTGGATTTTGTCGCTAGCGAAAAAAAATTGCAATGATGTGAGAGTTTGTTTAAATTTATAATAGACCGATAGGCTACAGTTCGTGTTTACATTAGCAACCAAAACATAATTTTTTATAGATAGTTACCAAATATAATGTAATTATATTTATTTAATTGTTATAATATAAATTTAAACACTTCAAACCGCCTTTAAATAATGTAAATTCAATCTAATAAACTAACTGTGGTGCACTTACCAATACAGTTTGTGGTGAACTCACCAAAGTTGTGGTGAAGTCACAATAGTTGTGGTGAACTTGTTCTGTGGCGAAATCATTTGATACTAATCTGAGCATCCATGCACCGACCATATAATGAACTCCTCCCCACTGAATAGGGCCTACTGATTTTTATCCCGACAGCGCCATTGAATCTCTATAATGTTGAGAGATACTGGCGCTATAGAAGTCATTATACATTTATATATTACACTATTAGTAGGCCTACCAGGTGTATCGAATAATGACGGCATTTTAATAGAAATATTATTAAGGATACAGACATTGTCTGTACTCTTAACTGGAAATTAACGATAATTTAATTAATAGTGAATTATTACCTACTTTACAAAAAAATGATTATTTACTCTACTATATTTATTATAAACGTAATAAAAACGTATAAAAAAAATGCCCTATATAAATAAGTAGACTAATGTTATACTTAATATAGACTTTCTATAAATTAAAGTAACAATTAACATCATTTGTGGGGAATCGGCCGATGGAATGGATGTCATCTGACATAATTAATGGTAACTGGTGATTCGCTAGGCGGCGCAAAAGCATGAACGTCAGAACATCACAGAATTTTCGCTCACATTCACTTCCAAAAAACAAACAAACAAACAAACTTCCTTTTATGTTTAATATATTCAGGTAGAACTACGCTTTTTAGATTTATGCGAATTTTCTCAGTGAGTAAAGGTAGTGTTGTGTCTTAAATGTACTTAATGTGAAATGACATTTTGAAACAAGTTAGGCCTTGTGGAGTAGGAGTAGGACATGTAGGAGGTGATGAGTCATGTGTAGCACCAAGTCCAAGGCCAAGCCTCCAACTCCAAGGCTCAGTCAAGCCCCGCCCATACGTTAACATTGATGATGTAGCACCAAGGCTCAAGCCCCGCCCAAACGTTAACATTCATGATTAGACTACATGCCAGTTCTGTGACTGTGGCCACGCCCACCATCAAACCCATTGGCATTGACACAAATTTGGAACCTGTGGCAATGCCAATTGAATAGGAAGGGGTAGTAAAGAGGATGGCGAGAAATCTTGTATTAGACTATCACAATTGACACAAGGGTAAAATTGGAAAAAATATTGGAAAAGTAGACTAGTCTATGATGTATTTGAAAAATTTAGGAAAAAAGAAATTTGGAGAATGACAAGATTTTATAAATGCCAAAATCTGAAAATGGGAACTATAATGTGAGGACCACTGAGGGTGTGCTCCTCTTTTTAGTGAGAGAGTTGAGCTCCTGTAATAACACAGTGATGCCCGTCAATAAGCTGAAAAGCTGAATGAGTTTAAATCAATCAAAATCAATCAATCAAACCTTTCCAGTTAAATCTGTGCAAAAGGTGTTCACAAACGGTGTCATTTTTCGTATGACCAAATGTAGATCTACTGCCATACGGCCTGCTTTCACTGCTTTGGCAATACATCGTACAACCAGCCACAGCTAGTCTAAGGGTTCCTCTTCTGAGCGCTGGCTTCCGCCTCTTTATGCAGCAGTCAATGTATTCCCCGACCCACCCCACCGCGGGGCAGCCTGGGGGTTACCACGGGGGTTACCTGGGGGTTTGCTGTTTGTTCAAGCCCCTGGGGTGTGGGGGTTTTCTCAAGCTTTGCCCCAGATTGGAATCACGGGATTTGTCTATATTGAAAATCTTTCTGACTATTTAAGTGACTGCTATAAAATAAAAGTTTTAATTTTACAAAACATTGAAGCTGTCATGTTCAAGTTCAGTGGAGGGGTTGATGTGCGACAGTCATATATGTTAAAGGTGATGGGAGGGGGTGCAGGGGTGTCAGCCATGTTCAAGGTGATGGGAGGGAGTGCAGGGTCGCCAGCCATGTTCAAGGTGATGGGAGGGGTGTCAGCCATGTTCAAGGTGATTGCAGGGAGGTGAGGGGCGTCAGCAATGTAAAAGGTGATAGGAGGGGTGAGGGGCGTCAGCCATGTTCAAGGTGATGACCGTCAGCCATGTTCAAGGTGATGACAAGGGGGGTGAGGGGCGTCAGCCATGTTCAAGGTGATGGGGGGTGAGGGGCGTCAGCCATGTTCACGGTGATGGGGGGGTGAGGGGCGTCAGCCATGTTCACGGTGATGGGGGGTGAGGGGCGTCAGCCATGTTCAAGGTGATGACAAGGGGACTGAGGGGCGTCAGCCATGTTCAAGGTGATGGCCGTCAGCCATGTTCAAGGTGATGGGAGGGGGTGAGGGGCGTCAGCCATGTTTAAGGTGATGGGGGTGAGGGGCGTCAGCCATGTTAAAGGTGATGACAAGGGGGGCGGGGGTGAGGGACGTCAGCCATGCTCAAGGTGATGGCAGAGGCTAAGGGGCATCAGCCATGTTCAAAGTGATGGGAGGGGGGTGAGGGGCCTCAGCCATGTTCAAGGTGATGGGAGGGGGTGAGGGGTGTCAGCCATGTTCAAGGTGATGGGAGGGGGTGCAGGGGTGTCAGTCATGTTCAAGGTGATGTGAGGGGTGTCAGCCATGTTCAAGGTGATGGAAGGGGGGGGGGGTAGGGGCGTAAGCCATGTTCAAGCCGATGGGAGGGGTGAGGGGCGTTAGCCATGTTCAAGGTGATGACAAGGGGGGGTGAGGGGCGTCAGCCATGTTCAAGGTGATGGGGGTTGAGTGGCGTCAGCCATGTTCAAGGTGATGGGATGGGTGCAGGGGTGTCAGTCATGTTCAAGGTGATGTGAGGGGTGTCAGCCATGTTCAAGGTGATTGAAGGGGGGGGGGTTGGGGCGTAAGTCATGCTCAAGCCGATGTGAGGGCTGAGGGGTGTCAGCCATGTTCAAGGTGATGGTGAGTGAGGGACGTAAGCCATGTTCAAGGTGATGACAAGGGGGGCCGGTGAGGGGCGTCAGCCATGTTCAAGCTGATGTGATGGGGTGAGGGGCATTAGCCATGTTCAATGTGATGGCATGGGGCGAGGGGTGTCAGCCATGTTCAAGGTCCTGTAAGGGGCGTCACCCATGTTCAAGGTGATGTGAGGGGCGTCAGCCATGTTTAAGGTGATGAGTAATGGTTATGGAGGGTACTATTATGGGCTGAATCAATTATGGGCGTTTTTATGGTCTACTAAGTTCAATATTTCAATTCCGTGAAAATGCCCTTTTATCATATTGTGGTAAAAAACACAAAAAAAATAAATTATCTGTTATTCTTGGAAAAATTAAAATAATTGAACATATATGTTCAAAAGAAGTCATTAATTGACAAAAACTCTTTAATCTTCACATTTGAGTCTATTTGTATCCATACAGCACAGCAAATCGCCCATAATACCAGCTAAATTTTGTGATTGCTGCAATTATGGGCTGCTGCAACTTCAGAGATAATACTACCCAAAAAAAAAAAAATTTGCACGATTTTTTTTTAAGTTTAATCATCCATTTACTCCCAGCAATAAAAAAGTTTTATTTCAGACAATTTAACCTAAAAATAAATTTATTACCAATCAAAAGGCGCATAATGGCCTTTCACGTGTTTTTTTTGTGCTTTTAAGCTCAACATGACAACAAAAGAGTAATGAAAAGTAACAGTCTAACTAAATGGTGTATTATTTTTAGATTATCGACTATTTTTAATCCTTTTTTATTCAAAGTAACCAGAAACATATACAGGAATATTATTTTTATTAAAAAAAAAAAATTATAGCCTGGGTCATGCTTTTTCAATAACGGCAAAGTGCAGCCCATAATACCAGCAACAGCAGCCCATAATTGCAGTAAAACCGAGATATATTCAAATAATGAATGCTCCTTTGTTATTGTATATTTAGCTTAGTAATGACAATAGGACATTGCTGAAGACTTGCCTTTATCTACCCATACCAAAAAAAAATATATTAAAATTATTTTGGGTGATCTAGAAACATTTAGGTGTTAACCCGCCCATAATACCCTCCATTACTCTAGTCTATATGTAGAAAAAGGGTATAAATGTTATGGTCTCTGAAGGCATAAAAATGTGTTCTATTTATTTGAAAAAATAGCTTTTATGAACTAGGGTCTGGAAGAAAAATAACGGTGAAACCTGTATTATCGCCCAATCATTCCAATGTACAGATTTCTGAAAATTAGTTTGTACTCCTATAACTAAATATTTTGTTCTGGGACCTAGTACAATAAAATAACCTATTGGTACAGTTAAAGTATATATTTTCAAACATGTCTGTAAAATTTTATGAGAATCAAAGGGGTAGCAGATACATTTTTCGAGGCCACAAAAAATTGGCGTGAAGTGAAATTTAGCATATTTTTTACATTTGACCTTGACCTTTCCCTGACATTATTGAAGGTCAAGGTCACCGAAAAAAATAATTAAATGTGCAATGTTGTAAATGTCAGGTTGTTATATATTTAAATTTGAAAAAGTATTGTCAATTTTAAGAAAAGTTGTGATGTTTTTTATTTTTATTAAAAAAGAGCCTTTCTCCTGCAAAAATGTTGCAGTCTTAACAATACCGGAGAAAAGGCAAATTTGCATAGGCGAAAATGACAATATCTCAAAAACTATTTGAGATATTTAAAAACTTTTAACAGCATATTGTACCTGTTTTTTATAGCTATCACTGTGCCAAATTTGAACATTTTTGGAGCAGCTACAGCATTTCAGTACAGTGCTGAGCATAAAAAAACAGTAAAAAATCACAATTTTATTTCAATGTGTCTCTATGTTAGACTATCATACACAAAAAAGCCTGTTTCTAAATACATTTTTTGCCGTAACTTTTTTATTCCTTATTTGAAAAATGAGGCTTTTTAAAATCTTAAGACCCTGTAGAATAAAATTAATCAAGCAGAGTTAATAAAAAAGTTAAATTATATTTTATTGTCAAGTGCCTAGCCATAGTCATAGACCTAGGCTATGTGACGTGCCACATCTTCATCGGCACCCGACCTTTGACTTTGTCGGAGGCGGAGCTTTAGATTTCGAGTTATGGCTGTGTTTTGTTAAAATAAAGTTTTTTGCTAATTTTCTTTTTTAACGCTGATCGAAAATAAAACTTCAGAGCAAGTAGGATCTACATTACATCAAACTGAAGATACCCTGGGCCTAGTTTTATTCCTTAGACTTATATAAAAAAATGATTTAATTTGAAGTAGACCCTATTTAAACTATTTGTCAATTAAATTTAAACTTTGAAGGTCATTCTCTCAACATTTTGCGATATTTCATGTATATATGGCTTAAGTTTCTAAACCTGAATCTTGTTTTATCGATGATTTCCTAAATAATTAAGATATATTTATAATTTTTGGTGCATTTGAAACCTGAGCACTGGCTCTTAAATGCCTGCACTTACTAACTCATTTTTAGTAGAGATTGCAAATCTCTGCTATTTCACTCTAGGCTGTGTTAATGTATTTTAATGTCGATTAATTTCACGACAATGACGGTAAATTCGCTGAACTGAGAACATATCTGACACCATGTGTCTGTTAAAAAGTACTTTTTTTATTGCATCACGAAGGCCGATTTTGAGATTTGTCTTTTAATGCTCACATAAACACGGTTAAATATCTGTATTTTTTGTCAATACAAGTGAATGTCAGCCATCATGTGGTCCAGTCAATTTAAGTGTACAGGCCTCCTCTTTGTCCAGAACTGATAAATGAGGTCAGTTCGGTGACGTCATGCGTGACCCGCCATGGCATACTTAACGACCTAGAGCCATCCAGGTAAAAACGCTACATTGGGGCTTGTAGAGAATAATAACCAACCTGTGTCAATTGTTTCTCAATATGTGAATTATTCTATTACAATAACCATAATAAACCACTTTTAATGTGAATTGACATCCTATTTTCAAATAAACTATGAGAACATTCATCACTGGAACAGAATCAAACCAACTCTTGTTGAGAGTTCACGGTAATCTTGGTAATATAAAATGAAAATCTGAGTTTGGTATTCACATAATGAATGAATGTAGACTTTTCAGTCACCAGGCGTAGTCTACACCAACCAAGTGCCAACATTGTTGTGTTGGATATGCCTAATATATGTATACATGTATGACTGTGAACCAGGGCAGTGTAGGTGTGGCTCGGGGGCGTGTGCTCCCCCCTCCCCTCCTCTTGATCCACGTTAGCCTAGAGGTCTAGGCCTAGTTCCTGGCCCGCGAGCGAGGGCCTAGAATCCAACCATAACGGAAGTCAACATTTTCATATCGTGACTTGCATTTTTCAAATACTGATCAAAGGCACGAGCGCGCAAATCTCCGTGCTGGTCTAAAACAAACGGCGATTACGACGCTGTTTCGACAGTAAAAATCCGTTGAAGTAAAAATATAAGTTGCTTGGATGCACAGAAGTTAAATGCCTTCGTTTCATTGACAAATCTTGCGTATTTTTGTGTAATAAGCAGATTGTGAAATGTTGCTTTTGAGTACAGGAGTATGGATGGGCATGTGACCCTAATTTGCTCTGGCCTGCCCAGAATGCAATGGGTCACGGATGGGACTAGATCCGCGCATGATATTTGCAATATTCACAGCATAACACGCAATTTCCAAACGGGTGTGTAATGCAAAAGATGTTTTCCCGTATATATAAACTGTGATAAACCCTACAATATCCATAATAATGACATCTGAAGTGACGATATTTTCAATCGACAGTGCAGTAGCACGTTGGCATTGTGTTCATGACATGCAAGGTGATTACATAGTGCATGACCCAGTCGCGTGATCACTGCTGCGCAGACTGTGATTGGCTGAGACAGTGGTGACGTCATAATGTGTATGCCATCTCAGGCAGTGTGCATAGTAGGCCTATATAGAACAGTTCTCGAAGTAAATTATTTATTTCACGCAGAATCCGCTTGAAAGTATTTCAAAAAAAACCTCCAGCACCCTCTGTGGAGATTGAATAGGGGCTCCCTTAGCCAAAAAAATAGATGTAAACATTTTGCACACGACACCACGTGACTTCTTGTGCTTGCCCAGGCCAAGGGCCAAGCCCCACTCACATAATATATGCTCAGTCATGATGACATGAGTGTCTTTCCTACTAACCTCTTTCCTTTTACATAAATCCCATTTCTTTAGTCTATAGGCCTAGAAAAAAAAATATGTAATATTCATGTAATAGACCTTGGCCAAATCCTGAAGCTTCAAACACAGCATTGCAACCAGAACATTTACAACATGTACAAAGTCCTACAGCCTATACTACAGACAGTACTACAGATCCCAGCAGGCACGGGACGTTGAACCAATGTTGGTTTAATGTTGGGCCATCATCGCAGACAGGGAGGGGGGTACACATGATGTAGATTGACCTGAAAGTGACCCTCTGAGCTAGGTCAATTATAAATAACAACAACGGACTACTTTACGATATTAACATCAAGACAGGGATGTTACGGGAAGATGTAAAAATAATCCGAAAAAAAACTTGTTAAAAAATTTTAAAGAGCGACCGAGCAAATTGGAAAAAGGCTACTCCCAGGATCTGGTGAAACAGACTGTAATGATGGGAGGGCGGAAAAAAATTAAAAAACATTGAACCTATTTTTGGAAAAGTTAAAAAAGTTAAAAAAAAAGATTGACCTTAATAAAAAAACATGGCTGGAGAAATGTTTGTTTTTGCTGGAGAAATGTTTGTTTTTTTTCGAAATGTTTGGTAGGTCCCGGCCTAAATCTAAGGCATGGCTTATAATAAATCTAAGGCCTGCGCTCATCTAAAACAGAGGAAAAAAACATAGTGGCCTATTATATACTACACTATATTTTATCGGATCAG
Source organism: Flabesymbios commensalis (assembly GCA_964017125.1). Taxonomy (NCBI): domain Eukaryota; kingdom Metazoa; phylum Annelida; class Polychaeta; order Terebellida; family Flabelligeridae; genus Flabesymbios; species Flabesymbios commensalis. Next base: position 38,253,123 of record OZ024916.1, on the reverse strand, counting down.
TCATATGCTTTGTAGTTAAGCCATTTGTTGCATAATGATCCTGAAGGTCAGCGCAAGCTCTACTTCAGTGCTGTCAGGCTCTAGTCTATATTTTGCGACAGAACTGGTTTTGATATGGCATGTCACATATAATACTGTGCCAGGCTTTGTCTAGTCGCCTTTTCAAAGGCAGGCATGTATGGATGGGGCGTTTACTACCTCATACGGTAGGCGATTCCACAAGCAGACTATTCTTTGTGTGAAACTAAATTTCCTCAGATTTGTTCTAGAACATTTCTGAAAAAGTTTTAGGTTATGCCCTCTATTGTTGTGAATGTCTGACTTGTCTTGCGCTTCCAGTAGAGGCGGCAGTCAGGATCCAATTGACTTTCAGCTATGGCGGCGTAATTCCTGTAATTTTTTTGCTCAGTTTTTTTTTTTAGTCAATTTTTTGGTTTCACAATGTCAGAATCGGCCATTGGCCACCTACTGTTTGGTGAAATTTCTTTTAGTCTGGTAAAAGTTTCAAGTTCACAGGATCTACTGTCCAGTGAAATTTTGACCTTATTGGGAAAGACTGCTAGATGGCTAGACCATTACTATAAAACAAAATGTGTGTTTTCGGGGGAGGATGCACCTTGAAAATTTTATCCTCTATCAAATTCAAAATGGCCGACAATCAGCATTATTACCTCAATAGGCCTGATATTAGGTAAACTGTTCTAAATAACTAGACCTTTACTATAAAACAAATTGTGACGTTTCCGGAGAAGATGCATTTTAAAAACTTTCGACTAAATCAAATTCAAAATGGCTGCCTATTGGCCACTATTTACTTTTACATACCCAATATTTTGCAAGCTGTGTTAGATGGCTAGACCATTACTATAAAACAAAATGTGAGGTTTCGGGGGAGGATGCACCCTGAAATTTTTTAACTATATCGAATTCCAAATGACCTTCAATCAGCCATTATTTACCTCGATTGGCCTGATATCAGGTAGACCATTACTGGGATACTGATTTGGATCATTAATTTCAATAGAGGTTTGCAATCTGTGACAGACTGTCTAGTTCATATCTTACTCTTAGACTGAACCTCTTAGACCTAGTTGTCTTACGTGTTGATTTTGGAGCTCCTAGACTTATGTAGTCTTGCTTATGTGAAGTTGCTCATGAGTATGGAGATGACCTGATTAGATTTCAGCTTTCCACAGGGAGAGAGGAGATAAGGGCCTAATGTGATGGCGGAGGCATACAATTAACGCATATGCGTCAAATTCCTCTTCTAGTTATTTTAATATAAAAAAACATCTTTAAAAAATTGTATCCTTTATTATATCAATTTATTGCCCTTTATTTGCATACATCCACCTATCATTTGTAGACCTGGCGACAACGCACCCAGAATTATAACCCTTGTACAAGTTATCGTTATTTGTTCTTCTCCAAAATCAAAAACCCTGTCCAAACCGGAACTTGTCCAAGCCGGAATAAAACTTTGTCCCCAAGGCATTCCGGTATATACAGGTTTTACTGTAATTGTCATTTAAACTGAAAATTTAGTAAAAAAATATAGTATGTAGTTCAAATGAGACCATGTAGTACGTTTTTAATTATGACGCCTCTCCATAAATCCATTAACTTCATTCCGGTTTATTCTTATAATTGTGTTACTTTAGTGATACTCATGCGAATTTTTCGAAATTTTCAGGATTGTTGCCAAATGAATAGAAAATAACAGTTACAAAAATTCATGAAAATCGCTTGAGAATTGAATGAATTATCCTCCTTCTCATCTTCTTCCTCTTAGTTTTACTCCTCCTCTTCTTCAATCCCCTTCTACTCCTCCTCTTCATCTTGTTCATCCTCCCCCTCTTTTTCCTTCTCATCCTCTTCTTCTCCCTTCTCTCCTATTTTCTTTCTATTTCTCTTTCCCTTACTTCTCCCCCTGTAGACTCCTTTTCCCCTTGTTCTCCTCTTCTTCTGTTCCCTCTTTCTCCTCGTCCTAAGAGGAGGAAGAGGAAAATGAGGAAGAGGAGGGGGAGAAGATTTAAGGGTTAGTAATTTGTTTACTAAGTCTAAATTATTTAATTATTTTTCACCATTTTGTCAGAAAATACTAGGAACTATGGAGGAGGGGACATCTAGTGGTGAAGATATTACAGCCGACTATACCTCAGACAACAGTGAAAACAGCTGTGTCAGTACACCACGCTGTGACTTCTGTGATGCTACGTACAGTGACGAGGCAAAATATGGTTGTGAACAATGTGAGGCATTCTTCTGTTCTGCATGTCTGCGTGACTATCATGGTAGAGGTGCATTCCGGTAAATATCATTGCTTACAGAATTGTTCTTCAGTAATGCTGAATTTTCTAGGAAAACAGTTTTACTCTGAGTCCTAGACCTATATGCAGGTCTATTGTGTTGAAAAGTTTGAAACATGTTAGGCCAGTGTTTTTATATAAGTTGGTTGACAGAAGTTATTATTTTAAACATATGGGCAGAAGGACGGCAAAAAAAAAAAAAAATCGAAATTACTTTTTAGCCCGCCTTTTAATTTTAATTAAAAAAGGTGGGCTATTGCAATTGAAGTTCGGCGTCGTCGGCGTCGGCGTTAACATTTACTTGTGGGCGCGATAACTTGAAAAGTTTTTCATGTTTCCTTCCCAAATTTGTTTTGCATGTTACTAATGACCACTTCTCGGACAAGTTCAATAATGGCTGGAAAAAAATTCAAAATGGCCGACTTATTGTGATTTTTCACCTTTTACGTCAATAATTTGACCTTGTGGGCGCGATAACTTGAAAAGTTTTTCACGTATCCTTTTCAAATTTGTTATGCGTGTTACTAATGATCAGTTCTCAGACAGGTTCAATAATGGCCGAAAAAAAAAAAAAATGGCCGATTTATTGCGATTTTTCACATTTTACGTCAATAATTTGACCTTGTGGGCGCGATAACTTGAAAGGTTTTGCACATATCCTTTTCAAATTTATTATGCATGTTACTAATGACCAGTTCTCGGACAAGTTCAATAATGGCCGGAAAAAAAAAAAAATGGCTGATTTATTGCGATTTTTCACATTTTACGTCAATAATTTGACCTTGTGGGCCCGATAAGTTGAAAAGTTTTTCACATATCCTCTTCAAATTGGTTATGCATGTTACTAATAAGTAGTTCTTGGACAAGTTCAATAATGGCCCAAAAAGAAAAAAAATGGCCGATTAATTGCGATTTTTCTCATTTTACGTCAATAATTTGACCCTGTGGGCGCGATAACTTGAAAAGTTTTTCACATATTCTCTTCAAATTTGTTATGTATGTTACTTATAAGTAGTTCTTGGACAAGTTCAATAATGGCTGAAAAAAAAAAAAAATGGCCGATTTATTGTGATTTTTCTCATTTTACGTCAATAATTTGACCTTGTGGGCGCGATAACTTGAAAAGTTTTTCACATATCCTCTTCAAATTTGTTATGCATGTTACTAATAAGTAGTTCTTGGACAAGTTCAATAATGGCTGAAAAAAAATTTAAAATTGCCGATTTATTGCGATTTTTCTCATTTTATGTCAATAATTTGACCTTGTAGTCTATGCAAGTATTATATAGTATATCATATTATACATGTATCTATCTTATTTAACATACCATTTATATCTTGGGTTGTTATTTACGTGATGACATTTGTCTTTACTTTCTTTATCATAATTCGGCGGCGGGCTATTATCGAGTGTGCTCTTGTTTTTTAAACTGGTCAACTTTATCGTTCACTAACTCGGGGTCGGAGGAACTAAAAAAAAATGAGATTAATTTTTGTACCTGTCAACTTATTTTTCTATATAAACTAGTGGTCATATCGTAGAAAAAAATACAAATCCAAAACTAGCAGGCTGTGAAGAAACCTTTTTTAATTAAAACAATCTGTGTTCATCTAAATCTACTTGCAGGTTCAGCTATTCACCGGCAAACACAGTAGTCCCAGAGCTAGGGGGGTTTTATTTGTGTTGAAAGGTCCATACGATCCAAGAGTTCCACCTATAGTGAAATTTTCTCAGGAATCCGAATCTGCGCGTCTTACAAAAATCATCCTGTCCAAAAGTACCCTAAAAACCCTTTAAACACTAGCACCGTCAAAATCGCAAACCGCAATTTGAAATATTGCGTATGAAGTGATTGTTTGCTAAAATTGTGGTAATTTTCTATTTAAATAATTTTTTAATTATTTATTATCCTCACATATGACACAGGCTTTCACATGGATGTAAAATATTTTGTGTCTGATCAATGACAAATACACAATATAGCTTTAAGTTGGTATTTTAACACGTAATTTTACTCATTTTTCATACATTATCACTTAATAGTCAAAATACTTTTCTCTCAGCTGATTTTTGTATAGTATAAATGTTTAGTTTTGATTCAAACATGTTCTAGAACTATTGTTGACTTAAAATTAACCCATTTGGAATAAAAATAATGAGTTATGTGAACATATTACTCGCTTTTTTTCATTAGACGTAAAATTAGCTCGCTTTTCTTCAGGCTCGGAAAAATTGACCATATCTCACATTTTTGCCCACTGCGTAGTCAAATTTTAAGCTATATGAATATATTTGATATCAATAGAAAGCAACTGGCACAGGCCGTCACATGGATGTAACATATTTTGTATCTGATCATTGACAAATGCACAAGAAAGCTTTAAGTTGGTATTTTAACCCTTACCGTATATCCCCGTGTATAATGCGATGTTTTTTCTTAGCTATTCATGTCACAAAAAGGCACCTCGTATTATACATAGATGTAGAATTTAATACAATTTTTTAGCTCTGTAGCTGTAGTTCAGCGGTAAGTTTTCTAGCGGTAGAAACGTAGGTTAGTCGGCGTGTATGGTGAGCAGGCCTATACACACGATACAACAAGACTGTGCCTTTCCAACTAGTAGCAAACAAGAGACGTTCACCCAGTGCTGGTACAATGTTGGGCCACCGTCAGCGACGCTGGCACAACACTGTACCAGCACCGGGTAAATGTGTCGTGTTTGCTGGGAGCCCCCGTCTCACATTCCCGCCGACGCGCGTGGCACGTTTGACAACCACGGGCAGATATATGACGCCGTTAGTCTGCAACCAATTCACACTCCTGACCTGTTCATTTATATTAATAATGATTTAATCTAAGATCGCCTTTCATATGGGCGTGTTCTATTGTGTACGACAAATCTAAACATGATATTTTCCTATTGGAATGAGAGAATGCGTTGATGAAATATAACAGGATATCACTGTTTATATCTCCTATCGCAAATTCTATACATGTAGGCCTCAGAATGTCCATATTGCTGGGATAACATTAACACCTACCGCTGTTGCCGCGGCTGATACGGTATTGAGCAAATGGTGGTATCTGTTAGCTGTAGTTCATGGAGCGCTGCTGTGTTATTGCACCCGGACACCTTATACAACCAAACACCTCTTGTGTCTAGACAATGCGGCTAGTCTGCAAATGTTTTACAATCACATTGCATCTTGGAATGTTCTTATTTGAGCACGACGATGTTAAAATATGGTCTTTGTAATAGATAAATTAAAAAAATATAAATTTGTCGGCGAAATATAAATACGGGTATTTTAAAATCTGTGTGTATATATATGTAGCCTATGCAGGCCTCAGAATGTCTGCCCATCGAGACAGTCCCGATGACATCCACTCTGCCGTGGAAAATGGAAATACAGTATCTGCTTACTTTACAAGTAAGCAGATACTGTCCTTTGGTTTTGTAGAGCTGTACTGTTGCCGCTGTTCCCGTCATTGAGCATCGTCTATGCAGGTGTCACAGCGCTATTCAGTAGAATAAGATAATATCCATGCCTCACATTTAGATGGCCCGGAACGCTGCCGACCGGGACGCTGCCGACATCCAAAATTTGAGGTCGTATTATACAGAGGGGTAGACGTTTTTCAGGTCATCCTAGGCCTCAAATCTTAACTCGTATTATACACGGCGTCGCACTATACGCGGGGATATACGGTAATTTGACCTTTTTTCATACTTTTTCAGTAAATAGTCAAAATACTTTTTTCTCAACTAATTTTTGTGTATAATAAATATTTAGTTTTGATTCAAACATGTTCTAGAACTATTGTTGACTTAAAATATACACATTTGGAATAAAAAATAGTGAGTTATGTAAACATATTACATGCTTTTTTGTTTACACGTCTAATCTTCTACAAATGCACAAGAGAGCTTGAAGTTGGTAATTTAACACTTAATTTTACCTATTTTTCATACTTTTTCGGTACATAGTCAAAATACTTTTCTCTCAACTGGTTTTTGTGTATAATAAATATTTAGTTTTGATACAAACATGTTCTAGAATTATTGTTGACTTAAAATAAACCCTTTTGGAATAAAAAATGATAAGCTATTTGAACATATTACACACTTTTTTGGGCTGAATGTAAAATTTGGGCACTTTTCTTTCCCCCCCCCCCCCCTCCGGGAAATTGACAGTGTTTCACATTTTTGCCCAATGAGTACTGGTCACCCAAATTTAAAAAATGTACAAACATCTTTAAGATCAGGTAAAAGTAATTTTATCCCTCCATTTGAACAATTTCCAACGTTTTATTGGTCAATACCAGCAAGATTTCTCGCTCATGTTAACTTTATATGGTATAAATGTTTGTTATTACTTTTACATTCTCTGGAGCCATTTTTCAAAAGTCATCTTGGCGACTGAAGAAGTGATCATAGCCATTTTTAAAGTTATCTCAGCCACTACAAAAGTTATTTTAGCCACTGAAGAAGTGATCATAGCAACTTTAAACGTTATCTCAGCCACTACAAAAGTGATCTTGGCCACTGCAGAAGTGATAACAACCACCTTAAAAGCTACTTCAACCACTACAAAAGCTATCTTGGCCACTGAAGAAGTAAATCAGCGACTTTAACAGTTTTTTCATCCACTACAAATGTGATCTTGGCCACTGATGAAGTGATCACAGCAACTTAAAAAGTTATCTCGCCAATGCAAAAGTTATCTTGGCGAGTGAAGATGTGATCACAGCCACGTTAGAAGTTATCTCAGCCACTACAAAGGTGATCTTGGCCACTTACAAACTGGTGTCAGCCAATTTAAAGGTTATCTAAGCCACTACAAAGTGATAACAGCCACTTTTAAAAATATCTAAACGACTACAAAAGTGATCTTGGCCACTGAAGAAGTGGTTACAATAACTTTAAAAGTTATCTCTGCCAATATAAAAATGATTTTGGCCACTGACGAAGTGCTCATAACGACTTTAAAAGTGATCTCAGCCACTACAAAAGTGATCTTGGACACTGAAGAAGTGATCTCAGTCACAGTAAAAGTTATCTCAGCCACTACAAAAGTGATCTTGACCACTAACAATCTTACGTCAGCCCGTAAAAGTGATCTTGGCCACAAAAAAACCGATGTCAGTCACGATCTTAGTCACTGAAGAAGTGATCACAGCGACTCTACAAGTTATCACAGCCACTACAAAAGTGATCTTGGCTACTGAAGAAGTGAACACAGCCACTTTAAAGGTTATCTCAGCTATGGCAAAGGTGATCTTGGTCAGTAACAAGCTGTTGTCAGCCACTGAGAAAATTATCTAAGCCACTACAAAGTGATGTTGGCCACTGAAGAAATGATCACAGCCACTCAAAAAGTTATCTCAACTACTACAAAGTTGCTGTGATCACTTCTTTAGTGGACAAGATCAGTTTGTTTGTGACCAAGATCAGCTTTGTGGTGGATGGGATGATTTTTAAAGTGGCTGTGATGGCTTCTTAAGTGGTCAAGATCACTTTTGTAGTGACTTAGATCATTTTTTTAGGGACTGACATAAGATTATTAGTGGCCAATATCACTTTTGTATCGGCTGAGATGACTTTTGAAGTGAATGTGATCACTTCTACGGTGGACAAGATCAGTTTTTTGTGGCCAAGATCTTTTTTACGGGCTGACATAAGATTGTTAGTGGTCAAGATCACTTTTGTAGTGGCTGAGATCACTTTTAAAGTCGCTGTGAGCCAAGATCATTTTTATAGTGGCAGAGATAACTTTCAAAGTTATTGTAACCACTTCTTCACAGGTCAAGATCACTTTTGTAGTCCCTTAGATATTTTTAAAAGTGGCTGTGATCACTTCTTCAGTGGCCCAGATGACTTTGTAGTGGCTTAGATAACCTGTAAATTGGCTGACACCAGTTTGTTAGTGGCCAAGATCACCTTCGTAGGGGCTGAGATAACTTTTAAAGTCGCTTTTAACTGATATCAAAGATGTTGGTACATTTTGGGTACCGGGTACTCATTGGACAAAAATGTGAAACACTGTCAATTTCCCCGGGCTGGAAGAAAAGTGCCCAAATTTTACATCCAACCCAAAAAGTGTGTGATATGTTCGAATAGCTCATTATTTTTTATATTCCAAATGGGTTTATTTTAAGTCAACAATAATTCTAGAACATGTTTGAATCAAAACTAAATATTTAATATACACAAAAATCAGTTGAGAGAAAAGTATATTGACTATGTACTGAAAAAGTTTGAAAAATAGGTAAAATTAAGTGTTAAAGTACCAACTTCAAGCTCACTTGTGCATTTGTCAAAGATTAGACACAAAATATTATACATCCGTGGCCTGTGCCAGTAGCTTTCTATTGATATCAAATATATTGATATAGCTCAAAATTTGACTACTCATTGGGCAAAACTGTGAGATACATACAATTTTCCTGAGCCCAAAGAAAAGCACGCAAATTTTACGTCTAACCAAAAAATATATAATATGTTCACATTACTCACTATTTTTATTCCAAATGGGTTTATTTCAAGTCAGCAATAGTTCTAGAACATGTTTGAATCAAAACTAAATATTTATTATACACAAAAGCTGAGAAAAAAGTATTTTGACTAATTACTGAAAAAGCATGAAAAAAGGTTTAAAATACCAACTGAAAGGTTTCTTGTGCATTTGTCAATAATCAGACACAACGTATGTTACATCCATGTGAAGGCATGTGCCAGTAGCTTTCTATTGATATCAAACATATTGATATAGCTCAAGTGGTTGGTACTCAGTGGACAAAAATGTGAGATATGGTCAATTTTCCCGAGCCTGAAGAAAAGCGAGCTAATTTTACGTCTGAAGAAAAAAGCGAGTAGTATGTTCACATAACTCATTATTTTTATTCCAAATGGGTTAATTTTAAGTCAACAATAGTTTTAGAACATGTTTGAATCAAAACTAAACATTTATACTATACAAAAATCGGTTGAGAGAAAAGTATTTTGTCTATTTAGTGAAAAAGTATGAAAAATGAGTAAAATTACGTGTTCAAATACCAGCTTAAAGCTATATTGTGTATTTGTCATTGATCAGACACAAAATATTTTACATCCATGTGAAAGCCTGTGTCATATGTGAGGATAATAAATAATTAAAAAATTATTTAAATAGGAAATTACCACAATTTTAGTGAACAATCACTACATACGCAATATTTCAAATTGCGATTTTGACGGTACTAGTGTTTGAAGGGTTTTTACGGTACTTTTGGACAGGATGATTTTTGTAAGATGAGCAGATTCGGATTCCTGAGAAAATTTCACTATAGGTGGAACTCTTGGATCGTATGGACCTTTCAACACAAATAAAACCCCCCTAGCTCTGGGACTACAGGGTCGGCAGCAATAAAAAAATATGTTCTTTCAATTTTAATTTTTTTCGGATTTTGCCTTTTCGTGACTCGGCGGTTTTGTCAACCAACTAATTAAAAAAAATCGCCTTTAACAGGATAGAAATAACGATGTAGTTAAGAAGAAAATAGAAAGGTGTACACTACAAATGCTTAATTTAGATAACTTTATGATACATACCTTGCACTGGATACGCCTTTTCTACAGTTCTATGTAGACGTATCAGCCTGTGAAACCTCTATCAGCTTAATTAATCACAACTTTACAAATATTTGTAGGAAAATCCTATGTAGAATAATAATCTCTTAGACTTGCACACCCTGTATCCCGAGTTGTGCTCTATAATACTATGACTGAGAACCATGGCATTGTGACGGCTAATGTGGTATACCCCACTTGGCACAAGACGTTGACCCTATGCTGGCTAAATGTTGCGCCATCGTCTACGACGAACATAGGTCAAGGTCTTGTGTCTGCTGAGACGGTGCTGATAATCATAGTATTATAGAAGAGATTGGACTGCATTGTCACTGTACCGGGATACAGGCTGTGCTTGTGCTTTACTAATATTTATTTGTTCTGGTAGTAATCACACAGTGGTGGATGCATCAGAAATGCAGCACAGAAGTCATGTTGAGATGTGTGTTGATCATCAAGAAAAACTGAAGCTTTACTGTATGAGCTGCGAGAAGCCAATATGTCTCGAATGTAAAGTTCTCGGCAGTCATATGACCCACCATGTGACAGATGCTCAAGAAGGCAACACAACAGTCAGAGTAAGGGTGATTTTCTCCGGGGTTTAAAGGGATAGATAGATCTGCCACTTTAACAAGTGATGGATGCTTCCCTCTAGCCTTTTGTATATGGCAGTGAGTGTGACGCATACATCTGATCATCTAATATAAATGATATCCCTTTTTTCACAAGTCGAGGGGACCTAGGGTCTAACCCACCGCTCGCTCAGTCAAGTTCGAAAATGAGGTATGTTCCATAATAATTGGGGGTCACCACAAATGTTTAGAAAAAGCCTAGAAATTTCTTTCAAGCACAATACACTCCTTAAATAAACTGGTCATTATTTTTTAATATGTGTAATATCTGGAAAACTGTGCCAGATAGCTAGATCATTACTACAGAACATAATTTGCGATTTCAGATACAGATTTGCCCTGAAAAATGTCAACTCAATAAAATTCAAAATGGCTGACCTGCGCCGTTATTGACGGAAAACGATGTCAGATAGCTGGACCATTTAATACTATAAAACAAAATGTCCAGCTTCAGGGAGGGATATGCCCCAAAATAATTTACAACTCGATCAAATTTAAACTGGCCGACCTGTGGCCTTTATTGACTTTAATATGAGTAATATCTGGAAGACCGTGCCAATAAGCTTGACCATTACGGTTACCTGATTACTATAAAACAAAATTGATGTGAGACTTTTTAACTTGGAAATTTTCACCTTGATCAAATTTAAAATGGCCGACTATCTGCCATTATTGACTTTACTATGCATAATATCTTGAAAACCATGTCAGATAGCTATCTAGAACATTACTACAGTACTTATTCGTTATAGCACGGTTGATGGGGTCCAATAATACAATTTGTGTTATAAGCTGATCGTGTTATTCCAAATAGCCTGATGTGATCTGGTACTACACGAGGCTTTAGCCCAATGTTGGACTAATGTTAGTCCAGCATCAAATGACGGAGATACACAGGATACAGTGATATAAATAGCTGACACAGAAAATAATGATACCGTTTAGCATAACATTACTTACCGGACAAATATCGGAGTTTAGTACATGTATTAAACAAAATGTGACACTTTATAGAAGGATGCATCCTGAAAAAAACTAATTATATCAAATTCAAAATGGTTCACTTTCGGCCATTACTTATTTTGACATGTAAATTTTTCTTATTTTACTAAAATGACAAATTTAAAACAAATTGTCATCTAATATAGAAGAGGCAAAATTTCCAAAGTTATAATTATCAAATGATTTTTGCTTTTAAACCATGATTAGATGCTGAGGCCTATTTTCTTCACAGACTGGCTTTGTTTTATTCATGGGGGATGTAAGACCAGGGTTAAAGGAAATTAAGAATAAAGATAACTTTTTCAATCTATTAACTCGCATTCAAAATTGAGATTTTTTTTTCTTTTTCACCTGCTTTACAAATCACAATCATGCTGTTGCAATGATAATGCTACAAGCAAGGACTTAGCCAGAGACCCGTTCAGCCGTCTTTTGGACGGCCTATTTTCAGCCTGAACATAGAACACCCTGATGAAATAGATGATCTAAAAATTAACCACCTAGTATCTGAAATAAAGACAACTTTTAAAACCCACAAGAAAGTACATGACAAGAAAAAATATAAAAAAGATAACAAGCCATGGTTTGATAGCGACTGCTCTGGAAAAAGAAAACAATATTTCCAATCTAAAAACAACTACAGGCGTAGGAGAATCAATGAAAATAAAGATGTTATGAGCTCCGCAGTTAGATTGTAGGAAAAATCAATAAATAAAGCTTTTAAAAAATACAAAATGATTTGATAAATTAGAAAATAAAAGGATTAAAATCAACAAATCCGAAAGCTTACTGGGACTTAATAAAAGACAAGAAAGACAATAAAATCATCCCCCAAATCCCCAAGGAAATAGTTAAAATACATTTTAAAAAATTAAATAAATGTGAAACAAAAAATAAACAAAATGTAACAAATGAATGTAATAACAACAACAATGAGGAGATTACCACAGATTTTACACTTCTTGAATTGAAAAATGCTATTAAAAAACTAAAGACAAATAAAGCATCTGGCTGTGACCAAATAATAAATTAATTTTTAATCAACGCTAACAATATGACTTTAATCATTATTTTGAGACTGTTCAATGTTTTTTTAAGATCAGGTATAGTCCCAGATGATTGGTGTATGGGCTATATAACACCGATTTTTAAAAGTGGTGATGATAAAGACCCTGGAAACTACCGAGGTATAACCCTCTTAAGTTGCATGGGCAAATTGTTTATGTGTTTAAGTGTTGTAAATAGCAGGTTAAATGAATTTGTTAGAAAATATAACATTGTTGGTGCCGAGCAAGCAGGATTCAAAAAAGACCATTCAACAATAGATCACATTTTCACTTTAAAATCTCTAATTGATCTGTATTTGTATAAGAAATAAAGAATAGATTGTTGCTTCATAGACTACAGTAAAGCATTTGAAACAAGACTACATAAGTCCAGGAGCTCCCGCTCCGAATTAGAATTTGATTTAAGCAATTTTGTATAGGGTTAATAATGTAGTCCTAGTATAGGTCAAAAATCAAGACGCAAGACAACTAGGTCTAAGAAGCCCAGCCTAAGAGTAAGATAAGAACTAGACAGTCTGTCAGAGATTGCAAACCTCCATTAAAATTAATGATCCTAATCAGTATCCCAGTGATGGTCTACCTATCTGGCACGGTTTACCCGATATCAGGCCAATCGAGTTAACTAATAGCTGATTTACGGTCATTTTGAATTCGATATAAATTAGTTAAAAACTTAGGGTGCATTCTCCCCCAAAACCTCAAATTTTGTTTTATAGTAATGGACTAACATCTAACACAGTTTGCAAAATATTCGGCATGTGAAAATAAATAATGGTCGATAGGGGGCCATTTTGAATTTGATCGAATCAGATTTTTTCAAGATGCATCCTCAGCTGAAATCTCACATTTCATTCTATAGTAATGGTCTAGCCATCGAGCACGGTTTACCAAATATCGGCCATGTGAAAGTGAATAATGGCCTGAAGGCGGCCATTTTGAATTTGATCAAGTCAAAATTTTCCAAGATGCATCCTCAGCTGAAATCTCACATTTCATTCTATAGTAATGGTCTAGCCATCGAGCACGGTTTACCAAATATCGCCCATGTGAAAGTGAATAATGGCCGATAGGAGGCCATTTTGAATTTGATCAAGTCAAAAATTTTCAACATGCATCCTCTCCTGAAATCTCACATTTTGTTTTATAGTAATGGTCCAGCCATCTAGTACGGTTACCAAAAACCGGCTATGTGAAAGTGAATAATGGCCGATAGGCGGCCATTTTGAATTTGATCGAGTCAATTTTTTTCAAGATGCATCCTCTCTTGTAATCTCACATTTTGTTTAATAGTAATGGTCCAGCTATCTAACACGGTTTACCAAATATCAGCAATGTGAAAGTAAATAGTGGCCGATAGGCGGCCATTTTGAATTCGATTGAGTCGAAAATTTTTAAAAGGCATCCTCTCTCGAAACGTCACATTTTGTTTTATAGTAATGGTCTAGCTATCTAGCACGGTTTACCTGATATCAGGCCTATCGAGGTAAATAATGCTGATTGTCGGCCATTTTGAATTCGTAAGTTAAAAATTTTCAGGGTGCATCCTCCCCCGAAAAACTCACACTTTGTTTTATAGTAATCAGGTAATGGTCTAGCCGTCTAGCACGGTTTACCAAATATCAGCCATGTGAAAATGAATAATGGCCGAAAAAGCGGCCATTTTAAATTTGATCAAGTCAAATTTTTTCAAGATGCATCCTCATCTGAAATCTCACATTTTGTTTTACAGTAATGGTCTAGCCATCTAGCACGGTTGACCAAATAACGGCCATGTGAAAGTGAATAATGGCCGATAAGCGGCCATTTTGAATTTTATCGAGTCGAATTTTTTTAAGATGCATCCTCTCCTGAAATCACACATTTTGTTTTATAGTAATGGTCTAGCCATCTAGCACGGTTTACCAAATAACGGCCATGTGAAAGTGAATAATGGCCGATTGGCGGCCATTTTGAACTTGGACGAGTTGAATTTTTTCAAAATGCATCCTCTCCTGAAGCCTTACAATTTGTTTTATAGTAATGGTGTAGATATCTTGAGCGGTTTTCATGATATTCCACAATATCAGGCCTGTCGAGGTGAATAATGGCTGATAGGCGGCCATTTTGAATTTTATCAACCTCAAATTTTTCAAGATGCATCCTCTCCTGAAACCTCACAATTTGTTTTATAGTAATGGTGTAGCTATCTTGAGCGGTTTTCATGATATTCCGCAAAATCTTTCAGTCAGATTTACCGATGTTATAAATTAGGTCAAAGTGCTGGGTCAACTTTAAGGTCAAGGTCCAAAAACCTGAAAAGGCACAACTAGGGACCTTAGAGAACATGTATGTGCAATATGACTGTCATCGGCCCAGTACTTTTCGAGATCTGCTCTGGAAACGAAGTGCGCGTCAAAACGTCTAAATAGGTCATAGTTCTGAACCAGAAGTAGGTCAAAGTTCAAATACCCCAAAAGGCACAACTAGGCCCCGTAGGGGTGTTGTGTGTAAAATTTGAAGACAATCGGACAAGTACTTTCAGAGATATGCTCTGGAAACGAATTGTTTACGGACGGCCCAACGTCCCAACGCCGTCACATCATCATTTTCTCCTCTGCAACCTTGTGTATTGAATTCAGATTAAAAATATTTTAACCTGTCCATTAGCCACCTGGAAGTAACCCGCATACCAAAAATTGTTATCCTAGCTTATTTTCTTACAAAGTTATAGGCAAAAGAAGAGGCCAAAAAAAACGGAGGTAGAATCCATAGCTCCCGTCGTCTCACCTACGGTGACGGCGGGAGCTAACAATGCCAAGATATGAATTATGGCGAAATTACTTATTTGTAACATTAATGGTAATATATTTAGACTGGTTCAAAACTTATACAAAAAAGCTAAGTCATCCGTTATTATGAATGGTAAATTATCAGATAGTTTTCCATACCAGACTGGAGTACGTCAAGGTGACAACCTGTCACCTCTACGATTTGGAATATACATACATGATTTAGAACAATTTTTACAAGATAAATACAAAGTACTAAAACTACTCAGTGTAATTCAAAACCAAAACAACTTACCCAATGAAATGGAAAACTATTTAAAATTATTTGTTTTGATGTATGCTGGTGACACAAAGTTTGCGGAATCAGAGGATGATTTACAAGACTCATTGTCTGCAATGTTTAGTTACTGTAATACATGAAAGCTGCAGGTGAAAGTCAAAAAAACAAAAATTGTAGTCTTTTCAAGAGGAAACATCAGGAAAATTCCAAATGTATTCTTCGGCCCTAAATTACTAGATGTAGTCGATAATTATACTTACCTGGGTGTGAAATTTAATTTTATTTGTCGATTTGTAAAAGAAAAACAATTTACATACTCCAATGGATGTAGAGCAATTGTCTCAATACTGTGTAAGGCAAGAACGTTAGCTCTACCCATAGACATCCAGCTGCAGTTATTCCACACGCTTGTGACCCCAGTAGTTATGTACGGGGCAGTAATTGAGTATTGTACAGTAATTGAACTACTGCACTTGAAAATTTTGTAAATATATATTATCTTTGAATAAATGTACATACACAAATATGGTATGCGGAGAAACGGGTGAAATATCGCTTAGTTTACGTGTTAAATGTAGAGTTGTTGAATACTGGAGTAGATTAATCACATGTTAGTCTAAGAAGTTGTCATATTTTATCTACATGTTTATATATAGTTTACACACAAATAATATTTACCACTCCCCGTGGATATTATTTGTTAAGAAAATACTATGTGATTGTAGTTTCTCGGGGGTCTGGCAAACCCAAACTATTCCCACTGAGATAGAGCTCTGTAACAAGAATATTTTACAGCGCCTCCAAGATCAGTTTATACAACAGTGGAACTCTGATATTAATAATAGCCCCAAATCTATTAACTTCAGAAAGTTCAAACTAAATTTTGAAAGAGAAAATTACCTGATCAGTCTACCAGCAGCACTGAGTATTCCGCTCTGTAAATTTAGATGTCGAAATCATAAACTACCTGTTGAAAAATTCAGAC
Source organism: Flabesymbios commensalis (assembly GCA_964017125.1). Taxonomy (NCBI): domain Eukaryota; kingdom Metazoa; phylum Annelida; class Polychaeta; order Terebellida; family Flabelligeridae; genus Flabesymbios; species Flabesymbios commensalis. Next base: position 38,236,469 of record OZ024916.1, on the reverse strand, counting down.
AAAATTCAGAGGACAGAAATTTAAGATACTGCACTTTATGCCACATAAATGAAGTGGGAGAAAAGTTCCATTACTGAGCACAGAATGTCATTACTAGGCAAAGCATATTTACACATCCCTTGATTTTCACTTTTAATCATGTTATGAATGCTAGTGGAACTAATTTACTGAAACTATCTAAACATATACAACTTATCGTTAAGAATGTGAACAGATAAAAAAAAATGTTGTAATTTTACTGTATGCCTTCCTGGTAAACACATGCAAATGTATATATCTCACCTATATCTCACATGTCTTGTAACAAGATTGAGAGAATAAACTTGATTTGATTTTATTCAGAAAATATCGCCAGATTCCACCAAATTGCATTTTGGGAGGACCCCAGACCCCATCCTGGCCCAACAATAAGTAAATTTGGACTCCCTTTTATCATTTCCTGGCTAAGTCCTTGGCTACAAGACAAGTTTGTTTTCATTATATAATTATGAAAACTTGTTTTTAAAGGCTGTATTATAATTGAATGACGTGAATGTCTTCTTTATTTTCTTATATCCATGTTTTTGTTTATTTAGAGTGAGATACAGAGCCTCTTACTTGATGCTACGCGCGTGAGCCCTTTTGATGAACACACCACACAGGGAGCTTTCTCACAAGCACTACAGACAGGAGTGGAAAACTTGACAGACAAACTGGTGGTAATACAGAAACCCCAAGTCTCCTGATTTTCGCGGAATTCTCCCGATTTTCCACCTGATTTCCGGTCTTCCAAATTGCCCTGTCAATCTTCAGAATTCTCAACATTTCACTCTTACTTTAAACTCATATTAAAATTACAATGGCTGTACAGTCATACATTTCAGTCCCTCAAGAGGCCACCAATTGGTGTCTACATTTCAAAAATTTCCCTGGTCCGCGGCTAGTCATGCGACCTTAGCGCCAAGTTCCTGTCATCTTTGTATTTTTCTCTTCTTATCTTCCTTTTTCTCTCCATTCTAACTTGGTGTCTCTGGTAATATCTCAATTTAAAAAAAAGGATTTAAATAGAATATTGGCAAATCACAACTTTTTTTTTAGAAATTAGAACTGGTCGTACACTGACATTTGAGATTTTTTGTCTCTTTCAACCTTCGAGCGCTAAGCATTGCTATAATCATTTTTAGTCCATTTTATTAGCTGAAATATTTTTGTATTAACTATGGAGACCAAAGAGGGTTTTTGAATTTGAAATCATCATTAATATCTTAGTTTGCTTTTTCTGCTTCATTAGACGAGTTAGAATACCTTCCTAATAGGTCTACGACCAATATAATTTTTTTAATTCTTCCAGTGTGGGGATTGACTTTAGACGTCAGAATAGACATCAACATCAGATTCTGATGTCTAGAGATGGGCCCAGCACTGAAAGGGTTAAGTACTCACTTTTGTGATATGTATATGAATTTTTTTTCATATATGAATTTTTCTTTGTGAAATTCAGAGGAGCTGTCGTCGGCATGAGGAACGTGTGGAACAGGTCGTGAAACATCATTGTGATCGACTCGGTCAGCTCCAAGAGCAACTGAATCAAATGCGGGAAGAGGTATCGCTTTTTTTTGGCTTTTGTAAAGATTAAGTCATAGATGAAGACTTTCAGATTTTTTAAAGCCATTTATTTTAGATTAATTTTATCAGTAAAATAATAGTAACCAGTGTAATTATCTTTTTAAGATCTATCTCAGTAGTTTCTTTCACAGGAACAAAATGATGTCAAAGACATACTTCAGGAGGCATTGAACAGTATTATTGATGGCCAGTGGGAGTCTGTTGATTTTCTTCAGGTTTGGTTTGAATATTAACCCTTGTGCTGCTAGAATTTTATATATATATATTCTCAGACAATTTTGGAACCAAAAAAAATGTCACAGAAATTAATCAAATACTTTTTGGCTTATGCTCAGCTGACCATGCAAATACATTTTGGGATATATCTATTTTTGAAAAAGAGAAACAATTCCTGTCATTTGGAACTATAAAAATTGTGAACAATTCCAGCTTCAGTTCAAATGAATGAAAATAGTAACAGATATTTCAATAGGCCTAGGGTTAAGGAATGATAGAGCATACCTTTTTACCCTTCAAATGAAATTATGTTCTCCTGGTAATTATGGTCATTCTGAGAGCGCATTCAGTGCTATGCCAGATCAAATATATAATTTCAGCAGCTGCCATGGCAGGGAAACTTCTTACGTCAGAGCAGTCACAAGGTCTAATGATAATTGTGAATTCTTTATTTGAAAGTATCGTAAAAATTCTAATTGTAGCCTCAGCTTTCATTAGAATGAAAAATCTCATTTTCCACTACCCAATTCCAAAAGTCCATTTGCGGCTTCTATTGGAGGTTTTGTATGAAAAATTCAATCCCTGCGCAGCTTTCACTTTGGACTGCTAGGAATCACCCAATCCTTCATGTCCAATGGTCAAATAAAGATATGCCATATGAATCAATTTAATGCTCACATTAGTCACACAGTTTATAAAGACCATGTTATATATCGTTGTGCTGACATAAAAAACGTCAAAAATGAAGGTGAATTATTTGCAGGTTAACCGCGGCCGCTGGCTGTAAAATGTCACATCTTCATTTATGCAATGCTCTGATTACCAAGTGGCTGCTAACTGAGAGTGAGGTAGCCTATGTGTGTGGTGGCCATCCACAGTCGGAAGATTTGAGTCTTGCCATAAAAAAACTTGTTTTTAATAGTTTTTAGGCATTAATGACTTCATCCCTTTGGTGGTATTTGTGCGAGTGCGATACATTTTCAAGAAAAAAACACCGTTATTCCCCTCATCAACTAATGTTGACTGGTCACGAGGAATGATAAAATTGTGATCCAAAACTGTGAAAACCCGGGCGGCTAGTAAGGACAGTTTAAACGACCTGGGCCTTTTTAACCCGCCTCGGGCAGCCGGTCGGACAGTAATTTGAATGGCTGCATCCGCTATACTCAATATTCAACATACTGCATAGTACTAGTAGTATTAATTCCTAGACTGCATCAATTTTTCAAAATGTTTGGAAAAATATCCGGGTCATGGCGGCTATCTTTAATCTTTTTTTGTCAAATTAGGATCGTGTCACCTTGATAACTTCAAAGCCGCTCTATGATATACTGTAGTATACTGTAACGCACTCGTGCCGAGGATGTGGGACGTATCACACAAAACCAAAGTAACCTTGAAGACTTCAATAAGATCTAGAAAATAATATGGAGGGAAAGATCAGACGATGCTAGATAAAGGAATAAGGAGATAAAAACAGTTTAATACTTTATTAAAGCAGAAGAAAATCTCACAACAATAACAGTGTAATTGCGATAACAGCCAACAGAGATAAAAAATAGTGATTTAACAAACAACAGCGATAGAAATAAATAGTGATATAATAAATAGTGACATATGAATAACAATTCTAATAATAAGCAGGTAATGATGGACTAATTGATGACAAATCAGATGAGTGATTAATAATACTGTACACTATGTACACACTACACAGACTGTAGTGTACAACAAAACCAGTCTTGAGGTTGAAAGTGTCCCAAATATATATATGACTGAACTAGTTTAGACTGCACTACCGGGTAATTAAGGACATAGCAAGGGGGGGGGGGGGATAATTGGGAAGTAAAATCTGAAGCAGAGAACGATGATCTGTGATGATAAAGATGAACCTGAGATGAGTGTATGATCGTGTCTCCAAGTTAAAATTGAACCATTCGCTAGGTGGTAGCAGTGTTTGTGTAGTGACCGTAGGCAACTAATAACATCAATAATACAATATCAAAGTTATAAGATTAGTGAAGTTAAAAAGGCTGCAATTAATTAATAAAGACTGATATTAAATAAACTAGAATGCCTGTGTTCACTTTTAGTGAACACAAACAAAACAATTTATTTACCACTCTCTACAATAGACTACTAAAAATATGGACAGTGAAATTTTGACAGCGCAGGTCTGACAGATCGCTGCTGAAAATCAGCGAGAGTTAACCTATTTGATAATCCCGGAGAAATATCGAATAGGTGAACGAGTCACACAGAAAAATATTGATGCAGTAGAACTGTATCGATATTATTTAAATATCGATAAAAGAAGAGTTTAAAACAGATAATTTGGAAGAGTTCAACGTTAGGAGACAATAAACTGCGAGACCGTCAGTGAAAACTGACAGGTCTGATGTTTATTGACAATGAGGCAAGGGGCTGAGCTGTCACTCGAGCAAACGACATAGTCTGACAGTTGAACTGAAGCTCCTTTCACTTATAGATGTTCACAATAAAGTTGAATAGTAGTAATGACTGTAGTCTAACTGTAATCTATGACAAACATCAACATGATGGATGTAATTGAAGATAAATGTAGTCTAATAAAGATGATAAAGCTGATGGATGAGAGGATGGCCGATGACCTGGTTATAGATGACTGATGACATGTGACTGTGTATGTAGATTCTATCTGTGGTTCAAAGGTTGAAGGATGTGGATCGGGTCTCTCAGACGAAAAACCCGCTCTCGGCCAGTGACGAGCCTTCTTTTATCACGTTTGGCCCCCATGGCCACGCCCACTCATCGCTGATAGGCAGGTTTGATCTAGGTCAGCCAATCAGCGCACGACTTGCACCGCGTGCAGGATTTGAGGACGAGGATAGAAAACTGCAGATGAAATCAGTCACTGACAATAGCTAAAAATGGTGAAATATGTAATTAAATGCGATCAGGTTATTCTGAAACATAGGTATGTGAATGGTGATGTGATGACAGCATTGACAAGAGACAAGTTAACATATTAGTAGATAAAAAGGATAGAATGCCTGGGCGTTACAATACTTTAATTTCGCGGGTATGAATTTTCGCGTAAACCCGATTTTTTACCATTTCGCGGTCTTTTAATTTCGCGTGAAAATAATTTTAAAAGTAGATTTTTTGGGTCTCAAAACATGCAAGGGGGATAACTGGAGTGGGGTGACTGACCACTGAGGCTAATGCACTTGACACGTGCTACTCTATCAATCCAACAGGTTATCATTTAATTATTATTCTGCTGCTGATTTACTACATGTGTCGTTTCAGGGAAATATGTCTTTATATATTTGTCTTTAATTTGTTTTTAAAAAAGCTCATCGTATCTGTTTGATTGTGGGAATTTAAAATAGCTATATCTGTGGACATATTTATGTAATATTTGCATAAATTTGGGAGTGAAGTTCTACTGTCACTTGACGCAGAAACTTAGAAAAACACATGCCAAGACACGCGGCCACAGCTCCCTAACAACATTGAGTCTGTCCCCGGTGAATACAACGCATTGATCCAGTGTTGGGAAAATGCTGGCCCACTGTCTTCGACGCTGGCCCAGTATCACGCCAGCACTGGATCAACGTCTCGTGATCGCTGGGTCATCACCCCTCAACTTGCCATAGAAAGGATCAACGTTGACATCAAGACATCTATCATTAAACCCCTTCATGCCCGCTGGTTAATAGCAGTCATTGAATAAATGAAACAGAAAACATTTGTACTATCAAGGCCTTTGTACAAGTGGGTTTAGAATAAAATGGGAATAGAATAAAAAATATTGGTATCAAGTTATGTTTTTTGTCATTTTTTGTCCATTGCACGAATGGATTACATAACCACAGTCGGCAGCACAGCGTCAGTCACACCCTTTAGAACCCACTCTCAAAGTTCACGAAACACTAATGTGGTGAACAACATTTCGCTTGGAATATGATTTCGTGCTCACGGTCCATGCGAGTAAATTAATTCCATGCATAATAAAAGTATATTACAGTACTCAATATCCAACATACTGCATAGTAGTATTAATTCCTAGACTGCATCTTTTTTTTTAAAAGTTCAGAAAGAAAATCTGGTTATGACGGCCATCTTTAATCTTTCTTCGTCAAATTAGGACCTAATAACTTAAAATATTCAACAAACTGCATAGTAGTTTTACTTCCTAGACTGCATCAATGTTTTAGAATGTTTGGAAAGAAATCCAGCTCATGACGATCATCTTTTAATTGATCAAAATAGCACCTTGTCAACTTAAAGCTACTAGCCTCTGCCTGATACTATGACTCGATAATCACATGTAAAAATTGATTATCTGGTAAACTGTAATTAATTGATAACTTTTATTTGAAAAGGGCAAGGGGAAGCCTTCTTGGGTGTTTGCATGGCTGCCTGATCAACTACTAGGATGAACTACCAGGATGTTTTCTCATGTGCAGGAAAACTAAAACATCAATGCGTTCAGACTGCTCATGTATAATATTTTTCGTTTTTTGTGTTGTTGCTTCAAAACAATTGGTGATCGATCTGGGTGCTATTAGAGTCCGTACCCGCCTGCTATTGATGACGATCATAGGAACCGTTTTGCTAATTACCAGTACTGTGTTTTTAGCTCCCGCCGTCACCGTAGGTGAGACGGAGGGAGCTATGGATTCTACCTTCGTTTTTTCTTTTGCCTATAACTTTGTAAGAAAATAAGCTAGGATAACAATTTTTGGTATGTGGGTTTCTTCCAGGTGGATAATGGACAGGTTGAAATATTTTAAATCTGAATTCAATACGCAAGGTCGCAGAGGAGAAAATGGTGATGTTACGGCGTTGGGCCGTCCGTAAACAATTCGTTTTCGGAGCATATCTCTGAAAGTCCTTGTGCGATTGTCTTCAAATTTTACACACAACACCCTTAGGGGGTCTAGTTGTGCCTTTTGGGGTATTTGAACTTTGACCTACTTCTGGTTCAGAACTTTGACCTATTTACACGTTTTGACGCGCACTTCGTTTCCGGAGCAGATCTCGAAAAGTACTGGGCCGATGACAGTCATATTGCACATACATGTTCTCTAAGGTCCCTAGTTGTGCCTTTTCAGGTTTTTGGACCTTGACCTTGAAGTTGACCCAGCACTTTGACCCAATTTATAACATCGGTAAATCTGACTGAAAGATTTTGCAAAATATCATGAAAACCGCTCAAGATAGCTACACCATTACTATAAAACAAATTGTGAGGTTTCAGGAGAGGATGCATCTTGAAAAATTTCAAGTTGATTAAATTCAAAATGGCCGCCTATCGGCCATTATTCACCTCGACAGGCCTGATATTGTGGAATATCATAAAAACCGCTCAAGATATCTACACCATTACTATAAAATAAATTGTAAGGTTTCAGCAGGCCTCGTCAAATTGTGTGCCCGGGAGCCCGGGGCTACCAGTTTAGCTGGGGGGGCTACCACAACGGTAACAGCCAGAGCCCGGCGGGCTACCACTGCTATTAGCAATGCCAGCGTCATAACGTTACGACGTTGTGCGCCGTGCATCCGTTTATATAAGGAAACAACACTTGGCTATTGGTTTGCTATTAGCGTTTTTTTTTTGTCGGATGTTTCTGAAAATTGAATCAGGAAAAAATTCAACTCGTCCAAGTTCAAAATGGCCGCCAATCGGCCATTATTCACTTTCACGTGGCCGTTATCTGGTAAACCGTGCTAGATGTCTAGACCATTACTATAAAACAAAATGTGTGATTTCAGGAGAGGATGCATCTTGAAAAAATTCGACTTGATAAAATTCAAAATGGCCGCTTATCGGCGATTATTCACTTTCACATGGCCGATATTTGGTCAACCGTGCTAGATGGCTAGACCATTACTATAAAACGAAATGTGAGATTTCAGATGAGGATGCATCTTGAAAAAATTTGACTTGATCAAATTTAAAATGGCCGCCTTTTCGGCCATTATTCATTTTCACATGGCTGATATTTGGTAAACCGTGCTAGATGGCTAGACCATTACCTGATTACTATAAAACAAAGTGTGAGTTTTCGGGGGAGGATGCACCCTGAAAATTTTGAACTTACGAATTCAAAATGGCAGACAATCAGCATTATTTACCTCGATAGGCCTGATATCAGGTAAACCGTGCTAGATAGCTAGACCATTACTATAAAACAAAATTTGACGTTTCGAGAGAGGATGCCTGTTAAAAACTTTCGACTCAATCGAATTCAAAATGGCCGCCTATCGGCCACTATTTACTTTCACATTGCTGATATTTGGTAAACCGTGTTAGATAGCTGGACCATTACTATAAAAAAAAAGGTGAGATTACAACAGAGGATGCATCTTGAAAAAAATTGACTCGATCAAATTCAAAATGGCCGCCTATCGGCCATCATTCACTTTCACATAGCCGGTTTTTGGTAACCGTACTAGATGGCTAGACCATTACTATAAAACAAAATGTGAGATTTCAGGAGAGGATGCATCTTGAAAAATTTTGACTTGATCAAATTCAAAATGGCCTCCTATTGGCCATTATTCACTTTCACATGGGCGATATTTGGTAAACCGTGCTAGATGGCTAGACCATTACTATAGAATGAAATTTGAGATTTCAGCTGAGGATGCATCTTGAAAAATTCTGACTCGATCAAATTCAAAATGGCCCCCTATCGGCCATTATTTACTTCCACATGCCCAATATCTTGCAAACTGTGTTAGATGTTAGACCATCACTATAAAACAAAATTTGAGGTTTCGGGGGAGGATGCACCCTAAGTTTTTAACTAATTTATATTGAATTCAAAATGACCGTAAATCAGCTATTAGTTACCTCGATTGGCCTAATATCGGGTAAACCGTGCCAGATAGGTAGACCATTACTGGGATACTGATTAGGATCATTAATTTCAATGGAGGTTTGCAATCTCTGACAGACTTTCTAGTTCTTATCTTACTCCTAGACTGGGCTTCTTAGACCTAGTTGTCTTGCGTCTTGATTTTTGACCTAGCCTAGGACTACATTAATAACCCTACACAAAATTGCTTAAATCAAATTCTAATTCAGAGCAGGAGCTCCTGGACTTATGTAGTCTTGTTATACCAATACCGCTGTCCATTGATCACCAGCCCAACTAACTCTAGAAGTTACACCAAAGCTGATTAAACGTTGGCCTGGTATTTATAGCTTTGACCCAACATTAAACCAACATTTGCGCAATGACCCGTGTGAGTTGAGAAGGTAGGCATGTGTTGACACTGTATGCATAGTGATTGCCGTTATTGGTATTACATAAGAGGGTGTGGTGACAGTGGATTACGCCCACTTGTGATAACGATGGATAAGGGGAGTCGTTGATTTCACAGCTGAATGAGTGCCAATAAAACGTGACATTTCAGAAGCTCAGAAACTATCTAATTTTTTTTTTTTAAATATATAAAAAAAATCGCAAAATTGAAACACACAAAAATTACCAGATCAACAATATGTTGTTATTTAGAAATACAGTAAAAACTGACCATACCGGAATGCCTTTCGGACAAAGTTTTATTCCGGTTTGGACAGGTTCCAGTTTAGACTTATTCTTTTGGAGAGGAACAAACAACGATAACTTGTACAATTGACATGTGTATTATAATTCAGGATGTGTCGTCAGTAGGACTACACATGATCGGTGGATGTATGCAAATTAATTGATTTAAGAAAACATTTATTATATTAAAATAATAAGCATATAATAATCAATGCATACATTATTTTTTCAAGCATAATTAAAATATAAAACACATAATTAATACTGTATGCATAGTGAAACTAGTGGCAGGTATACATACTGTGTCCGTGATAATTTATCAATGTATTTACAGTTTTAACAGTACATTTTTGTAATTGTGTGTCACATATTTCACACACATAGCGTAGTTGTCATTTGATCAACATTGAATTTTAGCTCCTAGTCTAAAATAACATTACATTCTTGTAATCGTCCGTCACATATTTCAAACACGAAGCATATTTGTTAATACTTGTTACTTGTTTAAATATCAAACAGTTTAAATTTCAAACCAGTGACCGGAGTTAATTGTATTGCAGCAGTTTTTTTTACCTGTTTCATGACGACAACACTTGTTTGTTTGGTAACTTTCAGATATTTTTTGGAATGTATGATGCTGGATTAAATGATCTGATACTGTATATTTATGTCATTTAATACAATTAATGCCTTGACTAGGAGTCAAACATAATATAAGAATAATCCAGCGATGAAATAATAAGTGAAATATTTTTATATTTTACCCACGTTCAGTTAGTTATTTATTGGGTCACAAAGATAATGAATTTATCCAAAAACACATTATATTTTTGTGAGAATTATTTATGTTTAATGCACTGATATGTTTATGAATTGATATGAACTCTTAATATTTTCTTAGTCAAAGATTTTGTTACAATATTTTGTTAATTATTTTATTAAGCCATTATGTTATTAAAATATCTTACCAATCTTAAAGCATAGGCACTGACAGGCTCTCTAAAACGCAAAAGATGTTACCAACACTAACTTCGCATCTTCCCAATTGCATAATCATATAACAAGCAGGATGTTACGTCACCTTGCCGCCCCCTATTTAACCCTTAGTGCAACGCATGCGATTTTAAAAATAATTCTAAATAAAAATTTGATTCCGGTTTGAACAGGTGACATACAACACAATTTATGCATTTGGGGAAAATAATGAGTCCGGTGGACAGGTAGACAGGTTCCGATTTGGAGAGGGTCAATTAGTATTGTTTTGAGTGTAATTCGGGACCAAATAATTAATACGGTATAGACAGGATTCTGATTTGCACGGGGTTCAGTATGTGCACTGTATTAATAAAATTGACTATTCACATGATGGCATGATTTTGCGGTCTTGTTGTTTTACACTGATTTCAATGGTTATTGATCAAAAATGCTATATGCTGTATGTGTTACTGATTGATTGATTGTAATTTACTATTATTATATTTGTATACTTTAATTATTAAAAGTTACTTACATGAGCTGCTATCATAGTTTTATAACTACCTGTATATAAGTTTATTTTTATTGTCTGTGTATTAAACATTGTCTTTTTTCCATGAATTGAAAACTGTCCATTTATTTATCAGGTGATGATATGATAATATCATAATCTAATTATGTTTTTTTGTAGGATAATATTAAGCTCCATAAAAGGTAAGAAAATTTTAACCTGTTTTAATATTTTGTTTTATGAAATCTTTCTTTTTTAAGCACCGTTTAACAGTACTTATTTTAGGTGCGGAAATTTATAAATTCTCGCCTTTGAGCATCATCACTTTGATGTTGAAGGTCCTATGAATCACAGCTTTACATTTTGGCCTAAAAAAATTAATTACTGGTATGTCGAATTATTGAGAACGATTATGGCCTTTTGTTATTTCACAACTTAGTAGTATAACGTAATGAAAATTTTAAATTAACCATTTCCCCATGTTCACTGATAGATTTAATTTTTATTAACATATGGTAAAAATGAAAGTGAATCATAATCTAAGATTTTTGAGTTATTATTTGAAATGGCCAGCTATATTTGAGTACTTTGCACTTATAAAATATTATTAGATTTACATCTGACAAAAGTGAAAGAGATGGAGTGGAGTGATAACATAATTATGAGAACGACATTTGGTAGTTGGGGATGTTCACCTGCTGTTAATGCTGACCTACACACTATGATATTGTTAAGTTATTGGGAGGATACTTATTAGATACTTAAGAACCTGATTGAATTAATAGATAGGCAAATTAATGATATTTTTTTTCTCAAACACAAGATGGCTAAAATAATTGGCTCAGCTATAATTTTCATTACTATGGGAAAACTCATTGTGCATCTAAATGTTAATGCCAGCAATAATGTTTATGCCCTTAACCCTTGTACTGCTGAATTGTTTGGGAATATTTTTTATTGATTTGAAACTGGAAATTGCATTAGCAATTCCAGCTGTAAATAAATGAAAAATAATATTATGTATGAAAAATAGACGTGTCCCAAATGGAATCATTTGATTAACTGAGCATTAACTGTATATATACAGTTACCGCAGCACATTATTTATGTGTATGCATGGGTATATGACAATAAGGAACTCTTAGGAACTCAAGTTGCACATGACTCGTCTTAACAAGGGAGAGTCCTCCTACCACACAAGAAATTTTGTCTAAAATTGTGCACTGTGTGCATTTATTCAAAAGTTGCTGTTTGCCTTAATTTGCTCAAAATTGTTCAGGTTGAAAGAAATTTTGTCAGCATTTGAGGATTCATACCAACTAAGGTGTAGTGAAGTATTTCCACAACTGCACATTGACGTGAAATTGTCTACACCAGAGAAACATAAACGAGGAATCCAAGATAAACAAGTTGGACGATCCCCTGTCAAGGAAGGAGATAAAGAGCAGAAGCGAATCCTTTGGAAGAATCTGCCAAGAGGTATAGAGTTGTTTTGTGATTATCAAATAAAACTATTTTATTCTTTGTAGCTCCAACACTCACTTATTAGCTTCGGTCGTCACCAAATCGGCCATTATTTACTTCAATATGCCAGATATCTGGTAAACCATCTTAACCAGCGTCGCAGAGAGTGGCCCAGCTTTGAACCAACATTGGTTGTTTGATAAGGACAGTAGAAACTTTTAAATGCTACATTTAACAAGAAAAATAACATAGATTTGTAATTACAGAGGGGATATGTCCCCAAGTGTCCCAAGTATCCCATGTGTCCCAAGTGTCTCATATGTCCCAAGTGCCTCTTATGTCCCATGTATCCCAATTGTCTAAAATGTCCCATGTGTCCCAAATGGCTCATATGTGCCAAATATCACATGTGTCCCAAATGTCACAATTGTCTTATGTGTCTGGAATGTCACATGTGTCCGAAATGTTCCATGTGACCCGAACATGTCATATCTGTCAAACGGTGTTAGATAGCCAAACCATTACTCTTAAACAAGTATTAGTGATTCTAGACTGACTTATTACTTCCATCATCATTATGTTTTTGGTCTCTCTGTTTATCTGTTTGTCTGTCTATCTGTCTGTCGGATTACTTGAAAAGTAATAAACGGATTTGCATGAAATTTTTACCGTTTTTTGTGTATTGAGCCAAGGAACAATCGGTTAGATTTTGAGGATTATCCGGATTACTGATATTCTGGATTATGATCCGGTCTAGTTCTTAATCTTAACCGTATTCTTACACTTAGCCTCTTAGTCCTAATTGTCTTTATTTCTGACCCGTCTTAGGTTAATAACACTACACAAAATTGTTTCAGTCGAATTCTAATTCGGGGTGGGAGCGCTTGGGGATTTCTGTGGTCTTGTTATTATTATATTTGTATGTGTTTCATTTTTTCCCATATTGTTTTCACCTGTTTTCACAAGATAATTTTTTTTATAATTCTTACTCATTTTTGTCACCTTGAAATGTGACTTGCTGCTGTAATTTCCACCTTAATAATAAGACTAAAATAACCTTATTTCCTAAAAATACTTGAATTTGATATCTATAACTAAAGTTCAGAACATCCTTATTTATTGTGATAGATTATGCCATATTTTTTTTAACCCCCTCCCAACAGGGCATTATCACGTTGCATCAGATGTTCAGCCCGTCCGTAGGTTCACATTTTCTTTTCCTAACAGATCTTGCATATTTCATACACACATCCCTTAAAGGGTGTAGATGTGCCTTTTGGGGGTTATGACCTTTGACCTACTTTTTAGCGATATCTCTCAGCCAAAATAGCTTTATTTATTCTAATATTGCTAATATCTGTGTCAGAGAGCTAGTCCATTACCATAAAACAAAATGTGCGGTTCCATGTAGGGATAAGCCACGAAAATTGTCAATTTCATCAAATTAAAAATGGCCAACTATCAGCCTTTAGTGTCTTTAAGATACAAAATATCTGGAAAACTGTGCCAGTTGAAAATAAATTGAATTTTAGGCCACCTTTTTGCACATGTAGGCTAAACTGGGCCAGGAATACCTCCTGAGGATGGTGAGATAACACTGCCCTCCAGACACAAAATTCGAAATCCGAATTTGCCTGGTGAATTTTTTTTGCGTTTTTCAGTTTCTTCAACAAAATCACAGATGGCCGCCAAAATCCTATGTCACTCTCTAGAGTTTGAACTGCTCCATCGATTTGTTTCATGTTTGGTTCAAGGAAAGACCTTACCCTGGCCGTGTGCTGAAAAGCTTTTGGTGTGATTCTGTTCATAAAAACTTTGATTTCTTTATGTTTTAGTTTTTTAGCGGCTATTTCAGTTTTGCTCCATCAAAATTAGGTAATATAGCCATACACACCTACTCAGATTATTTCTAAATTTTTCCAGTATGCATATTGGCCCTAGGAAATTTGCCCTGTAAATTTTTGGGGGCGTTTTTCAGCTTTTTCAAAGGTCAAAAATCCTATGTTGTTCTCTAGAGCTTGAACTGCTTTATGGATTTGTTTCATGTTTGGTTTAGAGGAAAGACCCCACCCTGCACATGTGCTGATTAGTTACTGGTGTGATTCTGTTGATAAAAACTTTGCTTTTTTTATTTTCAGAATTTCAGCGGATATTTCAGTTTTGTTCCGGATTATTTTTAAATATTTGCAGTAGGCCCTATGCATATTGGCCCTAAGAAATTTGCCCGGTAATTTTTTGGGGCGAATTCCAGCTTCTTCAACAAAATCCAAGATGGCCGCCAAAATCCTATGTCACTCTCTAGAGCTTGAACTGCTTCATGGATTTGTATTATGCTTGGTTCAAAGGAAGAACCCTACCCTGGTTGTGTGCTGATTAGTTTTTGGTGTGATTATGATAATAAAAACTTATATTTGTTTACGTTTTAGGATTTTAATAGCTAATATTTCAGTTTTTGCTCATTTTGGCTATTATCAAAATTTGGTAATATAGTTATACAGGTCAAATGTTATCTTTTGGGTATGCTCACTGGCCCTGAGAATATTGTCAGGAGAATAGTTTTTAGCCCGCCTTTTAATTTTAATTAAAAAAGGTGGGCTATTGCAATTGAAGTTTGGCGGCGTCGGCATTAACATTTACTTGTGGGCGCGATAACTTGAAAAGTTTTTCATGTTTCCTTCCCAAATTTGTTTTGCATGTTACTAATGACCACTTCTCGGACAAGTTCAATAATGGCTGAAAAAAAATTCAAAATGGCCGACTTATTGCGATTTTTCACCTTTTACGTCAATAATTTGACCTTGTGGGCGCGATAACTTGAAAAGTTTTTCACATATCCTTTTCAAATTTGTTATGCATGTTACCAATGACCAGTTCTCGGACAAGTTCAATAATGGCTGAAAAAAAAAAATGGCCGATTTATTGCGATTTTTCACATTTTACTTCAATAATTTGACCTTGTGGGCGCGATAAGTTGAAAAGTTTCTCACATATCCTCTTCAAATTGGTTATGCATGTTACTAATAAGTAATTCTTGGACAAGTTAAATAATGGCCAAAAAAAAAAAAAAAATGGCCGATTTATTGCGATTTTTCTCATTTTACGTCAATAATTTGACCTTGTGGGCGCGAAAACTTGAAAAGTTTTCCACATATCCTCTTCAAATTGGTTATGCATATTACTAATAAGTAGTTCTTGGAGAAGTTCAATAATGGCCAAAAAAAAAAAAAATGGCCGATTTATTGCGATTTTTCTCATTTTACGTCGATAATTTGACCCTGTGGGCGCGATAACTTGAAAAGTTTTTCACATATTCTCTTCAAATTTGTTATGTATGTTACTTATAAGTAGTTCTTGGACAAGTTCAATAATGGCTGAAAAAATAAAAAATGGCCGATTTATTGTGATTTTTCTCATTTTATGTCAATATTTTGACCTTGTGGGCGCGATAACTTGAAAAGTTTTTCACATATCCTCTTCAAATTTGTTATGCATGTTACTAATAAGTAGTTCTTGGACAAGTTCAATAATGGCTGAAAAAAAAATTCAAAATGGCCGATTTATTGCGATTTTTCTCATTTTACGTCAATAATTTGACCTTGTAGGCGCGATAACTTCAACATTTTCACAAGTATCCTCTTCAAGTTTGTTATGCATGTTACTAATAAGCAGTTCTTAGACAAGCTCAATAATGGCCGGTAAAAAAATCAAAATGGTCGACTTATTGCGATTTTTCACATTTATTTTACGTCCATAATTTGACCTTGTGGGCGTACATCATTCATCTCATCAATTGACTACAACGTTTTTATTGTAATACTCCCCTCCTCATATATCGACTTTGATCTTTATGACACCAATAGAAAACATTTTTGTCAGACGCATCTTATAGATCTGCTTGTAGTCTATGCAAGTATTATATAGTATATCATATTATACATGTATCTATCTTATTTAACATACCATTTATATCTTGGTTTGTTATTTACGTGATGACATTCGTCTTTACTTTCTTTATCATAATTCGGCGGCGGGCTATTATCGAGTGTGCTCTTGCTCATTTTTTCAACAAAATTTAAGATGGCCAATGAATTACATGTTACTCTCAAGAACTGCTTCACCGATTTGTTCCAAGGAAGCCGCTTACCTTGGGCATATGTTGATTACATTTTGGTGTGATTCTGACATCACATTTTTGCATGGTTCACATTAGAAAATTTGTGACAGTACTGTATTGCTCTATTAATGTATTTTAGTTGCTAAATCTAGTCATAGCCCGAAACAGCATCGCCGAATTTGTTCAATCCGGCTGGATCCAGCCCTACTCATTATTGTTATGACTACATTATTGTTATGACGTTGTTGGACTATGCAGCATGCATAGTGAAAATATGGCCTCAAAATTTTACTGGGACGATGTTTATGGTAATTTCCCGCCATGACACAGATTTTAGTTGTGCTAGCAGCTGGATGCGCATTTGCTAATATTTACTCTGCACCGTGCCGGTGGGGATAGTAATATTTCACACATCAATTTTTTCCAAACTCTTCTCTAATAAGCGCCCACTCCCTTGTAGCCTCAGGGGGGTATTCTAAGTAATAAATTCTAAGAATAAATATGATATGTCATATGGTGCATAAAAGCAAGAAGGGGGCTTAAATTGTTAATGTATGTATTCTTTTGGACCACTATTTGCAATGCCTGCTCAATAATGAACAATGACCTTGTTGCTAATCTTGTCTTGCCCTGGGTGAAATATTGAAATAACGTGAGAGTGGAGGGTAATTTGTTTATTTGAGTCCCTATTTTGAGCTCTATCAGGGTCGTTTGCTCCCAAGGTGCAACCGAGAAATGACTTTGATAGTGCTCAAATTGTACAAATAGGGCTTAAATTTAACACATTGCAGTTTGCCCCACCAATCACATCCTATTAGGCCTACTATTAGATATTATATTACTATTACAATCTAGGATTTAAAACACCACATAAATTTGACTAGCAGGGCTTACATGTAGGTGTAAATGACAGACAGGGTGTAAATGGACATTTCCTGCTTGTGTGTGTGAATATGCAACATTGCAAGGCCCTATATATCAGGGGAGGATCTCAGGGGGGGGGGGGGCAAATGCGGAAGCCCTCCTCCCCCTCTCCCCATAGGCCCCAATTAACTCTTAAAGCGCTGATATATGTTTGTATTAACCATGGAGACCAAAGGGGTTTTTTCAAAATAGTAAGTAATTGCTCTGAATTCGGTACTGTATATTAGTGGTATCAATGTGATTTTGATCAACAATAACGTTTATATAGCATAAGACATGTATAACTTGATATATGAACCTTGTATTATATAATATTGTAGAAACAGGGACTGCTTATAAGGTGACCGTAATAGAAGATCAATCAGCTTCATCTGGCAGATCAGTTATGCACCATATTACAGCTATGTCACAGCATTGTGATAAAAGTTGTGAGGTTTGTTAATTTTAGTTCTTTGCCTTTCGTTTCACCCCCTTTTTTAATGACACGAAGATCATTATTGTCCCCGTCTATTTTGAGTCAGGTGGTTTAGAATTACAAACCAAATGCATCCACTCATTGTGAATAAGATGTAAATGTATTAGCTTAGTGCGCTGTCAAGTTTTAGGAATTGTGGCCAATTGTATGATTATCTTTCTTTGGCCATTTTCGACCTGCAAATGTGCTGTCAGATAGGCACTAGCATACATCTTGTTCTGTTGATGGTAGAGTCTTGTCAGTTGTTTTTATAGTCTGATATTAAGTCTGGATATTCCTGAGCTAAATTTATATTTTTACCTCTGGTCAATTAAATAGGTGACATGTTTATTTATGTGCTACTTTAAATTTCTGGTGAGGAATCCAACCCTGCACCTGTTTCGCCAATGGGAACTTGTCACACAGGTATCTATAGCGCTCAAATTTCACACACAAGGTCTTAGTTACAATACAAGAGCACGACAATCAGAATTGCAATACCACCTCATAGTCTGATTGGAACGTGACATTGTGCCCACGACAATCATCAAAGAAGGAGGGTCTAAGAGACTTTCCAAAAACACTGGTGATCACTGATGTACCCAGAGAGTCCATTACTCAACCGTGGAGCATCCAATGAGAAGGACGTACAGCCATAATTATACAAAATGGATCGGGCCAGAGTGTAGCAGATAATGGTATCTGACCTGAATGTCTTTTGATGATGCTTGAATTTTCATTAATTTGTTATAATGATGTTGGAACAGAAAGTTCGAATAGAATACATATGTTGACTCATTTTACTGACGTCTAAGGCATTAGCAAGGCAATGCCACATGCGCTATTTCGGCTCAATGATGGGCCAAGATTTGTGATGTCTGACACCATTAAACCCATACTAGTTGACTGTTATTGAGTCGTCATTTACTCTCCCAGTAAGCAGAATACACTGATTCAAACCTGGTTCAATGTCTGCGACACTGAGCCAACAATAACCAAACATAGGAGCAACGTCTACTTTTTGCTAGGCTTGCTGGGCAGTACCTGTAGTAGTAATAGATGTTGAACACGATCTAATTTGTCACTCATATCTATTATGTCCTGTCAGTGTGGAAAGATGTTGGCTAAAGAGTTTTTGTTGTAGCAAACGGTTTTCAGATCAAATTAGCCACAATGGCTAAGAAATACTACTGCAAGAGAAGGCCCATACATGGTCTGCCGAATCAGCTGCGACAGTTATAGGAGCAAATTTATGAACTCCTGCTTGTTTATACTTTATACAGCCTTTATATACATGTACCATTGGGGAATTTGTTTGAGGACATCTTGATACCCATGTATGCAATCCTTTAAAACAATACATTCGCGTATAATGTTTGGATTCAATATCACACCTGAAGCTATAGTGGGGCCTATCATAATGTTGGGAGCTAGATGGGTTGTGAAGAACATTAAATTTACAATGATTTACATCTAAAAAATAGCCAAACATTAATAATGCTCATGAGTGAAGAGCCAGATGTCACGCGTGACATCATACATGTATGTGACACGTTTCACAGCTATTAATTAACAGAGAAAAACCTGCATCTCTGAATATCATAAAATGTCATTTTAAAGTCAGGATGTGGGATTTTATTATAAGTATATAAGACTTTTTAATATTAGACGTTGTCTGTACTGAGGTCAGGCCTATTATATTGCCTTACCGGTAATAAGAACTGTCATTGGGCACCATTTTAATAGTGTTGAAACTGCCCAGCCCGGTGATCGAACCAAGAGCCTTACATCAGGATGCATGAATGTAACCAGTGTTGCCAAATAGTTAACTCGACAGCCAGAGTGCTAAGCACTCCATTACATCATCACACTGTGTACATATTTATTATTGTTTACAGGAAATACGGCTTGCTGACTATTTATTAGGATTTAGTGGAGAGTGCTCTGTACTGGAAGGAGGTATTTATTTCTCAAATAAATTTTCACCATCAATTCAAAGAAAAAACAGTTTTTCATTTTTTTTCCTTTTTGTAAGTTTATCAGAACTGCATGTGCTCAATAAAGAAAAAGGAGAATTAACTTTACTTTTTCCCTTTTTCTCTATATCAATATTTGGGATAGATTTTGTTGTCCTCAGTAGTAGTTCTAATATGTCATAAAGGAAAACATATCGCTTTCTGTTATTACTATGCAATATTATCCACTCTACAAATATCCATGTGGAGATATGAAGTCAAGAGCTGAATAAAAACATATTTCAACACTAATACAAATGATATTCCTAATACTATCTCTATTATATGCTTATAATTCTAGTGTTATTTCTCCGCCTCCGCCGCCAATTTAGCTCTCACTAAAACTGATGATTTTTGTTTGTTTTTCACAAATGTGACTGATATGCCTTGGGATATTTTCCCATATAATAGGACGAGGGGAGGGGGGGGGGGGGGGAAGGGGGACACCGAGCCATAATTAATAGGACCTTTCCAAAATCCCCTACCAATGACGAGATGCATTGTTTTATGTTGCTAACATGTATAGCAAAAATACAATTCTATTATTTTAAGGGAAGGCTCCATTAACAACAAATGACGCTAGTTTTTGTGCAGAAAAAGTCACATATAGTTTAATTTGTTTTGGTATTGTATTCCAGATGCTGAGCTTCGATCTGAAGAAAACGCTGTTTATAAAACACAAACACAAGAAAAAGTGGGGACGAATGTAAAACCACCTGTCAACGAGGAACATAAACAAAATAAACATGAAAGGCAACTGTTTGCATCAAATTTTGATAACAACGAATTTGGTATTACCAGGGAAAGTGTTTTTGGCAATTGTCAACAAATAACTCGGGGATCTAGTCAGAATAATTCTCCCGTTGCTACTCAAAATATAACCCACGACAATGCATTTGGTAAAAATAAAAATGTAGGATTTACCTTTGGTTCAACTCCAACTGCTTTTGGTGTGACTCCCTTCTCTTTAAATGGTCAAAAGGAGTCTGCAGGTTTTAATACAAACCAAAACAATAAGACTGCAGTGTTCTCTAATTCGAAACAGAATGCACCAACATTTAATTCTACTGGTCTGTTTGCTAATTTCACTAAAAATAACGAACAAAACACAGATATGACTGCTGGTTTTGGAGGTAAAACAAGTCGCAACAGTTCTTTTAATTTTGCCAATTCAACAACTAATGCATCCACTTTCAGTCAACCCTCCCAATTTTATCAAGCTCCAACAGCTCCTAACTTTGAAAATAATTGGGGTTTCGGAATGTATCCACCACCTACTTATCCACTAGCTGTTCCCTTTTATGGAGGATCATATCCATGCTTTGGTCCTGGTATATGGCCACCAACTGCCGCATACCCACCACAAGGATTTAATCTTCAAGGCTCTGGGTTTCCACATGCTCCAATAAATACCAGTACGCTTTCGGGAAATTGCTATCAAAATTTGCAAACAAATGAATTAGGTGCTCAATGCTGGCCTCCACAACCAAGTTTTAATGGACAGGCATCACACAGTCCAATTAGAAGTGGAATATTTGGTACTGCAGGCACATTACAAGAAAAAAATATATCTGCAAAACCATCTACATTTTCAATGAAAACTGGTTCAGATAGTGACGAAAATTCCACTATTTTTTCACATCCAATGGGACATGTCTTTGGCAGTGAGAAGAAACAAAAACAGACAGAAAAACTCGACAGTACACCAACATCTGGTATTTGGGTGAAACCTTTTATGGGTAATGTTTCCAGTTTTGAAAATACAAAAGCAAAGGAAGATGGACCATCTGGTAGGATGTTTTCTGGTTCACCTTCTGAGGGTTTCTTGTTTGGTGGACCCCCATTTCCTGTTAACCAAAGAATAAAAGAATCTGACAAGATTAAATGTGCAAGTTTTGGCTCAGGTGTTATTGCGTCTGACCAGTCTCCTCCCAAAACACAAGGTTCACTTTTTGAAACTCCTAATATTAACAATAATGTATCACATGGAGAGATTTCAAATAGTGAGCACGGTGAGCGTGAAAATACCGATACCATGCTCAGCAATCCATCGACTGCTAACAATCCTCAATCAAACAGTGGTACATTTCGTCTCGGTAATTCAAGTTGTAGTGAAAATTCGTCAATCAGACGGTATCCAGAAGAAAAAAATAAAGAATCTTTTTTCGTTGATAGTTCTATAACTGGAGAATCAAAATCTACATCCCTATTTGGTGTGTTAGGATCAGCTTCACAGACTTGTAAACCTGGATTCCTTGATGTCCAGTCTAATAATAGTGCTTCTGTATCTGTTTCGCTTTCTAACACACCACCAGTTTCTGCGTCATCCAATAGACAATATGTTGATGAACAGACAGACAACAAACAAACTACAGAGAATAAACTGTTTTGTGATGAAGAATTTTTTAATATTCCAACGGAATGCCAGTTCCGTAATAATGAGAAAAATCCAAACCAAATTTCTCAATCTACTATTGCAACAGGAAATGATATAGCAGAAACTTCCCCTGCCAGACAACAAATGTCATTTGGTTATAATTCTAGTCGTTTCTCTTTTGGTACAAATCCTCCAGCACAAGGAGGAAATCAGTTCACTAATAATGAGAAAAGCACACACCAAAATGCTTCAACTAGTGCAACAGGAAATGATTTAGCTGACACTTCCCCTGCCAGACAACAAATGGCATTTGGCTCTAATTCCAGTGGTTTCTCTTTTGGTACAAATGTTCCAGTACAAGGAGGAAATCAGTCTCGTAATAATGAGAAAAGCACAAACCAAAATGCTTCAACTAGTGCAGCAGGAAATGATTTAGCTGATACCTCCCCTGCCAGACAACATATGTCATTTGGCTCCAATTCTAGTGGTTTCTCATTTGGTACACATGCTCCAGTACAAGGAGGAAATCAGTTCATTCAAAATCACGAGACAGGTTGTGGTTTGGCCACCGAACATACCATACTAAACCACTCACATTCAAGTCCACTAAGTACAGGTTTTGGAACTATAACTTCAGATTCTTTTGAATCATCAGCTAGTGTTCGTTTTGGTGTCGATCAAAATCATAATGCTGAAGAGATGAACTCCGAATCTACAGATTTTGAAACTTCTCCAAATCATGCTTTGATGTCATCACCAGTGAAATCATTCAAAGCAAAGGAAAATAGTCCATTGGCTTCAAAAATTCACAAAGATTGTTAGCTGGGACTGTTTTGGAATTGAGGACCTAATGCATTTATAGATATTAGTTTTGCACTGCTTGTACTGATGGTGCTTTAAGAACAGCAGACCACCAATTAATTGCTGTATCATCCATCACGCAATATACAACGCTATAACTGAAATAGTTCTCACGATTTCAATAAAATTAATTTTGTCAACAACCCATAAAGAATTGTGTTGCAGGAACCATTTTGAAAAAAAACTAGATAGTGGGCTACTGGTGAGTTGGTAAAGTAGATTTTAAAATAATTTTATAATTATTGAATGTGTAAATCGTTGTTTTATAGCTCTGTAATCCATTTTTTCAATGTTCTGATTTCCACAAAGCAGATGACACAATTGCAAGGCCTATCTATCTCAAATTTTGTAATAAACTATTTATTGCAAAGATGTGTCTCATGCTATGACACGTGGGCCTACACCTGTATATTGCTTACTTCGCTACATATCGTTTCACCCAGTAGCTGTCTAATTCCCACTTGGCGAGAATCATTATAACTTGTACATGAGAAAATTTCAATGTGCATTAGTAAACTGTGATAATTTATGATGTATTTTATTACAGCATAATAAATAACATAAATAAATTATATATTTTCACAGCTACTCGGTTCATTTTTAGTCTGTTTTTACATAATTAGAATAATGTGTTTATTTATATACCTAAGGAATATGCTCTTGCGTTCTTCATAGTATGTGCATTGTAGGAAAATATAAACCTGTCGTCAATTAAGTCGCTTTTGAACATTTTGCAGGTTCTTTTATTTGGAGGTGTTGTTCTAGGTTTAGTATATCTTCCCGATTTAATGTGTATCCAGTATGAGGGAAATCAGTTTAGTGAACACTTTCTTGTTTTTATATCTAATAACAGATAGTTCTCCATAGACCTGGGGCTGATTCTGAAAACTAAGATTTCGTTGCACCCCTAGAAGAACATAGGTTTCATGGTATATTTTGTTTCTTTGGTTCACCAGCTTTCATTTTAAAAACCTTATCCCTTTCAAATGTGTTCGAAGACCTTTTGAGGACCATTTCTCGCCGTCGGTCATAGGGGTCAGTTGAGAAAGAGAACATTTTCATTTGTACCCTTGTAGCTGACAAAAACCATAACAATTATTGCAAATTTCACCTTGTACGTGTTTGACAGTTTACTTATATATATTTTAAGATATTTCAGCGTAATAATTGGTGTTTTCTGGGGCATAAATTTAAACTGTATTTGCAAAACAAATGATAAATATTAATTTTGTTGAAAGGCAATTTTTAGTAGAGCGAAGCTCTATTGTTGCAGTTGTCTGGGCTTAATGAATTTTAGTGTCGATTTATTTCACGACAATGACGTTACATTCGTTGAGCTGAAAACATATCAAACGTCATGTGTCTGTTAAAAAGAACTATCTTCATTGCACTACGAGCTCCAATTTTGAGATTTCTATTTAGATGCTCAGATAAACACAGTTGAATATCTGTCTTTCTGTGATACCATGTCAGCCTTTAGAGATTACGGGTGGCCCAGTAAACAGCGTACAGGTCAATGAACTACACGTATATATACAGTTCACTGGGTCAACAAGTCCTCCTCTGTCCCCTGCCTCTGTCCAGTTGATTAATTAGGTCAGTTCGGTGACGTCACGCTTGACCTGGCTGAGCGACATTAGCTGTAGCTGGCATTGAAAAACAAGCAGAGTGCTTGTATGCACGGCACGTGCATTAGGCATCTACGCAGTGACACCGCCCAGCAAACACAAGGCATTCAACCAATGCTGTTTCAATGCTGGCCAGCGTCGCCGCAGTTGGCCCAACATTGAAACAGTATCGGGTGAATGCCTCGTGTTTACTGGGGGGACTGCATCATATTTCTACAGATCTGTAGAAATACGATGCAGTCTTCCCACCTGCCCAGAAAACACAAGGTAGTACATCATCATGCATCTGTATCCCAGGATCTGTATCTATGCACATACAGTCATGTTATAATTATGTCTTTATAATATTCTGCCTGCATTATCTGTCTACATGAAAGGCGCGACAAGCAGCTCATGGGGGATATCCTTTTTTTGCTAGGGCCAAGCCAACATTTACACAAGACATACAACCAATGCTGTTTCAATGTTAGGCCAGCGTCGCCGTCGTGGCCCATCATTGAGAAACTAACAGCTCCAACAATTTGCATCGTGTTTGTTGGGTACATAGCCAGCGGCTCTGGTTATCCTGGAGGTGTCGGGTGACGAATTTTTGCTGCATTTGGGGAGGGGCTGTCCAATTAAATTCTGATCACTATAATTATAAATTGTATTAGAGGTAGGCCTAATCGTTTGTATATTAAATACATGTAGGCCTACACGTGTGTTTGCATTTTTATATCATTTGTTAATTGAATGTTAGTCTATATAATCTCATTCTGAAATATTATTATTTCACCTATTTATATATTTTGATAATATGATCTTCGGATATGATTGTAATATATTAGACCTCGATTAAAAAACGGAGAAATGAAAATTTGACTAGGCCTAAAATAATTAGAAGAATATGCAGCCTTATCGGTACAATTGGCCTGCTATTGTCATAATTGATCTACAAACACGCAATATATAATACCGGTATTGTATGACAAAGTTGTAATAATTGCAAAAAACTTTGAACAGACTTCAGATAGACTTTCTACTTCAGACTTTCAACTTCATATTTTTAGGCGTTAGACTCTGGACTTCGGTTTCAGTCTTAGACAACTGACAGACTTCAGACTTTGGTTTCAGACTCGGATTGTGGACTTTGGACTTCAGACTTTGGTTTTTGGACTCCAGGTTTTGAACAGACATACGTAGTACTTCAGACTTTGGACATAATTCAGACAGTTTTCGGACAGACGTCGGACATCAAACTTTAGATTTCTTCAGACTATGTACATCAGACTTTCGATTGTGGACTTTAGACATCTGTTTTCAGACTTCGGATTGTTGACTTCAGACATAATTCAAACGTCGGATTGTAGCCTTCATTGTCAGACATCGCACAGACGTCAAACTTCGGACTCAAAGACTCGGACAATTTATTTGTCTCACAACAAAAACAAACATACATATGTAACCAAATAAGCTCAAGAAATACATTATAATATATATTATGAGGATCAGGAGAACTGCTGATCAATGGTGATCGCTATCATGCAGACCACTTCAGACAGACTTCGGACAGTTTTCAGACTTATGACAGACGTCAGACTCCTACTTCAGACTTTGAATCTCGGCCAGACTTCGGATTTTGGACTTCTGACTTTGAATTTCACACTTCAAATTTAAGTCTTCGGACAGACTTCGAACTTCAGACATCAGAACTCGAACTTTGAACTTTAGACTTAGAGTTCAGATTTTAGACTTTAGTTATACTATGGACAGACCTCCACCGTCAGATTTTGAACTTCGGTCTTTGAATTTTAGACTTTGGACAATATAGGCTACTTCAGATTTCTTCGGACTTAAAGAGTTCAGACTTTGGACTTCAGACTTTAAAGTTCAGAAACCCCCACTGGGTTTTGATACTTTAAACAGTTAAATAATAAATTAAACACCATTTTCTATGACTTGGTCTTTTAATTTAAATAAGCAAAACAGTTCAGCAGCTTTAAGAATTATTGTGAGACAGCTCCATTTTAGCTGTCCGTATCTAGAACAATAACCCTGAAGGTCGAAGCAAGCTCTACTTCAGTGCCGTCAGGCTCTAGTTTCATTATTATAATCACGGTGATCGATAGTTATTATATTTGCAACCTTTATATAATCGTTTTTAACCTATCGAATAGCACAAAAGAATACACAAAAAAGATAAGACGCGTCTTCAATCAGCGAGATTTAAGAAGTGTCCACCGCCTTTTTGACAAATATGAAAGAATTTTCACTCGCTTGCAGTTGTGGATTGCGTCGGCGAGACACAATTTAAAGTCAGTGAAAATGTAAAGGGACTGGCCCAGGCTAAAATCATCAAAAAATCGGTGATTTTATTTTGGCTTTTTAATATGACCATATGATGTAAACATGTCCAAAGACTGGAACTGCAGAAGTTCAGTCACGTCTCAATAATTGTTGTGTGGAGTTCTGGATTTCTCTGTCTTTATTTATTTCACTTATATCTTGTATTCACTTTACCAGCGGCTATAATAAATGATAAAGTACAATGACTTCTATAGCTCCAGTAGCCTATCTCTCAACAGTATTGAGACTCTATGGCGCTGTGGGCTGAAATCAGTATTCATATTTCAGGTCCATAGTCGGAAAAGGAATTCATCATAATTATGACGGTCGGTGAAAGCTCAGATGTAAAAAGGTGTTGTTTTTTTTCGGAAAGATAGTGACTGATTTTGCTTCACGAATTTCAAGTAGCAATTTATTCCACAAGCGCGCTGCAGCAACCACAAACGAAGAATGGCCGTAATTTCTTCCGGATCTCAGTGTTGCTGGCTATTCTCAAAATGCAATAAATCACTGAGATTTGAGCGAGTACCCAAAAATATATGTCAGAAGGTTCGATTTAAATTTGATACGCGATTTAATAGGCAACCAATGCTGTGATTTGAGCAGGAGCCTAGACGCTGCAAATTTGTTTTTGTTTTTTTTCGGAACAATCGAACAGCAAAGAATTACAGTAGTCAAGGCGACTGCTCACTGGAGCAATGGCTAGAGAAATTGCAGTAGCTTTATTTAGATGAATTGTAATGCGTAAGAAAATATGAGCGACTTTTTCACCTTTAGTTAAGTTACCAAGGCTAATGAATTCTAACATTGAATTATGTCTTACATACTAGGATTAGCTTTCAGCAAATAATTTGTCCGAGAAAAAACTACAGTCCCCCCCCCCCGCCTGGAGATTAAATGGTGACCCCTTTAGCCGACCTTCAATCACCGTCATTTCTGACTGTGATCAGAAAGTCGAAAATTTCATTAAGTGATCAGTCATAAATATCAACAGCCTATTATTTATTCCTCAAAGGAGGTCCTAATTATAAATAGAAAAAAGTACGAAGTGACTCTCTGGCCAGATTGCCCAATACAGTCTGGTTGGCCTGCTGTCAAGTTTGCCCTATGGAGAAAGACACCCCAGACGGCCCGCGGTGAATTATCCAGCCAGACGGCGGTGCCTGTGATATTTGCCTTCAAATCATTAGGCCCCTATCTCTCATAATTACGAAAGACTTTCCAGATTTTAAAATCCCTCAATTTTGAAAATATTAGGTGCCAGTATAGTCTCAGAAACTGCAGATTGCGATCACAACTCAGAGGTGCTGACGAGAGTCGCACCTGAACTTGTTAATTGCCATACCTATAGCACATATG
This sequence comes from Flabesymbios commensalis, assembly GCA_964017125.1. Lineage (NCBI taxonomy): Eukaryota > Metazoa > Annelida > Polychaeta > Terebellida > Flabelligeridae > Flabesymbios > Flabesymbios commensalis. Next base: position 38,208,094 of record OZ024916.1, on the reverse strand, counting down.
TTGAAGATCACAACTCTGCAATTCAGAAGTGCTGACAGCCGGAGTCAAACCTTAAACATGTGAATTGCAGCTAGGCTACGCTTGAGAACTGCAGTTGACAACCACTACTCAGAATTGCTGACAGGAGTAGCACGTGAAGCAGGGCCTGTTGATTGCTATATGCCTACACTTTTGTGAACAATCTAACCTCAGTCACATCTCAATAATTGCTGTGTGGAGTTCTGGATTGCTCTGTCTTTCTTTATTTCACTTATATCTTGTATTCACTTTACCAGCGGCTTGATAATTCACGGCATGTCAGCCAGGGACTCTCTTCTACATAGGGCAAACTTGACGGCTGGCCAACTAAACTGGATTCTAAGTGTGGCCGGCAAGCCAGCCAGAGAGCCAGTTCGTATTTATAAGGAAACCTCTGGTATCAAATTCGTTCTCGAAAGAAAACATTGGTGGGTAACCCTGAACCTGAGTAGTTTATGATTGCAGTTAATATATTATCACATGTGGTTATAATTTCGGCGTTCTAATCCCGAAATATCCGCAATATTTATTGTAGGCCTAATTGCTGGACTAAACAATATATGGTGTGATCTATCCCAATAAGTATAATATTAAACAGAAATAGGTCTACAACCGTATTTTTTATGCATTTGGTTTACCGTGATTACAGTTGAATAATAAAAATCTAGTAGGCTACGTAGGGCTCCTATTATTATAATAGTAGGCTACGTACAAGATTTGTATTCATATATTCAAAATAGTAAACAACATTTAGCTTATACGAAGAAAGTAGCAAGAATACTCCAAACACAGTAAATGTGAGGTATTGTACATATTCAACTGGCTTTGGGCCTACACAATTACACAAAGGCAGAAAAACAGATTTTTATACTAAAAATCTTAGTTTTGTCAATGTACTAACAAATTTGTCTGCAATTCAGGAGAGATATGTGGTGAAGGCAACTAAGGGCCACAGAAAAAGTATTTTCTAGAAGCTGATTGGCTGAAAACCACAGACGTTATCAGCGGTGTCCCAGTTCTCCCTTGTCCCAGTTCTCGCCGTCCCCCCTAGCTTAGGTAGGTCATCTATGTAAACCAGAAAAAATAAAAGGCCCCAGTACAGAACCTTGTGGTACACTACCGGTGACCTTACATTCCCCAGATGTACTACCCTCGGATACTACTCTCTGCGAGCGCTCAAAGAGAAATAAGAATAAGCTGCGACTCACAGGAACGATCTTTACGGGAGCCGTGCTGCGCCTTTGATAATATATTCAGTTCTAACAGGTGTGTGATTGTGTGGTGATGGACTATATGCTCTATTATCTTGCAGCATAAAGAGGTAAATCATACAGGTCTGTAATTAGCTGGTTTGGCTCTGTCTCTTTTCTTGAACAGAGGTGCTACCAATTAAGGCCTTTTTCCACTCTGTTTTCACGTTGGTGAAATGAGGCACTAAACAGCAATCCGAGTGAGGGAGCTATTTCATCTGCACATTCTTTAAGCAGTCTGGGTGGTATCTGGTCAGGTCCACATGCCTTGTATGGGTTAAGCCCACTTAATAGCTTTGCTATACCAGGGATGTTGACAGTTATATCAGGCGTTAATTGCATGGTCTTTTAATTTAGACATACTTACCCCAAGTGTCGCAGTTCTAATCCGCTTTATAGTATCCCATGATTACGTGGGCATGCCCCCCCCCCCCTAAAGCTGGCTTCCCATCCGCAAAGGAGAAAACCCGTTATTAGGGTTGTTTGTCTTGAAAAACGTGCGTAACGCGTCTTACATGTTTAGGGGGTCAAAATGATATAACACCTCAACTAAGGGGTATTTTGACAGAGAATAATGTTTAGAAATACAGAATTAGGGGTCATCATTTACTCTGGCGAGTAAAAAGGGGTCTTTTTTAAATGAGCTTGCAGTGCTTAGGGTCTTTTTTCAATTTCACTTGCAGTGTTTAAGGGTGGTTAGCAGATTTCATCTTCACGGATGGGACGCCAGCTTTATAAGGAGCTGCGCCCCTGGGGGCCTGGCGGACCTCCTATGTGCCAGTGGGGGGTGCGAGCGCATCCCCACCCCTAGCGCTGATAATCTTCGGGCAGATTGCCAGTGGCGTACCCTGGTTCCTCCGCTCAACAGCGGAGCCAATGCAGCACCCGCATCAGTGCTGGTGCTGATGTAGGCTGTGGTAGCCTTAAATAACCGGCAATAGCGTGTTTGACATTAGGTCTCTCACGTGGGATGAATGGAGTTACCCAGAGGGAGTGATCCTTCCTATTGTTACTCTGGGGACTATCCGACCCGAGGATAGCGGAGCTGCGCAAAATGCCAAAGAGTTTCATCATTAAATTGTACAGCGAAACTCAAGTCTCCGGCCGTCTGGGCATGTCTGGGGGTATATCCCCTAGACATGCCCAGAACCCCTTATCGGGCGAGCGAAGGAAAACGCTCTCAATAACCCACCATGCCCTATCACCCCCACCCTCACATCATCATCTGTACATCATTCATCTCATCAATTGACTACAACGTTTTTATCGTATTATAATGTCACTTAAAAGACCTTTTGTGCCGAAAAGTGACGTAAAGCAATGATCTACTACTACTACTACTACCCCTAGCGCTCACCGGCATACTCTCAGCGCTCGCCCAGAGCCGTTGTTTGCTTTGATTTGATTCATGCAATACTAGTGTGCGAACTGCTCATGTGATCAATAGACTATAGATAGTCACCTATCTATTAATGAGGTACTACTACTTGACTTATGAGAAAGTGTCTTGTGAGTACAGGAGACCTTTCTTATCTGGTACAGCGGTCTCTTCCCTCTATTCACTAACAGTGCCTCGATTGCTACCTCGAGTAGTCGTTAGGGAATACTAAAGGAGAGCTGGGGGCCGAGGTCGTGGTACTCGCAGTGTGGTTGTCTAGCCTGATTCTCAGGGATCTGACTGTCTGTAGCTCTTGGTCTCGTGCCTAGGTTTCAAAGCAATCAACTATTGTCGAAGGCCCGGGCAGCCCGAAAGGGCTCGGTAACTCAACAAACAAACAAACAAACTTAAAATTGCCTCATGCACATATAGAAGATTGTGTGCATGAGTATGGTGTTTGGGCCGTTAGGTTATGTAGGCCCTACATGGGATGTCCGGATGATGGGAGAGGTGGCAGATGTTGGCAGTGTGAATTCATATGAATGAATACGCTGCTGTCAGAAGTCTTAGATTCCTTGTGAGGTAGGGATGAACACTAGTGGGTTTCTCATGCACATATATAAGAGTGTGTGCATGAGACTGGGGGTTGGGACGTTAGGTTGCATGGGATGTCCGGATGATGGGACAGGAGGAAAATGTGGGCAGTGTGAATTCATGTGGATGAATAGGCCTACGCTGCTGTCAGAAGTCTTAGATTCCTTGTGAGGCAGGGATGACTATTATAGTGGGTTCCTCATGCACATATATAATAGTGTGTGCATGAGACTGGTGGTTGGGACATTAGGTTACACGGGACGTCCGAATGATGGGACAGGAGGACGATTGGTCAGTGTGAATTCATATGAAGGAATACGCTGCTGTCAGAGGTGCCAGAGGTTAGATTGTAGGCAGTGTGAATTCTTATGGATGAATACGCTGCTGTCAGAGGTTTGATTGTTGGCAATGTGAAATCGTATTCAATTCAATTCAAAAAGTATTTATTGTCATTAGAAATACAATATGAAAACAAAACAATATTATACAGATAAAGTAATAAATTAAATATATCGCATTTAATGACAAAGAGGACAAGACGCCCACTGGCGCATGCACCCTCAAAAAGTTACATTTTCGAATTTGTAAAAAATAATAAGTGCGGAAGTGCATGATATTATCAAATATTGTATAATACATCAGAGGATATGATTTATAACAAAAAGTGGTTGTGAAAACGTTACAGGAACGTTGTGAAACAACGTTGTAGCAACGGATCTGGGAGTCCACACTTCTACGTGTCTGCAACGTTATTGTGAACGTTCTTACAACTTTAGATGAACGTTTTCTGATCGTTGCCGCAGCGTGAAATTGCTAGCTGGGTTAGTTTTATTTTGAGGTAGCGTTGAATATTAGTGGGTTCCTCGAGCAAATATATAAGAGTGTGTGCATGATGGGACAGGAGGAAAATGTGGGCAGTTTGAATTCATATGGATGAATACGCTGCTGCCAGAAGTCTTATATTCCTTATGAGGTAGGGATGAATACTAGTGAGCTTCTCATGCACATATATAGGAGTGTGTGCATGAGACTGGGGTTGGGATGTTAGGTTGCATGGGATGTCCGGATGATGGGACAGGAGGAAGATGTGGGCAGTGTGAATTCATATGGATGAATACGCTGTTGTCAGAAATCTAAGATTCCTTATGAGGTAGGGATGAATGCTAGTGGATCCTCATGCACATATAAGTGGACATGTGTGCATGAGACTGGGTGTTGGGACGTTAGGTTGCATGGGATCATAAGAATGAATACGCTGCTGTCAGAGGTTAGATTGTGGGCAGTGTGAATTCGTGTGAATGAATATGCTGCTGTCAGACACGTGTCTTAGATTCTGTGTGAGGGTAGGGATGGATCTACTAAATAACATTACAAATTTCATTGAAAGGGTTATGAAAGCAGTCTTATTCCCTCATTTGTAGGCTTGCACATGAGGTTGGAGGCTCGGGGGGAGGAATGGTTTTATGGGGATTATAACACAACTGAAAGTCGATTGAATGCTGATGGTAGGCTAGGGCTGGTTGTACGATGCAATGCTAATGCAGGCCGTATGGCGCCCATGGCCATAGAAATATACTATGTTCTGTGCCCATGGGGTCTCACCACCCTAAATGAGCCGAAATCCAAGCGGGGTGGCTACTGACTAGAGAATCCACACCCAAATTACTGCTTTAAATGGTTGTTTCCGCCTCTGGTGAGTTAAGAAAAATACAGGAATGTTGTAATTATGTGGATAAATTGTAAGCACACACTGTTTTCGCTATCTGTGATATGAGGTGTAACTGTTATGTGAGATTTTCGGATGGACACATGCGGTGAGAAGGATTTGTGTCTTTTCTGGGAATGGGCGCAAGAATATTTCGGGAGATCTGGGCGAAATGGACCTTTTTACCAACATGGGAGCGTAACTCAAAACGCAGGAAGTTAGCATACCATTTTCGAAGCAGTTTTTGAAAAAGGACAGCTTAGGCTTTATTATGGTGTGTAACATAGGGGGGCAGCTAGGGACGAAAGTGGTGATTTCGGCCCTTGGAATGTTGGCATTATACATGCGTTTCAATGGGACTGACATTTGTGGTGGTGAGACCATGGCGCCCACGGCTTGCAGTGCAGCCCGCAGTTTACATCGCTGAATGGTGGCCTCAGGCCACCATGCCACACAAACCTCTTCACTCATATTTTGTTTGAATGTATACATCCGCGAAGCGAATTTTTTAAAGTACATGTTAAAAATAATTATTTCACTAGTCTGTAGACCCTATAGCCTACTATTTTTATACATAAAACAAGTAACGTACCTATCTAAGAATAAATGCACAAACTTTGTAGCCTGAGCATAGAGTCTACCATTTACCTAGTACGTAAAGGCTGTAACTATAGTCTATTACATAGGCCAACTACTATGAGCTTACCCTCCATTGACCTGATATTGGTTTAATGTTGGCCTACTGCACTCTTTGTCGGCCCAATTTCATTCTGAAAAAAATGCGATGGTGGTTCAACGTTATTCACATTATCATCGGGTGAATAGCTAGGCTGCGCATAAGTAGCTACTTAAGTGAATGCCTCAGACCACCATTCTTCATCATATTGTGTAGGCGAAATGTGGGGCCTCAGGCCATCATTCTCTATCATTCTGTAAGTGTGGGGCCTCAGGCCACCATCTTCTTTAATTATGTATGAGTGGGGCATCAGGCCACCATCTTCCATCATTATGTATGAGTGGGGCCTCAAGCCACCATGCACCTTCTATCAGTATGTATGGGTGGGGCCTCAGGCCACCATCTTCTATCATTGTGTAAGTGTGGGGCCTCAGGCCACCATCCTCTGTCATTATGTATGAGTGGGGCCTCAGGCCACCATCTTCTATTATCGTGTAAGTGTGGGGCCTCAGGCCACCATGCTCTATCATTATGTATGAGTGGGGCCTCAGGCCACCATCTTCTATCATTATCTATGAGTGGTGCCTCAGGCAACCATATCTATCATTATGTATGAGTGGGGCCTCAGGCCACCATGTTATATCATTGTGTAAGTGTGGGGCCTCAGGCCACCATCTTCTATCATTATGTATGAGTGGGGCCTCAGGCCACCATCTTTAATCATTATGTATGAGTGGGGCCTCAGGCCACCATCTTCTATTATTGTGTAAGTGTGGGGACTCAGGCCACCATCTTCTTTAATTATGCATGAGTGGGGCCTCAGGCCACCATGCATGTACATTCTATCAGTATGTATGAGTGGGGCCTCAGGCCACCATCTTCTATCATTGTGTAAGTGTGGGGCCTCAGGCCACCATCTTCTTTAATTATGTATGAGTGGGGCCTCAGGCCACCATCTTCCATCATTATGTATGAGTGGGGCCTCAGGCCACCATGCACCTTCTATCATTATGTATGAGTGGGGCCTCAGGACATCATCTTCTATCATTGTGTAAGTGTGGGGCCTCAGTCCACCATCTCTATCATTATGCATGAGTGTAGGCCTCAGGCCACCATATTCTATCATTATATATGAGTGGGGCCTCAGGCCACCATCCTCTATCATTATGTATGAGGCCTCAGGCCACCATCTTCTATCATTGTGTAAGTGTGGGGCCTCAGGCCACCATCTTCTATCATTATGTATGAGTGGGGCCTCAGGCCACTATCTTTTATCATTATGTATGAGTAGGGCCTCAAGCCACCATTGTCTATCATTATGTATGAGTGGGGCCTCAGGCCATCACCTTTTTTCATTATGTACGAGTGGGGCCTCAGGCCACCATCTTCTATCATTGTGTAAGTGTTGTGCCTCAGGCCACCATCTTCTATCATTATGTATGAGTGGTGCCTCAGGCCACCATCTTCTATTATTGTGTAAGTGTGGGGACTCAGGCCACCATCTTCTTTAATTATGCATGAGTGGGGCCTCAGGCCACCATGCATGTACATTCTATCAGTATGTATGAGTGGGGCCTCAGGCCACCATCTTCTATCATTGTGTAAGTGTGGGGCCTCAGGCCACCATCTTCTTTAATTATGTATGAGTGGGGCCTCAGGCCACCATCTTCCATCATTATGTATGAGTGGGGCCTCAGGCCACTATGCACCTTCTATCATTATGTATGAGTGGGGCCTCAGGCCATCATCTTCTATCATTGTGTAAGTGTGGGGCCTCAGTCCACCATCTCTATCATTATGTATGAGTGTAGGCCTCAGGCCACCATATTCTATCATTATATATGAGTGGGGCCTCAGGCCACCATCCTCTATCATTATGTATGAGGCCTCAGGCCACCATCTTCTATCATTGTGTAAGTGTGGGGCCTCAGGCCACCATCTTCCATCATTATGTATGAGTGGGGCCTCAGGCCACTATCTTTTATCATTATGTATGAGTAGGGCCTCAAGCCACCATTGTCTATCATTATGTATGAGTGGGGCCTCAGGCCATCACCTTTTTTCATTATGTACGAGTGGGGCCTCAGGCCACCATCTTCTATCATTGTGTAAGTGTTGTGCCTCAGGCCACCATCTTCTATCATTATGTATGAGTGGGGCCTCAGGCCACCATCTTCTATCATTATGTACGAGTGGGGCCTCAGGCCACCATCCTCTATCATTATGTATGAGGCCTCAGGCCACCATCTTCTATCATTGTGTAAGTGTGGGGCCTCAGGCCACCATCTTCTATCATTATGTATGAGTGGGGCCTCAGGCCACTATCTTTTATCATTATGTATAAGTAGGGCCTCAAGCCACCATTCTCTATCATTATGTATGAGTGGGGCCTCAGGCCATCATCGTCTATCATTGTGTAAGTGTGGGGCCTCAGGCCACCATGCTCTATTATTATGTATGAGTGGGGCCTCAGGCCACCATCTTCCATCATTGTGTAAGTGTGGGGCCTCAGGCCACCATCTCTATCATTATGTATGAGTGGGGCCTCAGGCCACCATGCATGCTCTATCATTATGCATGAGTGAGGCCTCAGGCCACCATCTTCTATCATTGTGTACGTGTGGGGCCTCAGGCCACCATCTCTATCATTATGTATGAGTGGGGCCTCAGGCCACCATGCTCTATCATTTTGTATGAGTGGGGCCTCAGGCCACTATCTTTTATCATTATGTATGAGAAGGGCCTCAAGCCACCATTCTCTATTATTATGTATGAGTGGGGCCTCAGGCCACCATCTTCTTTAATTATGTATGAGTGGGGCCTCAGGCCACCATGCATGCACATTCTATCAGTATGTATGAGTGGGGCCTCAGGCCACCATCTTCTATCTTTGTGTAAGTGTGGGGCCTCAGGCCACCATCTTCTATCATTATGTATGAGTGGGGCCTCAGGCCACCATGCATGCTCTATCATTATGTATGAGTGGGGCCTCAGGCCACCATCTTCTATCATTGTGTAAGTGTGGGGCCTCAGGCCACCATCTCTATCATTATGTATGAATGGGGCCTCAGGCCACCATGCATGCTCTATCATTATGTATGAGTGGGGCCTCAGGCCACCATCTTCTATCATTGTGTAAGTGTGGGGCCTCAGGCCACCATCTCTATCATTATGTATGAGTGGGGCCTCAGGCCACCATGCTCTATCATTTTGTATGAGTGGGGCCTCAGGCCACTATCTTTTATCATTATGTATGAGAAGGGCCTCAAGCCACCATTCTCTATTATTATGTATGAGTGGGGCCTCAGGCCACCATCTTCTTTAATTATGTATGAGTGGGGCCTCAGGCCACCATGCATGCACATTCTATCAGTATGTATGAGTGGGGCCTCAGGCCACCATCTTCTATCATTGTGTAAGTGTGGGGCCTCAGGCCACCATCTTCTATCATTATGTATGAGTGGGGCCTCAGGCCACCATGCATGCTCTATCATTATGTATGAGTAAGGCCTCAGGCCACCATCTTCTATCATTGTGTAAGTGTGGGGCCTCAGGCCACCATCTCTATCATTATGTATGAGTGGGGCTTCAGGCCACCATGCATGCTCTATCATTATGTATGAGTGGGGCCTCAGGCCATCATCGTCTATCATTGTGTAAGTGTGGGGCCTCAGGCCACCATGCTCTATCATCTTGTATGAGTGGGGCCTCAGGCCACTATCTTTTATCATTATGTATGAGAAGGGCCTCAAGCCACTATTCTCTATTATTATGTATGAGTGGGGCCTCAGGCCATCATCTTCCATCATTGTGTAAGTATTGGGCCTCAGGCCACCATCCTCTATCTTTATGTATGAGTGGGCCTCCGGCCACCATCTTCTATCATTGTGTAAGTGTGGGGCCTCAGGCCACCATGCTCTATCGTTATGTATGAGTGGGGCCTCAGGCCACCATGCTTTATCATTATGTATGAGTGGGGCCTCAGGCCACCATATTCTATCATTGTGTAAGTGTGGGTCCTCAGGCCACCATTATATCTATCATTATGTATAAGTGGGGCCTCAGGCCACCATCCTCTATCATTGTGTAGGTGGGGCCTCAGACCACCATTATATCTATCATTGTGTATAAGTGGGGCATCAGGCCACTAATCTCTATCATTGTGTGAGTGTAGTGCCTCAGGTCACCATTGTCTCTCATTATCTACTATTGTTAAACAGTTATGTACACTCCTGTACTCGTTTAGCATGTCAAGGTTGCGACTCATGCTAAATGTCATACACTGGACCCTGGCATTACAGCGTGCGGGGAGCTACCAGTGCTTAACGTCACAGCTGACCACTCTGTAAAGATTGATTACTTTGCCGTACGCTTCACTTCACCTTTTGCATTCGACAGCACCGACTAAAGCAAAAGTGAGTGTAAGCACGAGGATGCTAAAAGCCATAGACACCCAGGCCTTCTCTGACAGCATCAGCGCCTCTCAGCTTCAACAACACATAAGAGCTTTGGTCAGTGACACTGAGGCTTATGAACTTTACAACACTACTCTGAGAAAGCTCCAAGATAATCATGCCCCTGTCACTCAACGCACCATCACCACCAGATCAGAGTGTCCATGGTTTATCACCAACACCAAACTGGCGAAAGCCAAGGGATGAAACTTGAAAAAGCAGTGGAGAAGAACAAGTCTCACACTCCATGTTGAAATAAATATTCAATATATTCAACAAGCTTCTGAGATCGTCTGAGCAAAGAACTTGCTATCTTGACCCAGTACCATCACACCTAGGCCTACTGAGGCAATGCGAGACTCTGGTAATACCAACACTCACTGATATAGTCAGCAAGTCCCTTACCTGTGGTATGCCATCTAAGATGAAGCAGGTAATAATAACATCATTATAAAAAAAACCTACCTGTAAAAAAACTGTATCACCGACCTGTATCAAACCTCTCTTTTGTGTCCAAGTTGACTCAGAAACCCAGTTGACTCAGAAAGTGGTGGCTGCCCGTCTTATTGCTCTCATCTCCAACGTAACAGCCTTCGAGAGCCTTTGCAATCAGCCTACAGGCATTACTTTGGCATCGAAACAGCCTTGCTAAAACTTTAGAATCATATCCTGCACATTACCAACAAACGCAAAGGAGCAGCACTCTTTCTTCTCAACCTGAGCGCTTCACTTGGCACTATATATATCGACGATGGCATCCTGCTTCACACACTCCAACACAGGGTCGACATTACAGGAGATTGTCTGAGGTGGATGGAGTGCTATCTCAGAGACAGGAGTCAAGCATATCAGAAAAGCTGTCAAAAAACACTCTGCTGACATGTGGGATCCCCCAAGGCTCTGTACTTAGTCTTTTCCTGTTTTCAATATTCACTATTCCTCTGGCTCGTATCATCAGAAGTCACGGTCTGTCGTACCATATGTATGCTTATGATGCACAACTTTTCATGGAGCTCTGTCGTGACAACAAATCTTCACAGACAGTGGACATTAGTAAAGTGGAGCAGTGTGTGGCTGACATCAGGGAGTGGATGCGGTATAACGATGACAAAATAGAATTCATTTTATCTCATCCTAAAAGTACTCTATTAAACTCCCTCAAAGTGTGACAGTAGGAAGAAAAGCAGGATATCACTATCTAAGATCGCAATGAATCTGGGTGTGATTTTTGATACCACCATATCACGCAGCAAGCATATCACAGGTATGCCACGAGCTGCCTCAAACCACCTCTGTGCCATTGGTCGTATCCGAAAATACCTTGATCGTCAGAGCACCAAGCAGCTTGTTTATGTGCTTGTGATATCGCGTCTGGATAATTGCAACAATCTTCTTTGCGGTCTGCCAGACCACTAAAGCAGCTGCGTCTGTACAGAATGCATGTGCCAAGATGGTCATGAAGTGCTCCAAATGTTACTATATAACACCATCACTAAAGGAGCTCCACTGGCTACTTGTACACGCTCGCATTAAGTACAAGGTTATTTTCTCACATTTAAATGCCTCAACAACTTGGCTCCTGCTTATCTGGCAGATTTATTTAACACTTTATCATCCTGCACGATCACTCCACTCAGCTGACACAAGATTTATTGTGGTACCTCCTTCAGGCAAGAAACATTATAAGAACAGGTCGTTCACTTATGCCGCTCCTCTGCTATGGAACAAGCTTCCAGAACACATGCGACTGATAGACAGCACTGCACATTTAAAAACAGTTTTAAAAACATTGTTCTTTACTAGATAATTTTATTAACCAATTAATATCTACCGTGCTAATAACTTATTAATATCCACCATTTTATTAACTTATTAATATTTTTACCTGTACAATTGAATTTACATGATGTCTGTAGCTTATTTTCTAATTCGATGTATTTTACTATATTATAACTTTACAATCAGTATTATAAGTTTCAGCTACTATATTATAACTTTACAATCAGTATTATAAGTTTTAGCTATAGATTAAAAAATGCTACCTGTTCTTTTACTTAACTTTTACATAGCTTCCCCTACTTTTAATTTTATCCTGTTTTTAGTATGTACAGCGATGTAGAACAATTTTGGATGGACCGCTTTATAAATGGTTTTTGAGCACCAACACCAACATCACACCACCACCACCACCGCCACCGCCGCCACCACCACCACCACCACCACCAGCAACAACAACAACAACAACAACAGCACAGCAGCAGCAGCAGCAACAACAACAACAACAACAACAGCAAGCAACAACAACAGCAACAACAACAACAATCATAATAATCATAATTTGGGGAATAATAAGAATAAAAATAATCTAATCTAATAGTAAATTATGGTATGCCCACCCTACTTTAAGTTGGGACAAAGATTCTGTATATCTTATATCGTTGGGAATTGAGTTCAATATGTTAACACCTAGGTATGATAGGGATTTAGAATGTGCTCTTGGAAGGTACAATTTATTCTGAGCAGAGGATCTGAGGCTATAACTTACACAATCTGTTACATTTGTAAACAAATCTTGAATATAAGAAGGTGCTTGGTCTGTTTTTCTTTTAAAAATCAGACAAGCTTGTTTATACATGACTAATTCTTTAAATGAGAACCAATATTTTTTTTAACATTTCTTTACTTGGTGATAATGGATCAGCATTTAATATTAGTCGGGTCGCTTTCTTTTGCAATTTCGTTATGACATTTTCATTCTCTCTACACCCAGCTCCCCAAAGCGATATTCTATGATGGGTTTTATATAATAATTGTGGAATAAAACTTGGGCCCAAGGATGGTATTCTACTTAATTTAAATAACAACTGAATGACAGAGATTATTAGCCGATCTCGTCATGTGACAGGCTGAGCTACTCTTCGATTGGTCGGGAGTAGAATACTAGACTTGGTCCGATATTTGTGTATTCTACGGAGAAGGGAAAGTTTAAAAGAGACACATTGTTTTACATGAGCAACTTGTTTTTTCCACGAAAGTGTACTATCATTAAAACGCCCACCAATTTAGCATTTTCAACTATTAGTTAAGGCACTTTCCTCAAGTTAAGGCACTTTCGCATGAGTGATTTGCTCTAAACCCGGATTGTCTTTTATTAAATAAATTGTGTGAGGAAAGGTATACGTACAAATAAACTGAAACATGTTTTCCTAATATTTTGGAAGAAATTCGAAGAATAGAAATTGGTCTGTAATTATTTACATAATTTTGGGACTTTTTCTTCTAAAATGGAATTACTTTGGCATGTTTCCACATATGTAGAAAACCACGTACTGATTGTATGCTTAAGTTACATCATTGAATCTGATATCAATTGGAGTTCCGTTACTTTTTGGAAATAGAGCCTGAATGTCATCCAATCCTATACCTTTTTAATTGGCATAGTATTTAAATATTTTATGACAAATTCACGACTTATTTGAGGAATTGAAAAGTATGTTTTATTTGGTACTTTATCATCGACATATTGTTTACTAATTTGTTGGAATAAACGGGTGTTGTTTCAATTCACTGCCAGTGACATGTTTCTCTACAATATAATAGAAATGGTTGTTAAAATGTTCTGCAACTATTCTGAAGTCAGTGACTTCTTTGTTGTCAGGAACAATCTTATTAATTGATTTATCTGATATTTGTTTAATTCCATAATTATTTAAACGAAGAAACAAGTTTACGTGGATCATCTATGCACGGTTACACACGTTTCTCGTGATATTTTGATTTATTTTCCCTCAGCATAGTACGGTTTCTAAAATGTTTGTAATATATATGTTGTCCTTTGCGCTTTGCCAATTTAATCTCTCTTGTAAATTAAATCATGAATTATCCAACCAGGCTGTTTTCCTTTGACGTTTCCTGTTTTCAAGTATTTCGTTATTAGTTTTGTTTTTATGATTATTGTCAGTTTCTATGGCGGAATATACAGGAAAGTGATCACCAATTGACCATTGAATGGCATCTGAATGTTTGATATTTACATTTGAATTGACATGTATATGATAAATCAAGGTGCTTGTTGATACAACATCTGACAGACTGTCCATGATTTTACATGCGGGTGATTACTGTCAGGAAGTAAATCTTTGTTGAAGTCACCTAATAATATTATGCCCTTATTTTCAGAGCAGGCAATGTCTAGGGCATCTTCCATAATAGTTAAGCCAAACATTAAATGGAACAGTGAGCTCATTTGGAGGTCTATATGTGAAAGAAACTAGTATTTTCCTACTTATAAAAGCTCTAACCAATTTACTTCAATGTCATTTCGTTCGAATTCACGCCGTCTGGTGTAATCAATATTATTTATTATGCATACCAATAGACCGACCCCCTTTCCCACACCGAGTTCTATCTTTTCTTTCAACATCATGGCCATCAATTAATATATCCTGAACAGAAATTGTATTGTTTAGGAATGTTTCACAGCAGCAATAAACATTGAAAGGGTAAAATGAATGAATATATGTTCGGATTTCATATAATTTGTGATAAATCCTTTTTACATTGTGATGCGCAAAAAGATAAATATTTTACTTTGAAATATACTTACAGTCACTACTTGATCTTATAGATGAGTTATGTACACTACACATTGATTTACCAATACAGTGGTGGTGATCAGTAAATTGCCTATTTATAAATGACGTGAGTTCATGACAAGAAGATTGATCAACAGTGTGCGACTTGGTGACTCTTCATGATGAGGTGATTGATTTTCACAAGGTGAATGTTCAAGCCATTGAGTGGAAGATTGTTCATGCACAATAATGTCGTGGGTCGCAATTAGCGGAACAACATGGACCATCATTTGTAAATGACTTTTAACTAAAACTTTTCAAATGTTGACTACACTATATCTTATGACAAATATTTCACATTAGTCATGTTAGAAGATATTGCCAGATATTACGTATATTAACCCATTGAGGACCAGATTAAATTGCTGCAGTAATTTTGCTGAGACATGATTAATTTATGACGTCATAGTATTATAGTTGTTTTTAGTTCCGAACATATCAATATCCGCGACTGGTCCTGGGGGAACAATCAGGAGTCCCGTAGGCTACATATCCGGAACTGGTCATCAACGGATTAAGAATTAATAATGGCTGCATGTTGGCCATTTTTAATTTGGTCAAGTTGAAATTTGTCAAGGCATATCACCCCCTGAAACCGCACATTTTTTATGGCAATGGTCTAGCTATCTGGCAAAAAAATAAATGCAGATTATTAGTGAAACTGATATATGATATAACTTTTGGACCGATATATATAGGAAATTGTTAGTGAAATGCAAATATTCGGTTTTAGCAGCACAAGGGTTAAAATACGTCAGTTTAACGACTTATATCTTGTTAAAACAACTTAATATAACGCGGTACAAGGTTTTGTCATTAAATAAACTTATTATAAGTCGATATAACGAATTACACGTTGTTAAATCGACTTATATAAGTCGATATAACGATTTATAAAATCGTTAAAAAAACAGGTACAAATTACATATTCTCCTCCCACTCCTCCACCACCTTTTACTCAGCCACCACCTTTCTTCTTCCTTCTCCTCTACCTCTTCCTCCCCTCTTCCTTCTCCTCTTCCTCCTCCTCTTTCTCCTCCACCTTCTCCTACATAATGATAGAGGATACATGGTTGCCTGAGTCCCCATATTTACACAGTGATAGGGAATGATGGCCTGAGGCCCCACTCATATATAATGATATAGGATGGTTTTCCTGAGGCCCCACTCGTTCGTGATGATAAAGGATGGTGGCCTGAGGCCCCGCATTTATATAATGATAGAGGATGGTTGCCTGAGGCCCCACTCATACATAATGATAGAAGATGGTGGCCTGAGGCCCCACTCATACATAATGATAGAGCATGGTGGCCTGAGGCCCCACTCATACATAGTGATAGAGATGGTGGCCTGAGGCCCCACACTTACACAATGATAGAAGATGGTGGCCTGATGCCCCACTTATACATAATGATAGAAGATGGTGTCCTGAGCCTCACTCATACACAGGCCTAATGATAGAGGATGGTGGCCTGAGACCCCGCTCATAGATAATGATAGAAGATGGTGGCCTGAGGCCCTACTCATACATAATGATAGAGCATGGTGGCCTGAGGCCCCACTCATACATAATGATAGAGCATGGTGGCCTGAGGCCCCACACTTGCACAATGATAGAAGATGGTGGCCTGAGGCTCCACACTTACACATTGATAGAAGATGGTGGCCTGAGGCCCTACTCATACATAATGATAGAGCATGGTGGCCTGAGGCCCCACTCATACATAATGATAGAGCATGGTGGCCTGAGGCCCCACACTTGCACAATGATAGAAGATGGTGGCCTGAGGCTCCACACTTACACATTGATAAAAGATGGTGGCCTGAGGCCTCAGACTTACACATTGATAGAAGATGGTTGCCTGAGGCCCTACTCATACATAGTGATAGAGCATGGTGGCCTGAGGCCCCACTCATACATAATGATAGAGCATGGTGGCCTGAGGCCCCACTCATACATAATGCTAGAAGATGGTGTCCTGAGGCCCCACACTTACACAATGATAGAAGATGGTGGCCTGAGGCCCCAAACTTACGCAATGATAGAAGATGGTGGCCTGAGGCCCCAATAATACATAATAATAGAGCATGGTGGCCTGAGGCCCCACATTTACACAATGATAGAAGATGGTGGCCTGAGGCTCCACACTTACACAATGATAGAAGATGGTGGCCTGAGGCCCTACTCATACATAATGATAGAGCATGGTGGCCTGAGGCCCCACTAATACATAATGATAGAGCATGGTGGCCTGAGGCCCCACACTTACACAATGATAGAAGATGGTGGCCTGAGGCCCCACTCATACATAATGATAGAAGATGGTGGCCTGAGGCCCCACACTTACACAATGATAGAAGATGGTGGCCTGAGGCCCCACACTTACACAATGATATAGCATGGTGGCCTGAGGCCCCACACTTACACAATGATAGAAGATGGTGGCCTGAGGCCCCACTCATACATAATGATAGAAGATGGTGGCCTGAGGCCCCACACTTACACAATGACATAGCATGGTGGCCTGAGGCCCCACACTTACACAATGATAGAAGATGGTGGCCTGAGGCCCCACTCATACATAATGATAGAAGATGGTGTCCTGAGGCCCCACACTTACACAATGATAGAAGATGGTGGCCTGAGGCCCCGCACTTACACAATGATAGAAGATGGTGGCCTGAGGCCCCACACTTACACAATGATAGAAGATAGTGGCCTGAGGCCCCACTCATACATAGTGATAGAGAATGGTGGCTTGAGGCCCCACTCATACATAATGATAGAGCATATGGTGTCCTGAGGCCCCACTCATACATAATACTAGACATGATGGCCTGAGGCCCCACTCATACATAATAATAGAGCATGGTGGCCTGAGGCCCCACACATACATAATGCTAGACATGGTAGCCTGAGGCCCCACTGATACATAATGATAGGGCATGGTGGCCTGAGGCCCCACTCATACATAATGATAGAGCATGGTCGCCTGAGGCCCCACTTATACATAATGATAGAAGATGGTGGCCTGAGGCCCCACTCATACATAATGATAGAGCATGGTGGCCTGAGGCCCCACACTTACACAATGATAGAAGATAGTGGCCTGAGGCCCCACTCATACATAGTGATAGAGAATGGTTGCTTGAGGCCCCACTCATACATAATGATAGAAGATGGTGGCCTGAGGCCCCACACTTACACAATGATAGAATATGGTGGCCTGAGGCCCCACTCATACATACTGATAAAAGGTGCATGCATGGTGGCCTGAGGCCCCACTCACACATAATGATAGAAGATGGTGTCCTGAGGCCCCACACTTACACAATGATAGAAGATAGTGGCCTGAGGCCCCACTCATACATAATGATAGAAGATGGTGTCCTGAGGCCCCACTCATACATAATGATAGATGATGTTGGCCTGAGGAAGAACAATGGTAGACATTTATATTTTCTTATAGCTGTTAGAAATGGACTACAATATTTCATAGAAATCGTTTGAGAATTGACCGATATTCATGCGAAAATCATGAAATATGCCTAGGCCGACAGGTTAAGCTGGCGTGTGGTACTAGCTAGCCTATTCACGCAATGATGGAGTAGTGATGGGCCCCCGTCACACAGAAAACGATTGGTCCAACATCGAATAAAGTACTAGGCCATTATTAAGCTGATATCTTATCAATACATTCAACTTTTTGAAATGATGCTAGAGTAATCGACACAGCTGGAAGGCCCTGACAGCCTGGTTTCAAGGCTAGCTATCACAAGCAATCAAACAAACAAATCACATTCTTGTATTCTTGCGCGAATTAGTTTTGGTGGCCTCAGGCCCCATTTCAGCGATGTAAACTGCGGGCTGCGCTTGCAGTAGACAGCTACTGTCTAGCTGACTGATTCATTCATTTATTCATTGCTGAGCGCCATATTTAAATTATCGCTCAGTTTGTTTTTGTGATGGATTTGGATGACATTTGTGTACCTTTAAAATTGTTTTATTAATAAGAAACTATGGTAGACTATCGAATAATTATTTTATTGGATTAGTTGGAAAGAGTTTCTTTTGCACCCCTCTGGGCGACAATAAACATTTCCGTTATTCAGATAAAATGTGATAAATCAAAGGACGGAGTTTTGATTTTATTTTATTTCGGTAAACAGTAACGTTAGGCATAACGTTAGCCTCACGAGTAGGCTAACTGTTACTGTTAGGCCCTAGTGTCTTTTATCCCTGGTGACCAGTATGGTGGCCCTGATTGTTTTTATAATCATGCTTACATGTACTATGTAGACTACTCCGTCTACTGACTACAAAAAAAATCTGTTTCACCAGAACCTGGGAGTAGACCCTAGCCTTTTTCTAATTTGCTTGGTCGCTCTTTAAAAAATTTTAACAAAATTTTTCTCGGATAATTTTTTCATGTTCCCCTGACATCCCTGAGAAATTTGGTGCAATTTTCTTGTGTATTTTAGAAGTTAGACCATTTGGCATGTAATAGGATTCTTATTTCACGGCAATGGTGGTAAAGAGAGCTGTAATTTTGAAAATGTATTACATGCCAAATGGTCTAAATTCGCTAATACACAAAAAAATCCACCAAATTTTCCAGGGATGTTGGCGGAAGATATAAAAATAATCCGAGAAAAATTTTGTCAAATTTTTTTAAAGAGCGACCGAGCAAATCGGAAAAAGGCTACTCCCAGATTCTGGTGAAACAGACCGTAGTCAGTACATGTAAGCATGATTATAAAAACAATCAGGGCCACCATACTGGTCACCAGGGAAAAAAGACACTAGATAAAGGGTCTGGTGACCCTTATTCCCATAGTAGTCCTGAAAAAGTAGACCAGATGGCGACTGCAAGGTTTACAGAAAATTTAATTAAGTTTATATAAAATAAATTATTAATAAAAAACATTTTTCCATGACCACAACATACATTTTCAGTCATAACATTATCACATAAATGACTAAACTAAGCTTTAATATATATATATAATTATTTCCGCTTCCCAGTGAATGGCAGGAAGATAGAAAACGTTCTATGTTTTGTCTCAACATCATGCACCTGACTAACCATACCAAAACTCTCAGTATGATAACATGGAGCTCCGCCATAGACAATCCTGTGCATGATGTTGAGATTTAATTGTTCTACTCTACATCCACTGGAAGCCACTGCATCTTTGTGAAATGTGTGATATCTGGATGTGTCCGAGGGGATAAATCAAGAGCATTTTCCCGTATTGTTTTGTTTTGTGAAATTTGGAGTTTATGTTTCATAGTTTTTTGGAGGCCGCTATACCAGGCTGAACATGCATAGTCGAAATGGCAAAGAATTAGGGCTGATGTTAACAATTTTCTAGATCTGGTGTTCAAATATATTGCCTGTCTACATAAATTTCAGTCGAGAATTTCCCTTTTTCAAAATATTTTCAACAAGGAGTGGTACAATTGAATGCTCAGCCTGGTATAGCGGCCTCCAAAAAACTATGAAACATAAACTCCAAATTTCACAAAACAAAACAATACGGGAAAATGCTCTTGAGTCTTTCGGCCGTCTGATTAACTTTTACTCAGAACTTGTAGTTGTATCGCATGTTTTTTGCCGATTTCTCAGTCAATTCTCCACCGATTTTTAATGTAATTTTGCAAAGGCTATTTTCGAGTCATGCGGCGACTAGATCTACCGTGAAATTTTCATGAAAAAATATTATATAGTTCGAAAGTTGGACCATTTGACATGTACTATGATCATGATGATGTAGTAAATTTGTAATTACAACGTCCCTCTATAAACCCATTATAGCGAGACTGGTTAAATTAAAGTTTTTTTTTCTCCAAGCCCATGAGGCTGAATTACATTTACATGACAGATGGTCTAACTTTTTAGCTATACAATATTTTTCGATGAAAATTTCACGGTAGGCCTAGTCGCCGTGAGACTCAAAAGATTGTCCTTGGAAATTTCATGAAAATCGGTTATGAATTGACTGAGATATCGACAAAAACGTGCAGTACAAGTTAATCTGACGGCGGGTAACACTACTTAACGTTATAGGCCGTAGGCTATGTGGGCGTAGTCTAACCACCGAGTTTATTTTTAGTGGCAGTTGGAGAGGTACATTCTTAAAGTCATTTTGATGTTTTTTTCGCATTTTTTCAGGATTTAAGTAAATTTGTGAGACTGCAATAAAAGTCATATTTTTCTGTGTTTGTTTGTTCTTTTTGCTCACTTTTACTGGTAGAAATGAACTGATAAAGGGGATTGAAGCCATCAATGTAGAATTAATTGAGTTATTTGTTTTGAATGGCACTTTTATCACCTTTTTTAGGGGTTCGCATCATTAGATTTTTCGCAATTATGAAAAATGGTGCCAGCTCTCGCCTTCAATTCCATAATTGTTGCAACAAATGCTTGTAGAGATAAGTGGAACGGGCATGAAGCCATGATGACATTGATGTGGCCCTTTCTAATAATTTTGATTACATGCGTGCCATTTTTTAATTTTTGTGAAAAGTTTTGAAAAATGAAGGTAAATTATGTCCACTGCCCTATGTCTATGAGGAAGTTCTTGAGGACATCATTAAGACTGTTTGGAAAGAACAATGTGGAATCTCGAATAATTGAGATTTCTGGGGAAGGCTGCACTAGTTTGCCCAGGGTTAAACCTGGGTGAAGTTTTGTTTGCCTGCCCTGCACTTCATGGGGCGCACCGAGGGTAAAAATGGAAGTTTCATAGCTATAAGGATGAGAATCCATCAAAATTTTTCTTTTTCTATGCAAACAAAACTTCACCCAGGTTTTACACTGGGCAAACTAGTGCAGCCTTCCCCGGGTATCTCAATTCTTAGAGATTCCCACATTGCTCTGTCCAAACAATCTTAATGATGGCCTCCAGAACATCCTCATATGGCAGTGGACATAGTCTATTTTTATTTTTTTAACAAAAATTAAAAAAATGGCACCTGTGTAAAAAAAAGCATCAGAAGGGGCCACAGAATGCCTGTTCAACTTACCTCTTCAATCATTTTTTGCAGCAATTATGAAATTTACGGCTTGAGTTGGCATAATTTTTCGTAATTGTGAGAAATCTAATGATGGGAACATCAGAAAAGGTAATAAAAGTGCAATTCAAATTAAAAAATGCTATTAATTCTCCTGGCATAATTTTTCATAATTGCGGGAAATATAATAATGGGAACCCCCAGAAAAGGTCATAAAAGTGCAATTCAAAACAAAGAACACTTTTAATTCTACAAATTTTATGGCTTAATTTCTACCAGTAATAGTGAGCAAAAAGAACAAACAAACAGAGCAAAAATATGCATTGTGTGTCTCACAATTTCACATTTTATTCCAGAAAAAACACAAAAAACCCATCTAAATGACTTTTTGTGATGTAACACTGCACAGACACGTCAGTGTCACTGTCAGTACCAGTGCCACTGCCAGTGAGTGCCATCTGGGGCTGGCCCGGGGCTGGGCAGGCTGGTAGCCTACCACTACCAGTCACCAGTGGTGAAGCCTAAGGTTTCCTGATTGCTAGTCATTATAAGTCATTAAGAAAGAGATTATATGGACTCTATGTACGAACATCAGCCAGCCTCTCCTAAAGTCATTAAATTTCAAGTGTCAAACGTCATTAAAAGTAATTAATTTTAAGAAGAGTAGACCCGCAGGAACCTTGAGTGGTAATGGTGGGAGTTTGCTTGGTCACTATTTACCTTTTAGTGTTTTTTTTTTCTTGGATCATTTTTTCATCTTCCCCCAACATTGCCTAGGGCTAGGCCTAATCAGGCTAATGCCATCTGATGAGTGATGCCTGATGGGACTGATGGCAGTGATGCTGTTTGAATCAGTGATAGTTGATGCCCCACTCTGCCCACTGGCACTGATGGTGAAATGAGAGCTGTCATTTCGACATATATTATTATCCCCCGCCCGTAGGGGAAAGGGGATTTTAGTCGCGCCAGGATTCTGTCCGGCTGCTTGCGTCCGGCGTCACGTTTTCTTGTGGGTGCAAAAACTCAAAAACTACTAGTTAATTTTTTTGAAATTCCAAGATGACATTTTTAGCAACATAGGGATGTGCAAGTGATTTTTTAAAGATGCTACCAAATTCAAAATGGCCGCCAAAGGTCAACTCCAAAAAATTTTGTGGGCGCAAAAACTCTAAAACTTAAAGTCAGAAATTATTCAAATTTTACTATCACATTCCCCACCATATAGAGATGTTTAGGTGACATTTTCAAGGTTTTACTGAAATTCAAAATGGCCGCCACGCACCAACTTCAATTTTTTGGTGGGCGCGAAATAAAAAAATCAGTTTGATTAATTTTTACAAATTTCAACATCACATTCCTAGCAACATGTGTATCTGTGTATGTGCAATTGATTTTTTAAAATGTTACCAAAATTCAAAATGGCTGCCAGAAGTCAACTCCAAAATTTTTTGTGGGTGCAAAAATTTTACAACCTAAAGTCAGAAATCATTTAATTTTACTATAACATCCCCCACCATATGGAGATGTGCAGGTGAGGTTTTCAAGGTTTTATTGAAATTCAAAATGGCTGCCACAGATCAACTTTAATTTTTTGGTGAGCGCTAAAGCTCAAAAATTTATTGTGGTCAATTTTTTTTGTTTTAGCATCACATTCCTAGCAACATGTGGATGTGCAATTGATTTTCTGAAGATGCTACAAAAATTCAAAATGGCTGCCAGAAATCAACTCCAAAATATTTTGTGGGCGGAAAAACTTTGAAACTTACCGTCAGAAATTATTAAAATTTTACAATCACATTCCCCACAATATGGAGCTGGCAGGTGATTTTTTTTAGGTTTTGCTGAAATTCAAAAGGGCTGCCAAGGATCAATTTCAATATTTTTGAGGTTGCAAAAACTTGAAGTCGTAATTTATTCAAATTTTACAATCACATTCCCCACGATATGGAGATGTGCATGTGATTTTTTCAAGGTTCTACGGAAATTCAAAATGGCCGCCATGCGCTGAACTTCATAATTTTTTGTGGGCACAAAAACTCAAAAATTGAAATAATGTGCAAGTGATAATCATTTTACTGAAATTTAAAATGGCCACCACAATGACTTTTTAGACATTTGTGACCGCAAAAACCTAATTTATGGCGAGCGATCATATAGGACTTCAGTCTTCTTGTTTTCAGGGATGTTGGGGAAAGATGAAAAAATGATCCGAGAAAAATTTTGGTAAAATAGGATAATATGGCCTGAAAAATATCAGCTCGATCAAATTCAAATGGCTATCGGTTATAATTAACTTTAATATGCCTGATACTTGCTAAGCCATGCAGTGTTATAAGCAAAAGATATGGCCTGAAAAAAATCAACATGATCAAATTTAAATGGCAGACTACCGGTAATTATAATTAACTTTAATATGCCTGTTATTTGGTAAACCATGCAGTGTTGATAACCCTGCCACTCTTATTTGTTGGGAATACTGCTGTGTCTCATATGTGGTACCTAGATGCGGTCCCCTTCTCTTGTTGCTGTTAGCAGTTCTGTGTTGTTCGTGGTACCTACTTGGGTATCGCATTGTGCCTATGACGATGCACCACACTACTGTATTGGCGATGAAGTTTCTGTATGCAGTTGCTGGAACTGTCGAGTGGTTCCCTGGTGCCCATTGGGATGCTCTGGTGGTGTCAAATAAAGAAGTATATAGATGCCAGTTTGACAATCTCTGTCAAACTGGCATCTATATACTTCTTTATCTATAATTCATATACTATTCAGAATTGCCAATATTTATTGGTTGTGCATCGCAAACAATTTTTAACATCCAGCTAAGCTGCTATGTTTCGCTTTATTATTATTCAATATTTAATCAGTAGCAGAAGTAGTGTACAAAATGAGAAGCAATGGCTCACCCAGAGACGACTGATTTCTCAGATATATACATGTAGCTTAGCCTATCCATGTGTATCTGACACATGACCATGTGCATTATAATCTATTCTTATAGAAGTAACCTAATGAAAACCATGCAGCGAAATGTATCATTTGTGTGTAGGGGACTTTTTATAATGAACTTGTCTACCTTCAAAATAAAGCTGGTGTTAAAAATGAGCTTGTCCATTGGACAACCAGGTCAGATTTTCAGGTTGTCCACTGAAATCTCAGATTGTCCGCAAGTAATACATAGCTACAACCCAGCCTGTTCCCACAACTTTCTGAAAACTTTAGTCAACCAGCAAGTGGAATCTCACCATTGTAATCAAAATTGTCAACCTTGATAGTCACTTGACTTATAAATGCCTTTAATTAATAATGTAATGTGAAAATATCCTTCTCAAACGTTGTTTGTCTGCTCGGACAACCTCATGGTAATTATTGATTATCGGCCACAAATTCAGGTTGTCTGGGACAACCTGGGTCTTATTGCGAATGCTACTTGTCCATAGCCACAGAGATAATCGGTTACTCTCTTAGCCTTCCATAATCCATTTCAGCAGTTTCTAAGGACACAATGTAACTGTTTGCTATCACATTTCAGTGAATAGTGTAAACCATGCCAAAGAAAAAACAACCTCGATTAGAGATAGAGAGCAGAAATCTGGAAGATGCAGTTAATTTTTTTGCAGAGTGTAAGTATTATGTATGCATGCACATTAAATTGTGTTAATGTTTTCTAAGAATTTTATGTTAAAGAAGAAAGAGCCAGCTGAACAGAGGTGAGCTGCACCTTTGTTTCGCTTCATATAACTGGCTCAATATTACTGGCCTTATAAAAATATATTTTATTTTGAACATTCAACCCTTTAAGCCCTCAAGATTTATCAAAGCATCATTTTACATCCCAGAAAACAGACTTAATTTTCCCACAACAAAGGGTTTTAAAATGAAAATTTCGATGAATTTTTTTTTCCGATACATGGCAATTTTCTCTAATTTTCAAACCACATTAAATCATCTTCATCCACTACAAGTCGAGAATTGCAATTCGCGGCTTGTAGTTGATGAAGATGACAATGGTGAATTCAGGCTTGAAAGGGTTAAACATACTGTGACTGATTTTATGAAATTATAAACCTAATATTTTATGACTACAACAAAAGAACCATAACTGCTCGTACACTACATATTTTGTATACCTCTAAATAAGTAGGGCTACATGTAATACAGTACCTAACCCTTAGAACACTGACCTATTCAATTTAAATTTTCAGTCACTTGAAGTTGTGTCTCGCTACCGCGATCCACAACTTCAAGTGACTGAAAATTTGTGTTAGTTGTGAAATTTTAGTCCCAAAAAATATCAGTGTTTTAAAATTAAAAGCACATTTTACTTTTAACAACTGGTTATACAGATGACAATAAAAATGCAGAATGTCTACTGTAGTCGACATCAGTGTGCTAAGGGCTAACATCATTTTCTAAGACAGATTAAACCCTTTAACCTTTTTCAATCCTGCATTTACTATTGAAATCTTAACCAACTACAAGCTGTGAATTACTGTCTCGATTCTTGACTGGTCTTGTAATCATGGTAATAGCATATTCCCTACAGCAAGGTTTGGCTTGGCTTGGCTTCTCGAGGTCGCACACCAAGCCTTGCTGAATCAGTCATGTAAACCACCTATTGGGTTACTCTCGAGTGCCAAATAAACTTGCCTACCTGAATAAAAATACCTATCGGAAAGATCTTCCAAATTCAATAAAAGTACATACCGGACAACTGTAAAATTACCAGTATAAATTTTATGACAAAAGAACGAATATTGTGACTATACTTTAGTGTTATTACTCTTTAAGCAAGCCTGTGATTGGTTGAAAGAGACATCTTATCCAATCTCTTGCGATGACGATAATGTTGAGCATCTTTCGAGAATACTGCTACATACAAATAGATTTGGGCAAAAACAGCAAAAACGAGGGGAAGAGAACAGCTGGGCTGAATTCGGATCACATCAATTGGCCTGTGAAAAAATCAATAAACGTACCGTTTGTAATGAGCCCATACCAGGAGGATATCCAAGATAAAAATACGTACCAGTACATTTATTCTGCACTTGAGAGTAGGGAGGAAGATCTGAAAATTTAGATATTGATTATTATATATTAGTTTTTAAACAAAATGTCAATTAAATGGTGGCCCACTGTCTGTGACGTTGGCTCAACAACGTTGCTCAACATATATCCAACCGTAACGCATGTAACAGGTTCGTACGGGGCCTTAAAAAGCCTTGAATTTTAAAGTATTTTTTCAAGGCCTTGAAAGTGCTTGAATTTTTCCAAAGGCCTTGAAAAGCCTTGAAAATAAACCATATTGAAAACCGTTTAGCTTTTTTTTTTAAACAGCCAAGAAGCCAATCCGTAGAAGGTTTTTATTGACAGCCAAGATCCACAGTGATCATGCATTTATTCTCTGGAGTCAACAAGTGGGCTTGCTACATGTCTACATGCTTGCTATTAACATGATTAAACAAAATTTGTTTTTTGAATGTTTGTAAATTAATGTTTTACTTGGTTTTTGTGGAAAAACTGTTTTTTTTGTGCCTTGAAAAGGCCTTAAATTTTGTTCTGCCCAAGGTGTACGAACCCTGATGTAATGTCTTGTGTCTGTTGGGACAGGTGCATGTATGAGTACATTTATGTAGATGAACTGATTAGATTTTCAAAGCTCATACCGGTAGTCTATCAGCCATATCGAGTCATTGCAATCAGCGTGTTTATGTCTCAACTCGGGAGAAATATTTATGCAATTTTGGACTGAAGACAGTTCAATAAATTAAGTAAGTTCACCCACTTCGCATTACGGCAGCGAGACACAACATAAAGTGAATAAAAATCTCTATATATTTTTATTAATACAGTGAAGGAGACTGTCAAGGTGAGAGGCAATGTATCATTATCTAGCTCTGTGGCCACCATACAACAGAGTAGCCTGGATGAAGGCCTTACTCCCGAATACATACGCAGATTGGTCAAATGCATCATAAATAACAGGATACGTAAGTTATAATTGACTGGCTGTATTCTTTTCATTTGAGACATTTTTAATATTTAAGGTGGAAGATTGGCAATTTAAAAATTCAACCCCCAAATTCGATATGGATGTGAAATTGTTTCTCTGGACAGGTGCTCGAGATTGATAACTTTAAGTATTGGTTGGTTAAGTATTATCATTTATATCATAGATATAATAAACATTTTAATCCTTCGCAGTGCTGACATATTTAATTTATTTTTTCTTATTTTAAATCCCTGAAATTTTGACTCGCTACTGCGACCCACAATTTCAATTGGGTAAAAAGAACAGATGAATCTTTACAAATTAAAAACGATTATGGTCATGCTAAGCCATATTAAGTCACTGCATCTACGGGTGAAAATTACCCATATTTGTTTGATTTGAGACCAAACATGTTTAAATGCTCATTTTGTTCCCAATAACTGATTTAAAATAATAAAACAGATTAAAAATGACTATAGTCATGATTAGCAGCTTAACCCTTACAGCACTTGAAATGTTTTTCTAAAACCCATTGGAGACAAAAGAGTTTTTTCAATTTGTAATAATCATAAATATTTTAATTACGGGTAGCTCTCTCCGCTTCATTTGAATACCTAATAATTTTAATACCTAATAATGTTATGGGTCCATAGCCACTAAAATTTGTTAATTCTTTCTTTGTGGGGATCGACTTTAGACTTCAGAATCTGATGTCCATAGACCTGACGTCTAAAGATGGTTCCCGTGCTTAAAGGGTTAGGGTTTATAATCATGTATGATCTCTTTATGTCAGCTGACTCTGTGTGCAACAAGCTCATCCGGTGCTTAATACCCAGAACCACAGTCCCATGTGAAGCAATCATCTTGCTGATTTCTTGGATGTGCACATCAAGGCCCCCTCGTACTGCACAGGTTAGTTAACAAACTTAAAATACAATGTCAGGGCTCGAAATTGGACTCAATTTCCACTTGTCCAGTTGGACAACTGGCTAAAAAATGGACTCTAGACTCCTTCCCTAAAATATCACTTGTTGTCATAATTATTGTCAAGCAGGGACACTTGTCAGGAAGATCGTCCTTCCCAGATTCTTGGTCGTCTCAGACGATCGGACGGGTCCACCTGCAGGTGTTTTTGATTTGCAAGTTAGTACAGTATCTTGTAGTCTGGCAGTGCACAATTTTGGACCAGATTCCCAGTGTGGCAGAAGGACTCTCTCTTGTAAAAATAAGAGAGTCCTTCCGAACTTCGGAGAGTCCTGTGGGTCACACACACAGCACAAACTTTTTTATATGCTATGGTTAAACACTGTTTAAGATGTTTAATTGATAATTGTTTTAATTAAACTTTTTTTTCTATTAGACTCTAGTCTAATACCGAGAATCTTGTCATTTAGATTGTTTTTTATTTCCTTTTTAATTATTATCTTTGTGACAATCAATCATTTTGAGATCAGGCTCACCTTATTGATTTTTACTTAGAAAAGCAAGTGTGGTCGCAGGCCACACTGGAGTGAATATTCAGCGTGTCCCACACCTTTAAAACCACGGCAGGCCACAAGGACTCGCCTAAAAATTGTGCACTGAGTCACCTTGCAATTAAAGGGTTTTATGTCGCATAAAAAAGTGTATGTCACAGATACAACCCTTTAATATAAAGATAATGATGTACATGTACTTCAATGTCTTCTAGCATATGCAACACAGGGAACGAAACTGTTCTGACATAGTAGCCCAAAGGGCCAGTAATTTACGGCCCCTTAAGAAGCATTAACATGCCAATGCTCTGCAGATAGTCCTGAATGTACACTGTATCACCTAAATAATTAATTCAATTTTAATAATCAGCAGCCTTATTAACACAGGCTAATTGGTAATTTTGTACTTGTTCTGGTAATTTTGGCATAACTGAAGTGGCACCTGTGAAAATTAAACAAAGTGCTCAACATGGCTGGTATTTTTAATTGGCTCCCATGAACAGTATCTGAGTCAGGTGATTTACAGGCCCTTATTCATTTTTACTGGCCTCAGGCCAATGGGCCAGTGTTGGTGTCGATCAAACAAACATACATGACCAATGCTGTTTTAGTGTTAGCCCACCATCTGCAATGCTGAGTCAACATTAAAACCACATTGGGTCAACATATTATGTATTTTGTTTAATTCATTATTTATTTACAAATTTGTCCCAGAGGATATCCAGCTACTGGTAGGTTGTATTTGTATTTTTCTAAGTGTAGAAATGAGAAGGAACAGCTGGATGTTTAGAGAGTGAGGAGAATGATGTTTGTAACATGGATTGTATGTTGAATATTATTATCTTTATATCTAGGTGCTCTTGATAAGGTGGCTGGTACTGATCTATGAGGTGATAGATAACATGGAAAAAATTCACGCACTTTATGGGATCATCTTTCACTTCCTTAAAGTGGAATCAATGGTGAGTACATTGTCCCTTCAGATATGAAAGGGTGTGTCTGCCACTTTGTGAAGTGGCAGATACTCCCTTTCATAGCCGAGGGGACAAAATGTTATCATGCATCCCCTGTTTGTGCAAGCTTGTGCTATACTATTGTATTTGGGAGATAAATGCATGTGCATGTGCATGTACATCAAGGGTACGAATTTCACTTTGCAACATATAATCCAACTGTTTGCAGTGCCGACATGTTTGCCACCTACTTTACTTGATGACACGTAGAGAAGATGTGAAGTTATTTCGTGTGCAGGCACTTGTCCAGTTACAACAGACCATGGTATGTTATATGTACCTATCTATATATCTGCACATGGCTACTTTTAATCAAGTTAAGACCAGATCCATATTTCTTTGATAATTTGTTCTTTTGCCAGGTTTTAATTGTCTCACGATTATAGCCTTATATTTCAGAGACACAATGTCAGACATAATCTTCACGCCTACGATACCTATATTAACAAGTTTTTAGTAACCCTAAAATTTGCCAGTTAAAGGTATCGCCTGTGGCAATTGCTAATGATTGCCTGTTGTGTGACACACAACAGTACTACCTACTCAGTGTATCAATTTCAAGCCCGAATTCACCATTGTCATCTTCATCCACTACAAGCCGTTGTAGTGGATGAAGATGATTTGAAGTGGGTGAAAAATTCAAGAAATTTTCATTCTAAAAGCCCTAGTTGTGTATAGGAAAATAAAACTTGTTTTTAGGGATGTGAAATGATGCTTTAATGCATCGTTAGGGCTTAAAGGGTTAAAGTGACACATGGAATCAAGAGATTTGCTCAAGTTAAATTGGCAAATTTAAAAAAATTTATCATGATAACTTGCTATTTAAAAAAAAAAAACTTGATTCATCATTTGAAATGTAGTGGCCAGCTGGGCTAGTAGGTAGGAATAAATTTTAACACCACCTGTTACTAAAACAATTACAACTTCGCTGATCGAAAGCAACCTGGACTATTGTAACTCTCTCCTGTTCATTGTCACTGAAAAGGGATATCAATGTTGCAGTGTGTGCAAAACTAATTGGTATGGGTTGTGACTAAGTCTCTTTGTTTTTGTCATTTGACTCTTCTTCTAAAATCATTTACATGCTTGAGCCATCATGAAATGTACAGATACTTCACTCCATCGATCAATATAGAGGAGTTGTGTGTTCCACGGGTCGAAACTTTAGTAGGCACCAGAACCTTTTCCATTGCAGCACCTTGGAATAAGGTTCCGTTATAAATTTTCTCTGCGAAAACACTAATTAATTCCAGAAGGTAATTGAAATTTTGTTTGGTCAGGTTTTTACTCTGGTCGCCCAATTTAAGAGAAAAATCACCTTTAAAAGCCATTAGTTGATCTAATAGTTAAAATATCTTCAATAAAAGATATAATTGTGATGACATGTCAAGGATTCATTAGTATGATAAATAATCTAAATTATAATAATAACATTTTGCATTAATTTTATAGGGGACACAGTCATATATCATTGGGTTGCTGGCCATCTACAAGTTGTACTGTCCACATATGATTTCAATTACACTCCCCACAAGATCAAAGGTTAGTTCTCAACCCTCTCTGTATGAGTGACTTTTCGAATGTTTTTTTTTCACAAAACAAGAAATGACTGAATTTTCTTGAATGTTTTCAGATTCAAAATATAGCCTTACCAGTTTTATGTAATAAAAATGGCAACGAGTAATGTAATGCTTTAAGAATTACCTTATTTTCCACTGTATAACCTGCTACTTTTCATTTCTTAGAAGGCCTGGAGCGGGCTATATACAGTGGAACCTGTCCCCAACGAACTTGTTGTTGCCAGGTGAACAAAGTTGCTGGTGACAAAAAGTCGTTGACAAGAGGGTTGACTTTTTAGCTCCCGCCGTCACCGTAGGTGAGACGGAGGGAGCTATGGATTCTACCTCCGGTTTTTTTTGGCCTCTTGTTTTGCCTATAACTTTGTAAGAAAATAAGCTAGGATAACAATTTTTGGTATGTGGGTTACTTCCAGGTGGCTAATGGACAGGTTAAAATATTTTTAATCTGAATTCAATACGCAAGGTTGCAGAGGAGAAAATGATGATGTTACGGCGTTGGGCCGTCCGTAAACAATTCATTTCCGGAGCATATCTCTGAAAGTACTTGTCCGATTGTCTTCAAATTTTACACACAACACCCCTAGGGGGTCTACTTGTGCCTTTTGGGGTATTTGAACTTTGACCTACTTCTGGTTCAGAACTATGACCTATTTAGACGTTTTGACGCGCACTTCGTTTCCGGAGCAGATCTCGAAAAGTACTGGGCCGATGACAGTCATATTGCACATACATGTTCTCTAAGGTCCCTAGTTGTGCCTTTTCAGGTTTTTGGACCTTGACCTTGAAGTTGACCCAGCACTTTGACCTAATTTATGACATCGGTAAATCCGACAGAAAGATTTTGCGGAATATCATGAAAACCGCTGAAGATAGCTACACCATTACTATAAAACAAATTGTGAGGTTTCAGGAGAGGATGCATCTTGAAAAATTTCAAGTCGATAAAATTAAAAATGGCTGCCTATCGGCCATTATTCACCTCGACAGGCCTGATATTGCGGAATACCATGAAAACTGCTGAAGATAGCTACACCATTAATATCAAATAAATTGTGAGGTTTCAGGAGAGGATGCATCCTGAAAAATTTGAAGTTGATAAAATTCAAAATGGCCGCCTATCAGCCATTATTCACCTCGACAGGCCTGATATTGTGGAATATCATGAAAACCGCTCAAGATATCTACACCATTACTATAAAACAAATTGTAAGGCTTCAGGAGAGGATGCATATTGAAAAAATTCAACTCGTCCAAGTTCAAAATGGCCGCCAATCCGCCATTATTCACTTTCACATGGCCGTTATTTGGTAAACCGTGCTAGATGGCAAGACCATTACTATAAAACAAAATGTGAGATTTCAGGAGAGGATGCATCTTGAAAAAATTTGACTCGATAAAATTCAAAATGGCCGCTTATCAGCCATTATTCACTTTCACATGGTCGTTATTTGGTAAACCGTGCTAGATGGCTAGACCATTACTGTAAAACAAAATGTGAGATTTCAGATGAGGATGCATCTTGAAAAAATTTGACTTGATCAAATTTAAAATGGCCGCCTTTTCGGCCATTATTTATTTTCACATGGCTGATATTTGGTAAACCGTGCTAGATGGCTAGACCATTACCTGATTACTATAAAACAAAGTGTGAGTTTTCGGGGGAGGATGCACCCTGAAAATGTTTAACTTATGAATTCAAAATGGCCGACAATCAGCATTATTTACCTCGATAGGCCTGATATCAGGTAAACCGTGCTAGATAGCTAGACCATTACTATAAAACAAAATGTGACGTTTCAAGAGAGGATGCCTTTTAAAAACTTTCGACTCAATCGAATTCAAAATGGCCGCCTATCGGCCACTATTTACTTTCACATTGCTGATATTTGGTAAACCGTGTTGGATAGCTGGACCATTACTATAAAACAAAATGTGAGATTACAAGAGAGGATGCATCTTGAAAAAAATTGACTTGATCAAATTCAAAATGGCGGCCTATCGGCCATTATTCACTTTCACATAGCTGGTTTTTGGTAACCGTACTATAGTGTAGTGGTTAAGCTGCCATAATGGATCCATTGTGCATTTTATGATTAAAGCATGAAACTTCTACCATTATTAGTACATATCCTGTAGTTCATTTTAAGATGTGGAGGTAAGTTAGATTTGACCCCTGGTGACCTCTAGAGGTCATTGACCTTGAAAGTTCAAAATATCTAATTGCGAAGCTAAAAAGTGGTGAAAATTGTGTATTACAATATCTATGAAATGTTTTTGTATTCCATAAGTGTGCGAAATACTCTTGTTAATCATACAAATAACATCAAGGTCATGTCAAGGTTACTTTAGGGTCATTTGAAGGTCAAAATGGCCACAAATAGTGGAAATATCCACTTTTAATCAATTTTAACAATACTAGTGGTGCAGTCATCTATTACAAAGGATTACTTTTGACACAGTCTTGGTCAGATATCTTTTCCACGCGCATTTTAGGAGATTGAGGGCAGTATCTAACTTGGGGGGGGGGGGGTACACCCTAAGTATTCCCCTTACAACACCCTTTCCTAAATGTTTAATTGGACGAGCAAAATTACAGTGTGCAGCAGCTGTTAAACATCAGTTTGGGCTCTCGTGGAAAACTATTGATGTATATTTGGGCTATGAAGTCTAACATGGTTTGAGATTATGTTTTACTGGGATAACGACGAAAAACAAGGTCAAGGTCATATCAAGGTCATTTCAAGGTCATACTGTCAAAAATATGTAAAAAAAAAATCAGAAAGTTCGGCAAAATACTTGGGTCATAGTGTACTCGTTAAGCTCCCATAATAAAACAATTGTGCATTTTATGATTAAAGCATGAAACTTCTACCATTATTAGCACATATCCTGATCTTTATTTTAAATTGTGGTGAGCTAGATTTGACCCCTGATGACCTCTAGCGGTCATCTACATCGAAAGGTCATATAAGCATTCGCAATGCCAAAAGTGGTGAAAATTGTGTATTACCGGGTACCATATTTGTAAACTAAGGTCATAGCAAAGTTACATCAAGTTCATTTCAAGGTCAAAATCGCAAAACAATGTGAAAATATCCCCTTTATATAAAATTCCACGCGGTTAGTGATGCAATTAACTATTACAAAGACTGATTTTGAGATATTATTGGTCAGACATATTTTCCACAAAAAATTTCAAGAAATTGAGGGCAGTGTCAACCTTGGGAGGGGTATCACACCCTTATTCCCCTTATTACACTCATTTCCCAATGATTAATTGTACGAGCAAAAATTGGATCTTGCAGCATTGTGAAACATCAGCTTGGGCTCCCATGGCAAAATATCAATACATAATTGGGTTATGAAGGATCATATGGTTTGGAACTGTGTTTTACTGGGGTACCGTCTGAAAGCAACGTACATGTCATATCAAGGTCACTTGAAGGTCAAACTGGAAAAAATCCTAAAAATATATACTCGCACTTACTTACAACTCCGTTGACCTCTTGAAATTGAGTTTTTATTTGCAGAATATGTATGAGATTTATAATTTGGTGATAGTTTTAACACACAGTGAATATATGTCCCAATATATTATATTAAAATACACACCTTTGAAATGATCTTAACTTGACCTTAAAAGCACAATTTTATGAAGCCGATGTCAACTGTAACCGCCATGTACATCGATTGGTTTATATAATACAAGATAAAAATACTCCGCCCCTCCCTTGTAATTGAATGTGCCTCCCCTTGTGTAGGATACAAGTGAACAAGTAGATTATTACTGATCATTGTCTCATATGCGTAATGCATAGAAGGTGCAATTATGTAATTATCACGGCGTGTAATACTCTGAAAGAGGGATTTTTAATAAGAAGAATTGGCAAAAGCATAATAATTTCGGCGATTTCTTGACTGCCATTCTGATTTTTTTTCAATTCTCAAAGATGAGAGCTCTACATCCGCCCAGATATCAATACAGGCGTGGATAATTCAAAGAGCAAAAACTATATCAGCCAAAACAAAGTGTTTTTATTACAATAAAATTTTTTTACAATCCCTTATAACATCTACTAATCCGTTATAACGGTCTACTAATCCGTTTTAGCGGTATAATATTCCGTTATAACGGTCTAGTACTTTGTTATAGCGGTAGGGTATCTCGTTATAACCGTCTACTAATCCGTTATAACGGTGTACCATCCCGTTATAACGGTCCCGTATTTCGTTATGACGGTCTAGTATCACGTTATAACGGTATACTAATCCGCTATAACGGTATATTATTCCGTTATAACGGTGTAGTATTTCATTATAACTGCCTACTATTCCGTTATAACGGTATAGTATTTCGTAATAACGGTATACTATCCCGTTATAACGGTTCAGTATTTCGTTATGACGGTCTACTAATCCACTATAATGGTCTACTATTTCGTTATACCGGGCTAAGAATCCGTTATAACGGTCTACTATTCTGTTATAACGATCAACTACTCCGTTATAACGGTATAGTATCTCGTTATAATGGTATAGTATCTCGTTATAACGGTCTACCATTTTGTTATAACGGACTACTTACCCGTTATAACTGTTTACTATCCCGTTATAACGGTCTAGTATTTCGCTATGACGGTCTAGTATCACGATATAACAGTCTACTAATCTGTTATAACTGTTTACTAATCCGTTATAACGGTCTACTAATCCGTTAAAACGGTCTACCAATACTTTATAACGGTCTACTATTCCGTTATAACGGTCTACTCTTCCGTTATAACGGTCTGGTATCTCGTTATAACAGTCTACTATTTCGTTATAACGGTCTACTAACCCGTTATAACTGTCAGACAATTATAACGGATTAGTCTGTCTACTAGACAGTCTGTCTACTATCCCGCTATAACGGTCTAGTATATCGTTATGACGGTCTGTTATAACGTTATAATGGTCTACTATTCCGGTATAACGGTCTACTATTCCGTTATAACGGTATAGTATTTCATTATAACAGTCTGCTATTCCGTTATAACGGCCTAGTCTTCCGTTATAACGGTCTACTATTCCGTTATACCTTTTTAGTATTTCGTTATAACGGTCTACTATACCGTTATAACGGTCTAGTATTTCGTTATATGGCGGTCTAGTATCACGCTATAACGTCCTATAACGGTATAATATTTCGTTATAACGGTCTACTATTCCGTTATAACGGTCTAGTATTTTGTTATAGCGGTCTACTATCCCACTATGGCGGTATAGTATTGAATTATGAAATGAATACCGAACGATGGAATAATCGGTTTTATTATATCATGGTGACAGCTGGGGTCTTAAAGCGACACAATCATTTTAGCCTGATTATGTCGCTTCAATTTAGCGAGAAAATTAGGCAGTCATGACATCGATATTTTGCCGAGCTTTCTGACAAATTGATGTAGCCTTGAAATTAATTATAGTATCCGGTATGTTTAAAAAATCACCTGCACATCTCCATATCCATATCAATAAATTATGAAGATGATTTGTGGGGGCCATTTTAAATTTCAGTGAAATCTTGAACAAATTGCCTGTACATCTCCATATTGTGGGGAATGTGATTGTAAGATTTGGATAATTTCTGATTAAAGTTTTGAGTTTTTGCGCCCACAACAAATTATGAAGCTGAACTCTGGGAGATATTTTGCATTTTTGTAGCATGTTTAAAAAATCACTTGCACCTCCCCATGTTGATGAGAATGTGATTTAAAATTTCAGAAAAAATGACCACTAGTTTTTCAGTTATTGCACCCATAAAAATTAAGTGCCGTCTGATGCCTCACACTTGATAGATCCCGGCGCGACTAACCCCCCCCCTTCCCCGACGTGTGATAAAAACCTGCTCACCACTTCTATTAGGATATTAGGGTCACGCTAAGAATATATACAATTCAACGTTCTAACCGAGCAGTTATAATCAGTATAAATGGCCCTCATTTTCTCTCAATTTATTTGGTCTCAATTCTGACAACTTCCAGCTACCTGGAACATTAGACTGGAGAGACTTGTTAAAGGTGATGGCATCAACGCCATATACCTATGGCTCACATGGCTTACACCATGCATCTATCTGCAGTAGGCCTATAGATAATAATGTTTAAATTATCAGATATGGCTCACCTGCATATTAAGTTAGGTTGATGTAGATAGATGTGATTCTAGAAAAAGTGTACAGGGCCTCCAGACTGAAGCTCAGGCTCCTTTAAGTGAGGACACATTTGAAAATCATGGTAACAGTTTTTGCCAGTTTGACCTTGAAATGACCTTGGCATGACCTTCAAATTGCTTTCGGATGGTACTCCAGTATTATACAACCCCACCCCATGTAAAACTTCATAACCTAATTATTTGTCATTATTTTGCTATGGGAACCCAAGCTAATGTTCTACAATGCTGCATAATTGTAATTTGGCCCGTTCAACTAAATAATGAAGAAGGAGCGTAATAAGTGAAATACCTAGCCTCCTTGCCAAGGTTGATACTGCCCTTAATATCCTAAATGTGTGTGGAAAATACATAGGACGAAGGATATGTCAAAACCAGTCCCTTGTAATAAATGATTGTACAACAACAGCGTGGAAATTGATAAAAAGTGAGCATTTTCTGCCAGTTTGACCTTTAAATGACCTTGGTGTAACCTTGACATGACCTTGATGTTATGTTTATCATTCAAAGCAGTCTCTTCGAGTATTTGACACACTTTTGGGACACAGAAACAAATCATAGACATTGTAATATACAATTTTAACTACTTTTTGGCTATGCCAGTGAATATTTTGACCTTTCGAGGTCAATGACCTTTAGAGGTCATCAGATGTCAAATCCAGTTTACCTCCACATCTAAAAATGACCCTTAGGATATGTTCTACAAGAGTTAGAAATTTCATGCTTTAATCATAAAATGCACAATAGGTTACCTTATCTACTACACTACTAGATGGTTAGACCATTACTATAAAACAAAATGTGAGATTTCAGGAGAGGATGCATCTTGAAAAATTTTGACTTGATCAAATTCAAAATGGCCTCCTATCGGCCATTATTCACTTTCACATGGGCGATATTTGGTAAACCGTGCTAGATGGCTAGACCATTACTATAGAATGAAATGTGAGATTTCAGCTGAGGATGCATGTTGGAAAATTTTGACTTGATCAAATTCAAAATGGCGGCCTTTATGCCATTATTCACTTTCACATGGCCGATATTTGGTAAACCGTGCTAGATAGCTAGACGATTACTATAGAATGAAATGTGAGATTTCAGCTGAGGATGCATCTTGAAAAATTCTGACTTGATCAAATTCAAAATGGCCCCCTATCGGCCATTATTTACTTTCACATGCCCAATATTTTGCAAACTGTGTTAGATGTTAGTCCATTACTATAAAACAAAATTTAAGGTTTCGGGGGAGAATGTACCCTAAGTTTTTAACTAATTTATATCGAATTCAAAATGACCGTAAATCAGCTATTAGTTAACTCGATTGGCCTGATATCGGGTAAACCGTGCCAGATAGGTAGACCATTACTGGGATACTGATTAGGATCATTAATTTCAATGGAGGTTTGCAATCTCTGACAGACTGTCTAGTTCTTATCTTACTCTTAGACTGGGCTTCTTAGACCTAGTTGTCTTGCGTCTTGATTTTTGACCTAGACTAGGACTACATTAATAACCCTATACAAAATTGCTTAAATCAAATTCTAATTTGAAGCGGGAGCTCCTGGACTTATGTAGTCTTGTTAGTATTGTGATCAACGGTGATTTACGGTCATTAAACTCCAGCGGTATTGCGTTATGCGCATATGTGTAGTTATAGAACTGCAGTTAATTTATATTGTTAGAGTATAATATATTATTTCAAATACTAAAATTATTTGAAGATAACAGAAAAACTAATGCACATTATCAGTTGAATGGCTGCGCTATGCGACATTTGACGACTGTCTTGGGGCAACGTGCAAACTTGTAGTCGCATTGCCCCAGCGGAGACTACGTTAATCCAATGTCGGTTGAAAGTTTGGCCTGCGGCGTAGACAGTGGGTCAATATTAAAACAGCAGTGGTTCAACGTATTGTCTAAAGGCTGGGCCTGAGACACCTTACCCAGCAAACACGAGACATTGACCCAATGTTGGACAACCGTCTACAAAGCTGGCCCAACATTGGTCCAACATTATTATTACGCTGTATCGCAAATGCAAGCAGCAGTAAAGGCTGACTTGGAAAATAAGCTGTTACTGCCGTGTAGCTCCAGTGTTCCCAGGCACGCAATAAATATCTTTGAGCCCCACGGTTTGTGATTATACATGTAGATAAGTAGGCCTATATTTACAATGCATGTACTAATAAATCAATCAATCATTAATATATAAATAAATATAATATCGGAACTGAATATTGTGATTGAATTTCTAATGACGTATATATCACGCCTACATTCGATGTTTTTTCTGTACTTCACTGAGGGGCACGTGGTAGCTAGGGGTGGATAGTCAGTACACATAAACCCCCACCCACCAGACGGTAATCAGGCAGTTGCGTCATTCAAGGTGTGACATTTTACTGACACGGGCCAAGGTTAACCTGCAAATATTTTGCCAATGCATATCATCTTGGATAATAAATTTCACATAGTAGACGAAATTTCAAACGTGCAAGCCCCAGAATGTCCTCTTCAATTTAAGCGAGACAGTACACTAGGCCCGATCTATGATGTCACCTGCATTCTCCCGCTGTTACAGCACGTGGCTGTGATGTGTGATGACAGACAGGCATATACATGCTCTGCAGTGCATTGATCGCCTGCGCCAGCATCTGGGATCAGCCAGCTTGATTGTACAATTTGTAACCCTTCAGTCCCCAAAGAAAACAAGGTAATGGCGCGCCGTGGACATCAGTGAAACTATTACTTACACAAACCAAAAAACATGTCCTACACATCTGGAAATGAGCATGTTACTCCCATGCAATAACAAAAAAACTGTAGGATGGTTCACCGGCGGTCCAGACATTAGCCCATCGCTGAGCCAACCTTCCACTCCAGCCTCTGGTATGGTGGACAGTCACTATGCCTAAGTGGCAGCAACATACTTTGCCGACTCAACGCTGTTTCATTACAGACTGGCGGCGGTTCAACATTAATAACGCCGCAAGTAACTTTGTTGAAAATTATAGCCAACTTTTGATGACAGCAGTCAAAACCAAAAAAAATCGAAGTCGTTTAACACAGGTGGAAAATGCCCTCCTGCCAAATTATGAAGGTCGTTAGTCACGTTAGACAGAAAGTCGTTGGTCGCAGGTCGTTAACAACATAGAACTTATCCGTGCAAAAAAAAAAAGTCGTTCGTGACAAAAAGTCATTCCTCTCAGGTTTCACTGTACTGAATACGGGCTATACATGGTTGAAGTCCAAAATTGCAAGATGATATTTTTTCTACATGGTTAAATTTCTATTGCCGTATATCCCGTCTACCGGTAAGTGTGATAGTTTCTTCTGTACTACACAGACATCGCTACACATCACTCAGCCATTTGGGAACTAGTTGACACTGGATAGCCACTACACACATATGGTACCCCCTCTCACAGTTCAGCAGCCACTCGGTAATGAGGTAATGCGTAATTGAAGGTGTGACATTTTATGGCGACAGGCCGTGCATAACCTGCAAATAATTCACTATCAAATTTAATCTTCGAATGTTCATATGTGTGCACGACGATATATGAAATGGTCTTTTTATTTAGATACATTGG
Organism: Flabesymbios commensalis; assembly: GCA_964017125.1. Classification (NCBI taxonomy): domain Eukaryota; kingdom Metazoa; phylum Annelida; class Polychaeta; order Terebellida; family Flabelligeridae; genus Flabesymbios; species Flabesymbios commensalis. Next base: position 38,166,507 of record OZ024916.1, on the reverse strand, counting down.
AATCAGGGTTTCCGCCAGGAATGTTTGAGAGGGGGGGTCCGAAAAGGGCGGAGGGTTTGAGGGTTGTCAACCAGGAGAAAAAAAATCAGATTTTCTAATTTTTAGTGCCCAAAATGACCTATTTCAACTAAAATGACAGCAGAATATGGAATATATTTTTATTTTCTTTGCCAACAAGGGTGGGATATCCCCCCCCCCCTTTGGTGCTGAGTGGGGGAGTCCGAACCCCCCCAGACCCCCCCTGACGGAAATCCTGGGAATGATAAAAATGAGTCGGCAAAATATGTCATTATGTCATATACTGGTATTAGAAAGACCAAACAATTAAATTTCTATGATAGGCTAAATTTCAAACTTGCAAGCCCAGAATGTCTTGTAAACGAGAGAGACCAGGCTAGGTCTTTGACGTCACCTGCATGCTGTTGGCGTTGTTGCGCCATTAAGCAAAGGTGGTATATCGTCTCGTTTGCGATATGTGTGCAGGCGATGGCATTGTACACTACAGCAGTAGGACTATACCATAATACACAGGCTCCCAATACACAGGGTGGCAGCACAATGGTTGACTGATGACATCCTAAAGGTGTAGATCTTCATCTTCTCAGTCATTATGCCTTATGACCGGTTGTTAATAGACCCAGTCATGTTTTTAATAATGTATTGCTCATTGCGCTTGCCTTTGTGCTGGTATGTTTTGGCAATGATAAAATGGTGTAATTTTAGCGTGAGAATTTGTGCTTGCGATGGTGTGTTTTGCGCTTTAGGGTTATCGTCTTTCCTGGTGTATTGCCCGCTCCGGAGTTTAGCCCGCAGAGGGTTAAATTAACCAACAACTGTTTGTTTGACCATAGATACCAGCGCTGGTGTATAGCCCGCTACCTACCCGCACACGCTGCCGATCTATGTGGTCCACCCACTCACAACACTACAGTTGTGACGAACATTTTGCGTCCTTGGCGAGAGAAATATAGTAAAATCTGATATGTTTAAAATAGTACCTAATAATAATTATCTGTTTTATGCCGACATTTTATGGTATAATCTTTTGTGGTGACTATGATTTTGTATCTTTAAATTTGTTATACATTTTTGCAGACGTTTTTCCCACAAAACGATAGACAATGGGCAGCACAGATTCGTGAAATTCAGGATCGACAAAGACATACACAGCAGGAATCTGCTGGTGCTGGTGATGGATTACAGCAGTCAAACTCGAGTATGAATACCTCATCAAAGTCGCTGGTAATGCACCATGAGAAAAAATAGAGTGATGGGTTAAACGTATTCCTTTTAGTGATTCTTAGGTGTAAATAGGTATAAACTTAATATATAAAGTAGTCATCAAATTTAATAGAACAATGAACAATGATTAAGTATGTGAAGGCTTTGCTTGCAATGCAGCCAAGGATAAGTATTGAAAATGTATTTTTTTATACTTGGAAATATATCGATCTCACTGTGTTATTCCATTTTGTTTTTCACAGATTCCTTCAAAGTTAGATAAACATCCATTGATTCCAGCAGTATATTCAGTTGTATCAATCTCTTCAGGCAGAACAGAGAAACGACTTGACAAAGTCCCATTTTCTCAAATACGCTCTTTCAACGAGATGTTACAGAATTTGGAAATGCTGGAGGTAAATTTTACCCAGAAGTTGAAGTACATTGACCGTTAAAGCACTAAATAAAAGACTGAACATTTCCAAATCTTTATATTCAAACACACCTTTTGTCCCGAATAAGAGCAATTTAATAGGCTAATAAAACTAATAAATCGATTATGCTTCTGCTCAGTGGGTTAAGGGTTAATGTTCATATTTATGCAAAGAAACGATGACATGTTGCAATGTTACAACTTACCCAGCAAACATGAGACATCCAACCAATGTTGGACCAATTTTGGGCCAGCGTTGTAGATGATGGACCAACATTGGGCCAACATTGGGTAGATGCCTCGTGTTTGTTTGCCTCATATGTTTTATATCGGGAATTACAAATTTTGTATATAGACATTGTGATTTATTTCTTTGATTTTAATATTTTGTTATTTAATCCTATGAAGCATGAATTAAGGTTTGAAATCTTCACTTAATTCTCGACTGAAGATGACCTGGGTGAAAAATTCTAGAAAATTGCTATATATATTGTTATTAAAGTTTCACGAGAATAGTTGTTCCAAAACAAATAAAGTGTAGAAATTCAGTCAGTTTTCAGGGATGCAAATTGATGCACCCTGAGGGTTTAAAGGGTTATGTTGATGCTGCTCTGTGATCAGATGGCAGACCAGGTATCCTAATTTTCAGTTTGTTTTCTCATGTATGTGTCTAATGTGTTTCTTATCTATTGGTAAATATTCTACGTGTGTTTCTTTTTTGTGCTGAGCATGGCTATAATTGTTTTCCTTCATTTTTATTAGCAGATTAAATCAATGTTTTTTGGGGAAAAAAATGTGCATTTTAACATCAATATTTACATTTTTTCGTCTCAAATTAAACGAATAAGAGTAAACCGACTTAAAATTCTGTGTCGAGGTAGCGAGACACAACTTTGGTGAGCATTTAGGTTTGATAACTTAGTGGAGGGTAAAGGGTTAGAAGTGTATCCAACAAAGTGAAGACATTGACCTTATGATAAGTTAGTGACAGCTCTTGTTTTACTAACTTCACATTCCACCTTAACTTTTTTCATTTTATAGTTACCGAATCAGATGGCAGCTGTGCTGAATGATCACAACCTACAGTACCTTCTCCTATGTAGTCCAGATCCAACGATTACCACAAGATTAGCCTATTGGCTAGATCATGTTTTGTATCAAGGTTGTACAAATGTATTATACCATAGACATGGTTTTTCTTTAGTTGTTAACAAACAGAAATTTTATTTAGAACAAACCAAGCTTATGATATTCTTTCTTTTTGCAAAATAAATCTAATTTTTACACCTTTTTTAAGCATCACCGATAACCCAATATCTGAATGCTTACAGTGTTTAGCATTCTTCTTCTTACTGAATACCCGCAAATCTAACGGATATATTTACTCACATCTACTTTAAATTTATATTCAATCCACGAAATGTAATCACTTGAAAAAAATATTATTCTGTTGTTTAAAGTTAGTTGTCTCGTAATACTTAATAAACTTTTTTAAAACAATTATAATTATAATACAGATTCAAGTGAACTATCCATAGTTGATTGTCCAGCCCTGTCCAGAATGAAATTGTAATTTCGGTCAAGATTTTGAATTGAAAAAGGAAATGAGGCCACTTTTCTTCAATTCAATAACATCTCAAGACAATTACGAAATAGCTGTAATGGTTGTGTGATTGACTAAACTGCAACACTACATACAATATCATTTTGTGACCTTATCCCATCTTTGATTTTTTTTTTTTTTATGAAATAATTTTCACAATTTTGATGATACTGACATTAATATGTAGCTTTAATAAAAGTCTAATATTTTTTTCAGAATTTCTTGAAGGATCTGGAAAGTTATCACGGCAGGAGGAATTGTTGATCATGCTGATCAATTTTTCTGATTTCCTCCAGGTACAAATGATTTCTGAAAACACATTATTAACACAATTATAATGATGTCTCCCCTCTATACACAGAGGTGGGGACATATTGCTTTACCTCTGTCCGCTCAGTCTGTGTCTGTCTCCCATTCATTTTTCTCTAGCGCTTTCTAGGTGGTCAAACGCGACACGTTGATCCAATGTTGGGCTAATGTTGGCCCACCGTTTACGACGCTGACCCAAGATTAGCCCAGTATTGGGTTACCGTGTCGTGTTTGGCGCCATGCTGAATGTTGGACATCGTCACAGATGGCGGGCAAACATTAACCCAGCTTTGGTTCAAAGCATTGTGCTGGTACCTGAATGGATACTGCCCAGCTCCGGCGAGGCTGGACCAACATTTAACAGACATTGGATCGGTGTCAGCTTGGACTCTGTGGCACTGCCAAAAAAAGCACTGTCCAGTGTTGAATGGTTTATGGCCAGAGTCGGCGAGGGTGGACCAGCGTTGAACCGTCATTGTGTTGACGTGTTGTGTTTGCTGGGCATAGTGTGCTAGGCACTTGGCCGCTGCACGATACGGGTACACTTAGCTATCCAGCAAACACTTGGTATTCACACAATACTGTTTTATTGTTGGCCCACTGTCTTTGATGCTGGCCCAACATTGAAACAACATTGGGTGAATGACCTGTGTTTGCTGGGTATTAGCTATCAACTTTTAAGCTGCTGGAGGGGAGACATCTCCAGTTTTTTGTTTACGCAAAAAACTCGACCCTTCTGGTTATTTATTGTCCCATTCTCCTCCTATACTGTTTGATGTATCTTTTTTTTTGTAATTGGAAGCCACTATGTAGAGGATATGCATACTGCCTTGACACAATTTAAAGGCCACTAGAGGCCAAAACATTACTATTTGTTCAACTATCACTAACACCAACTAATAAAGTTGAACTTGTTAAGAGAGACCACACACCCTATTTTTAACTTGGCCAGTCTTCATTCATAGACCACACCGTACTTTCCTCTCTGAATGTACTTTAATAACATTTATTCTGTATTTTATTTGAAAATTGAAAACACACATCTGCATGCAAAAGACTTCCTCTCCAAATCATCATTTTTGAAAAGCGTACTCATGGATACATCTCCTGTCCCTTCAAGTTCTAAGCTCGTGATTATGCTGAAGACTATCCATGGCCCCTAACCAATTACTCCAGTTTTTATTAGCACTACATTTTTTCAGTTGAAATATCTACAACAGCAAAATGGACATGTTTTGTGCCCATGGGATCATATAGGTTATTACCTGGGAAACACTGGAATTTCACTCAATGTTGTTTGAGTGCTTGTCGGTAGATGAAGATTAATTTTAAAAGCAGCCCAAGGCTGTCTGCTTAGTGTATTCCACACGGTCCGCCGCAGTGATTTGTTTTCAAGATGGCTACTAATCTTTCAACTTCTGCTTCCTCATACTTCACATAGCCATCACATACCCCTAGGGAATTGTTTTAGTGACATTTTGATCTCCATATCATCAACCCTTTAATTACTATGGCCACTAACGAAGAAATGCTCGTTAGCGCGTTTCAGGAAAAAGTTTCCATTAGATCTTCTAATTTGGCAGATATGTTCCTCTATGTCAGCCAATGACCTGATTAGCTTTTGTGAGGAAACAATTTTAAAATGGCCGTTTAGTGGCCATTTTGAATTTTAGTAATTTTGTGTTATTTACTCAACACAAAAAAATGCAAAATAGCTGGACCATGAATATAAAACAAAAAGTAATGTCTCACAGGATAACTCATGACAAATTTCGCACTAATAAAAACTAAATCTAATTTTTTTTCTCATTATCTCGGAAATCTTGCATGATAGCTGATCTATGAACTTCTGCTTCCTCATACTTTACATAGCCATCAGATACCACCGGGGGATTTTTGGTGACATTTTGATCCCCATATAATCAACCCTAAACCTCAATTGCTAGGGCCACTAACAACAAAATACTTGTTAGCGCGTTTCAGGAAAAAGTTTCCAGCAGATCTCCAGCAGCCAATGACCTGATTAACTTTTGAGAGCAAACAATTTCGAAATGGGGTCTAGAGGCCATTTTGAATTTGAGTAATAATATTTAAGCAACTGAAAACAAAGCAAAATAGCTAGACCATGCATATAGAACAAAATGTAAGGATTCACATAAAGATAACCCATGAATAATTTCGCAGAGATAAAATTCAAAATAACCAACTTGCGGTCATTTTCAATTGTTTTTTCTCATTATCTAGGAAATCAAGATTGCATAATTGCTAAAGCGGCAATAGAAAATAAACCTTGAGAAAGTTTGCTGATTAATATCAAATTTGAAATGGCCGACTATTTAAACATTGGATCAATGTCCTGTGATTTGCAAGGAATAATGTATATTCACTAATGTTTAATTACTTGAGCATTTAGGTTCAACTTTTACAAGCCACCAAATTGAAAATTGGAAATTTCCATTTGCATGAAACACACCGGAAACACTTTTGAATGGCTACTCGATGAAATAATGTTATATAAGATTCCCCTCCCCCATACTTCATTGTATTAGCTAGCTCGGTCAAGGCTGTCGAGTTTCACAGAATATTTTACTTTAGACAACTTATAGTGCTGATAATATTGTGCAAAAATTAGTATCTTAATTTAGCACCCATTGCACTCATTTTATAATACCGGTATGTTCAAGTCGAACAAAACAAATAACTGATACAGATATTATCAAAGACTTAAAGCTCTGAATAGTCCAATAATTTAAAATTATTGTATTTTAAACTTTTGCTGATGTTGAACATTAAGTTTTAGTACATGTTGTGTACAGGAAGGCGTGCCAGCTTGCGAAAATTTTCTTACACAATATCTGCACACATGGAACGGACTGGAACACAGAGCTTATATACTGAAACTCATAACACGCTTCAGACTCTACAAATTTGATGGTATGTTAGCAAATATGTCTTTAAATATTTGTCTTAATATGAAAATTTTGTCAGCTTGATACTTGGGTGTGATATCTGCCTCTAGTAAAGTTACAGATATGACAATTTAACCATTGTTATTTTGAGTTGTCAGTTTGTTACGTATCTCACATAAATTTGAAGCTGCAATTATCGATGAAATTTATACTATGCGATATTTTTCAGAAGGGGCTCTGTTAAATACATAATTTTTTGCATTTTAATTTCAGAGTTACACACTCGGCTGTTAGAACCATTGAGCAAATTATTTTATTCCTCATCTGTGTATTGTAAGGTAAGTGTTATCTTTATAATTAAATTGCTTGGGCCAGCATCATAGTGGGTAGGCCAACATTAAACAACAATTGCTCAATGTCTCATGTTTGCTGGGACTGAATTTTTCAGTAGAAAACAGGCATTCAGCATATCATGTGTATGGTACATAACTTGGTAATGGAAGGTCGACCACAGTTTGTGGTCTGTTTTTGACATCGCACCGCAACCGTCCACAACTAAATCTTTAATGTTATCAACCCTTTAAGTTCGGAAATGAACCGGGAAGAGCTGACTAAGACATTTATGATGATTTCAAATTGAAAAAAAAACTTTAGTCTCCATGATTTAAGCAAAGATGATTCAGCGTTGTAAGGATTATTGCAGGTCATCATGGTCTAATTATTTTGTAGTTTGGCTAAAGATTTATGGATTTGATTTAACAGTTGCCTAAAGGCACTGTTGAGCTAGGACAGGCCCTGTACAGTTACCCACCAGGAAAGTCTTTAAGGTTTAATTTATTGTATGTCTGTAACAATGTCTGTATTCTAACAATAATATCAGTACCGGTATATATTTTTCAGTGTCAGATTATTCTGTGTTTGACTGAACTTGTAAGAAATTTTGGTGCAGTGGAGTTGCAGCGGTATCGTAACAGTCTGCGAATGCAAAAGGAGAGAAACAATGTGGCTCAGAGCTTTGTGCAACAGCATAACAGGTTAATTATTAAATCTCCCCTGTTTCAGTGTTCTTATATTATTTTATTAAACATTTAATCTACGCCCCCTAAGGGATGTGAGTGTGCAATATGAAAGAAATCTGATCTGCTACAGAAACGAAATGCGGACACACAGTCGGACGGACGTCTGAGGGAATGAAAACAAATGCGGCGAAGTAGGTGAAGGTAGACCAAGAGAAATATATAATGATATCTTATATTCATTATCCTCACTACCCTCTTGAAATAAAGCTGTATTACTGTTATAATTTTCATCCACTATTGCGACCCACAACTACAAGTTGCTGAAAATTTAAATTAGATAACTTGGTAGTTAACCTTCACAGCGCGGGGAGCGACTTTAGACGTCAGAATCTGACTTCTGTAGATCCCCGCACTAAAAGAGTAAAATTCTTTATAATGGCCGTCGACCCATAACATAGGTATTCAAATGAATCATAAAGAGGTGAATAAGACATGTATGATGATTTCAAATTGAAAAAACCTTTTGGTCTCCATGGTGTATATGAATGTATTCCAGCGTTGTAAGGGTTAAAGGGTCGACAGTGTGCAACACTCATCATGGTCAAGTCAGGCAAGTGATACAATTGGGGGGTTGAATGCTCCCCAATTTTTTTCCACAAAAAGATCTAGTGTCCAGCCCTGTTGGCAACAAATCGATCAACTCCCTGTTTTTACTGGTAAGGGCCACTCAATCTACACAGCTCTGCACATCAGATAGGGACTGCTTCCCTCATTGGAGCTCACTCACACACCCATTTGTAAAAACTATGCGAGTCATGATTTCAAATCTCTCGTAATGTGGGAAATACCACACATCTTGTATAATGTAGAATTCCAAATACGACTGATCTGATAAAGTAATTGTTCTATTTGTATGTCTGACAATAGTATTGTTCTGTTACGAAAGTAATTTAGAAGAAGGTAGAGATGTAACAATACAATTTATATTATGTTAACTTCCTTAATTTGAAAATGTCAATAATTGCCAGGGACAATTATTGGTCTGTACGTCATAATGACGTCATTCCAAGTAGTACTGTATGATTTAGCTAATCAAAAAAAATCTAATGCTATGTTTCCCAAATTTAAGAGCATTTAAAAACAAAAAAACATCAAATAAATCTAAATTGAATCCGAAGAATGATGAATAGTGTGTTTGAGTCAATGCTGTGTATTAAAGTTATTTTTCTTCTTTGCAGTATGTCCATTTTCAATGAAGAAGTTGACGAATTTGATGGACTACATGCAATAGTGGAAACATTGTATTTTATTGACGATCTCTGCAGCATGGGCAGTCGATTGGAACACAACAATGTATTATTCATGCATTGTAGTCTGATGTATTATGAAATGGTAAATATTGCCATGATTATTATTTGTTGCATGTATCATGTGTATAGTGTTGCATTGACATCTTAACAGGATGCGCTGTGGTGTTAACATTCTCCTAGCTGCCAATGTGGGTGGGTAGTTTTTGGGAAGCACATGCTCATGTCTGTGAGTATATTTAATTGGCTGGACTTGAATGGTTCAAATACATCTAACAGTCATACATGTGTTTGTTTTTTACACAGGAGATGAGCCTGTTTGTTTTGTGACAGATGTATACTGAATTCTTATGTGTATTTGTATGGATACTAAAGCATCGACCCATGCTTTTTTGTTAGCTAAACACATAATAAATTTATTGGCCAATCACCCCAGGAATAACTCAAATGTCAAAATTTTCACACACTTTCCATGCACAACCTCAAGCCACTCGTCAGTCGTCATGCTGAATGTGGTGTACACATTTGAGCTAATTTATTGATGCATAATCCTGCTGGTAGCAGGACTAGCACATGGTGTAGCAGGACTAATACATGGTATGAAACATGCAATCACCCTGTCCTAAATTCACTCACCAAATCCCACATTTGCAAAATAGATATGACAATTCAGGGTTCGTAATAGTGGTTGTATGGTTGTCTAAGACAACCAAAAATCGTGACAGACAACCAAATATGAATCTTTTGAATACTTTTGGTTGTCCGTTTAGATTTGTCCCACCAAAACAATTTTGCCAGTGAACACATCAACATACCATGTACCGTGACACGCTTCAGAGTGGCCTCAAGAGTCAGCTTGAATCTCGTCACCTGTCATGTGTGTCTGACTGAGATCAATGTGGTGAGGTAGAACAGTACAGCACTATTCCAAGTTTAGAATTAAACATAACAATTTTCCTTAAAAAAATGCTTAACATGTGACATTAGCAGTGATCCAGTGCTGCATCCACATGGAGACTTGTATTCATTAATATCGCAATGCCTACACACAATTGTCTAGCCAGTGGGGAATCCCCTGGTTTCCATACAGACAGAAGGCTGTTTCCTGGGGCTGTTCACTTCATCCTTTTCCCTCCCCCTTCTCTGTCATTATAACTTGTGTATTAGACTTGCAGGTACACTTGATAATCAATATTTGATAGGAGGAATCTCAACAAAAAGAAACAGCCACATGGTAAGCAGTTGCTGTACGGGTACATTTAACTCATAGCAGTCTAAGTCCGAGCCCAGCTCGGACTAGTAATTTATGACGCTAAAGTCTAAGTCCGAGCCCAGCTCGGACCTGGCAATAATTCTTAGCCATCACTTGCGCTACTATGAACACAGCATGGGGAACCTAGAGCACAAAGAGTTGATTTATCTTCATCACAACCAATTCTGAATTAAAAATAAAACTCCAGGCTCAGGCACGAGGCTTTCGATATTTCTCAGATGATTTGGGAATGTCATCTCAAAATATGAAATCTTGAAATCCCCAGGGAATTTAAAAAGCTTACTATATCTCATAATAATAACTTATTTACCCCATTAATTTGTGTGCATAGACATATTGAATGCTTCTTCGAACCGTCTGTAATGTATTTTAATATATTTTATGTGAATTGATATAATGTACTACTCCTGAATCTCCGTGGATCTAAAAAATTAATTTTTTAAACAAAGTAGCCTAAAATTTACATACCTAATTAGCATATTCAAAATGGCTGTCAGTTACCATGGCAACATAGCATTAGCCAATCAAATGTATTCTGGTTATATATTCTGGTTATATATTATATGTGTGTTCCTGTGGTGTATGGGAAATACATATTCCGTCATTCTAGTTTTATATTTGGAGTATCAGAATATGTCTCAAAATCATAAAAATGGCCAGACCACACAGATGTCCAATGTCAAAACGGGCAGACTGCTATGAGTTAAACATACATGTAGGCTCAGCTACATTAAATAGTGGTGGGAATGACATAATAGATTTTGTGATACTGATATGCATTGACATAATAGCAACTACTTAAAATACCGAGTATACAGATTGTATTTCACTGCTTTTAAGCTTGGATATAGACTTCATGTTTTAACCAAGGTTATTCATTGACCCAATGTTGTGCCAGTTTCTCACAAAAGCTAGTGTAGGTCTATAGCTGTCAGCGGTGCCGCCGTTATCGTGCTAAGTAGGCTTATAGTGTTGCTAAGAAACAAAGCCTCCTTTTGAAGACTACAGCCATGTAGGCCTAGTTTAAATACATAAATCACCTATTTGTATTTAGAAATGGAAGTATTTTACAATGTGTTCCACAAACAGGCTTACAGAATATTAATTAGTGACACTACTTAACTGCACAAACATAAAATATAAAATAAAAATATCGAAATCTGTTAATGCTATCAAATTTTAAAGGTCGTAAGACTTGTTAGACAGAAAGTGGGTGGTCGCAGGTTGTTAACAATATAGGCAACAATATAAAAGTAGTCTCTTGGTGACAAAATATCACTTTTTCCAGGATTAGACATACTTCCAAGCTGCCCTGAGCTCAGGTATACAGACAACCAGAGATTCTGGCAGAAAAACACATTTTTAGAATGTGACTTTCAGCCCTTAATACAGACCCTGCAATTAAAACATCAATTAAAACATAGGATATTGACGGATAATAATACTATCTACGGCCTCGAAGTGTCACAGTTTTATAAAACTGTGACACCACTCACTAATTCCTGAAAGAAATGTGCAAAACTATCATTGCAAATACATGTAAAATATTAATACATGTAACATTTAAAAGTGTCAAACTGTTTAGTTTTTTTTAAATTTATTAGAACATTGTGTGGACTTTAATATGACCCTGCCCTACTTAAGTTTAAAAATGGGTCTAATTTTCCCATAAAAGATGTCTGCCACAGCACTTCCTCAAAACAAATACGTAAATGCTCTTTCTTGCAAAGTTTTTAATGATAACTTTTTGGATAAGCTGAAAATTGCTAATTTCCCCATAAAAGATGGCTACCACAGTCCTTGTAATTTTGACTTGATTGCTCTACAGTCGCCAATGTTAATTCTTCAACTGATTTCGACTTAGCTGGGAAAATTTTGTATTTTCATGTATTTAAAATGGGCACATCAAAACATACTAAAAAATATCTAATCCAATAATTTTACTGTTTCACACATATTTCACATATATAATTCCTTTGCAGGTAACTGGGATGACAACAGAACAGAATCTACCCGCTGTTGTACTACCTTCCAAATCAATTATTTACCATTGTCTTTTTTCTCATACACCAATGGTATTACTGCGACTCTGTTCACTCATCTGCAGGTTTGTACGAAACTAAAATTCAAAATATTTTGTCTTATCATCTAGTCAAACTTTATCATTCTGAGGAGAAGAAGAAGAATAAGAAGAAGAAGAAAACTTGTCTATTTCACCATAAATGTGCAATATAAGTGATTTAAATTTAAAAACAAACATGTAAACTACAGGATAAGGAGACATTCATAAAGACTCATGGAGATAATTTTATAACAGCTAAACATTAATTGCAATTAAATTTGTTTTTAGAAATGTATATTCATAGCAGCTATTTACTTGACTAGGGCCATTTTGAATTGCTTTAAAATAAATTAAATCAAAACTGATAAAAACGTTTCCACTTATGCAATTATGTATGATTTTAAAATCATGTCGAAAGTACTATCAAATGTGGAAGATTACCTATCTTGACAAACTCTTAGAAAACATATTCAATTTTAAATGTGTGCCACATGCTGCCATGTTTTCACCAAAGTTATTAAAAACTGTGCTCTGAACAAAAACAATCCTATTGATCGAATTGAAAACAGTATTTTTTATGTGTTGAAGGTCCTTGTGAATGACTACATTCAACAGCTTAATCCTTTCAGTGCGGGGAACGTCTTTATACGTCGTCTGTTGACTTCAGATTCTGACATATAAAGACGATGTCCGCACTGAATAATTGAATTATTTCTAATGGCCTTAGACCCATAACACAGGTATTCAAATGAATCCAAAAGATCTAACTAAGACATGGTTTATACAAAAATATTTCAGCTTTTTAAGGTTTAACCCTTGAAGAGCTGAATTTTAACCATCTTAGTTAGCTTTTTCCAATTCATTTGAATACCTATGTTATAGGTATGCGACCATTATTAATATTTTTTACTCTTACAGTGCTGGGAGCGACTTCAGACTAAAGTCGATCCCTGCGCTGTAAGGGTTAATCAACCAATATTCAACAATTTATTTTTACAAGTTATGGAGCTGCACTACAGAACCTGTGTAGCATGAATGTGTCCAACATGTCGCCAGAAGATAGGTTGGGCTGTACATCATCCACAGCACATATTCAGAAGTTGAATCGTTATATTCTGGATCTTTGTGATTCTCTATGGCGAGGTCGTGCTGTCAGCAGCCAGGAGAAATACAGTATCTACCGCCTGTTGGATGACCCGACTGCACAGAAACTCCTACCTCCTGAGCCACATCACAGCTTTTCTCTACGTTATCATCCTGCATTACTGGGCTACACATACAACTTTATCAAGGAGGTTAGATAATCTACAGTTTTTCATTTTTTTCATAAATATTTTAAAAATAACTATGGTGCTCTAGCAACTATATTTTTAATGATGGGTAAACATACCTTACTATTGTTAAATAAATTTCCGCATACTATGTGGTGGAGACTTAGTGTTTTAGTGGCGTATATTGAATTCCACAGGTCAAAGTAAATACAGGAGCCAATATTGATCCGATCTTCACCTATTTATTCTGAGCAGTCTATGATATTTATGTTTGAAAATTGTCTACCCTTAATTTGAATATTTAAAAATCAAAGTAAATGCTCCATAATTGCCAATATTTATCTAATCTTTGCAAACGTTCTTAGATCATTCTCTTGACTGATTACCTGTTAAAGTTTGAAAATTGGCTATTTGCTACAACTATGTTACATTACATCCTTACAGTTCAACAGGATATACTCAAAGTATCACCAATGATAGTGTCTCACTTATTCAACTAACTTATCCAGTGAATTTTATTCCAATTTAATAAATTAACTTAATAAATAAACTTATTTAGTGGATTTTTAATGCATTTTTAATTATATGTCACAATCATACAAAACTTGCATCATTACCGTATTCAGTGAAACAAAGAGGTTGTGGTTGAAGGCTTGTTGTTTTAGTGAATAATTGATACCTGGTAATTGGCTTAAATTAACAAGTTTACTACTATTTCAGAACAAATTACCACAAACTGCATCACTACATGGGCCTTGGAAAGTAGGTATTTTTGTAATTTTCTATTTAACACTTGATGTCGCTTTTTATTATCATGTACCTTCCTTTTCCAACCTTAACAAATTTTGGAAATTGTATTTCACAAATATGGGCGGTATCAGAAATACTCTGGCGGTATTTAATTGCACTACTACTTTTAGCCTGTCTGAACTTCTTAGATTGAGTTTGAACTTTAAACAGAAACTAAGCACTGTTGGATAATGCTGGGCTGACATCACTTGCTGTTGTCCAACATTAACCTTACAGCACTACATTAAAATTTTCACCCACTTGGAGTTGTGTGTCTCGCTACCTGTGACCCACAACTACAAACGGGTGAAAATTATTGATATTAATTTAATTTAAAACCAAAGATTTGCAAATTGTGATGTTTAAACACACATTTCATTCCCAATATCAGAGATTTGTTCAGCTAATAAAGTGGACTAAAACGACTATAGTCGTGCTTAGCCAGTTGATAGTTTAACCCTTTGAGTGCGGGCGACGCTTTTAAGCGCATTCATACTGTTTTTCCACAACTAAAATTTGACAGAAATTGAACAAATATGCATGTATAAATCTTGAGTAAAGCCTCCATTGTGAAATTTAGCAGGTTTAATTTTTAAGTGAGGAGGTATTTTCCTTTCATTTGAAGTTGGCAATTGCGTGAGCAATGCCAACTTCAAATGAAAGGAAAATGTTAAGTAGTAATGAAGCACTTAAAGAGTTAAACAGCATATGATCACTGTTTATTGCCTAGTCTGTTCTCGTAATTTGACTTAAACCTGCTTAAGAACTCTTTCACCATTTTAATCATTAATATTAAATAATTATACATGCATAGTCATAAACATGAGAAGAAATGTGTGTGTTTGAATAGTTAGCTTAATAATACATATGTTACAGCAATATCGAGATCAGCATTTGGAGTATTTGGAAGAGAATGGTGCCTACGGAGTTAAACATTTCATAAGAACTTTTTTGAAAAGACCATTATCAACATAGCAATTTATAGTGTCGAGTTGACATTATGATGTATTAAAATTAACCACTTTATGTTAAAGTGTATAATCAATATGGTATTTGTAAAAATGTTAAAAGTCACCCCTTTGAATTGAATTGACAAATGTGTTACTTTGTAAAGTGGCCAAAAGATTATTTGATTCCTAAGTGACGAAATGAAGGTGAAATACAACTATTTATTTATTTTCATTGTCAATGCTGAACCCTTATGCCGGCAGCGCCGTCTTTATATTTTGTAAGCATATTTCATACCAAATAAAATTGATACAATTGTTAGGGTGGATACCCACTAAATCAAATAATTCAATTATGGGTATTCTTTTCATAAATGGAAGGATGTTTTGTCATTTCAAGCTTGTGATTGCCTTAACAAATCCAGCTTCAAATGAATGAGAAATAGAAGCAAAGAATTCAGCAGGATAATGGTTAATTGTTAATTATGAGTTATTAATCTGAAAATTAAATTATAAATTGAAATCAATGCTAGGTAGTTGAAGTTGTAAATAAGTGTTATAAAATAAGTATTTTTATTGAGACAGGGATAAACTTGCCAGACTAAGACATCATCTGGTGGCAAAGATGCAAAGCTTCAATAGATGGTTTCTCATAATAGAAAGTAGTGAAGTAGACAGTTTTTGAAGAAATCCCCTCACAATTGGCAGTACACTGGCGCTTCTGAATCGTGTGCTGTCTAGGTTACCCACGGACAGGGAGAAACAGGGAACACGGGGATATTTATCAAAAAAATGCTGTGCCATGAAAACACAGGGACTAATATAATTTAAGGAAATAAATTGTTGAGTTATTTTTTCCTGTTGCAGGAAATGTTATGACTGAGAATGCTATTCCAGAACACCAAAAAAGGATGATATAAAGATATATAAATATATTTTCGTAAATTGTCTTCTAGCTCATTAAAATGCACCATTCGTCTATGAACATTTTCTTACCTAATAAAAGCTTTGCAAGTAGGCCCTAGCTTACAAAAAGGTATTGTACTCGTGACTAAAGGGGTGCTTACCTAAGCACATTGAAAAATATATTGTAGACAGGGAGAAATCAGGGAAAATACAAGGAATTTAACATCTATGTGTACCCTGACTTAGACACTTATGAACTCTTTACCAGCCTCCTCTCATCTTCTAGTTATTTTATTCACCTTGAGGTGTGATTTTCTGCAGCAATTCCCACCTCAAGGTGAATTAAAAGTGTCTGATAGATAGTAAAATAGCAAAGTCGAATATCAGGATAAACCTCGGAATGTCTTGCATTGATAAATTGTACCATATTTTTTATATCATGATTTTTTTCAAGTGTTAGTTAGCAAGATTACGCCCTTTAAATGTGTTTTTGTTTAGAAGGCAACTCGTCCCTGAACACCGAAGGTGCCTAATTACTTTACTGACAATATACGAAAACAGTTGAGTTGATTTTCGTATAGTCCATTCTTTTATTATAGTGTGAAAGCACATTTGTTACACCTGCCATTAAATATTTCCGTCACTTCAATGATTTATCATGATATTAACGGGCTGCTGTGTGTATGTTGCCTTCCAACCTGAAACACGTTGTGTGGGATCTTTGTAACTACATGGTAAACACAAAAAAAATGTATAGCATTCATACAAGTCCGGCCCAACGTCTTCGACGTTGACCCAGAATTGTATAAATGTTACACGAATGTTTTGTGTTTGCCGAGTACAGCAATTGACAAAGATTTTTGAAGGGTTAAAATACTGTATTTTATGTGTATCAAACACCATTTCATTATCATTTTCGAATGTTCAATTGAATAACTATATTTTGGGGGCGCAAATGAATTTATATTTATTTGAATCAATTCCGTTTTATAAATGTGGTAAAATAATGAGTTTACATGACTGTCGATGTAGACTGTTGTAAAATAGGTAGAGTAAACATGTTATTCTGCTGGTTTGCTAAATTTAGACCTAATTATATTTGATATAAACAATGTAAGCTAGTAAAGAAACAAATGTCACAAATTCTGTTGTCGTCCCTAGGTAAAACTGAGGGAAATTGTAGGGTTCGGGGGCATGTCCATGAATCTGAAACTCAATAAGGGGTCAAGTCTTAACCACTACCTCCGTGTATGCAAATGTCACAAATTCTGTTGTCGTCCATTTTTTTCAAAATATATTTCTTTATAGAATTAATAGTGTACAAAATACAAAACAATTGTGCAGTAAAACTAACTGTATGTTTATGAGTATATACTGTATTAATTATAGGCCTATATGCAGGGACGTGTGCAGCTTTCTGATTAGTGGGGGGGGGGGGAGGTCCCTAGGTAAAACTGAGGGAAATTGTAGGGTTCGGGGGCATGTCCATGAATCTGAAACTCAATAAGGGGTCAAGTCTTAACCACTACCTCCGTGTATGCAAATGTCACAAATTCTGTTGTCGTCCATTTTTTTCAAAATATATTTCTTTATGGAATTAATAGTGTACAAAATACAAAACAATTGTGCAGTAAAACTAACTGTATGTTTATGAGTATATACTGTATTAATTATAGGCCTATATGCAGGGACGTGTGCAGCTTTCTGATTAGTGGGGGGGGGGGGGAGGTCCCTAGGTAAAACTGAGGGAAATTGTAGGGTTCGGGGGCATGTCCATGAATCTGAAACTCAATAAGGGGTCAAGTCTTAACCACTACCTCCGTGTATGCTTTTCGTGAATATACAGCGCAGGGATGATACCATTTTTTCTTAAAATTAGCATTTGTTCAATTTTTCAATTGTATTTTGCACCAGTTTGTTGTTTCTCACTATCTGGTTAGTGCTGCTTGGCTACGGCGCAACTAGTCTTTCTGCCCCTACTACACAAACACAGCTATTTAGGTATATGCTACACAGCTTTTCTAATTAGACCCCATCTATTTTACAACGTTCCAGTGAGACACCTAAAACATCTAATTTCGCTCAGATTGTAAGGATAGTGTTTTTGTAAAGAAGAGCCAGGCTAGGGAGCGTTGTCAAATTGTTGAATAATAATAACAAGGCCCGTCGGCGATGGAATTAGGCCTCAGCCTCTAATAATCGTTTAAAAGGGAAAATCATTTGAAAATAACTATACAACTTTGAACAAATGACTACTATATATCTCATGATCATTCATTTCAAATTAATCATGCTAAACAGATATTACACATAATAAAGTAAATAATGGCTGCATGTCGGCCGTTTTGAAATTGATCAAGTTGAATTTTTTTAGCATATCCTTCCCTGAAGCCGCACATTTTGTTTTATAGTAATGGTCTAGCTATCTGACACAGATTTGCATATATTACGCATATTAAAGTCAACAATGGCTGCAGGTCGCCCATTTTTTTTTTCAGTTAAAAAATTTCAGGGCATATCCCTCCATGAAAACATCCAATTTTGTTCTATAGTAATGGTCTAGCTATCTGGTCTAGATATTACGCCTGATAAAAAATAATTGCTGATAGTTGGCCATTTTTGTCGCCATGACCTACTTTTTGGCCGATGTGAGCCCATTTCCGAACTCTTTTGAACTATTGGTGAAGAAAATATATGGTATAAATTTTGGAGCGATACATAGAAAATTGCTGAATGAATCGCGTTAACACGAGAATTTGCCGATTGGAGAAAAATCAAGGTCATAGAGGTCAAGATTAGCCTTGAAAGGGTTTCCGTGAAACGAAATGCTACGTTTCAATAAGAATTGGAAGAAATTAAAATCACCTCGTAAAATTCATTTTCTTGTTGATATTTTATCAAAATAGCAGAAAATTTGATGAGGTTTTCAAATGTACCCTTTAATTGTTGGTTCGTTCACACACCACCAGGTGGTCATATTGACGGGACATCTGGCGATTGTGACTTAAACAAACCGAGAAAAGTCGAAGTTTGTTACAACGTACCCCTATGGTCAAGGTGCCCCATTCTCCCCAAAATGTAGTCTTCTATTATGACTGATTTGAACAAATTATGGTTACTATAAGTAGATTATGACTATTATCGAGTAAAATGTTTGTTTTTCAATTTGCAGCAGTTTTCATTGAATTTATTACCACTATTATCTAATTTTATTATAGGGTCTATATATTTAGAAAATGTTTACACAAAATATGATTTAATTAGCATTGAAACAAATTATAATCTAAATATTTTATTTGTTCATATAGGCCTATCTTCATTCTTATGGCACTAAATATCTTCGCTCCCTTGAAAATTAACTAGAGGAAAATCAATACAAACTACACAAGACCAAATTGGGCATACAAAATGGGTATATTGGTCAATATTATATCAAATAACAAGACAAAATATCTTTTTTACACCACTTTTTTTATTGACAAATCATGACAATTTTATTGTGGATTTATACATGGCAGTAATAAGCGGCTCTGCCATTTATATTAATGATGAGAATGGGTGGTCAATTATCCGCATTGGCCAATATTCCCACGTACTTTCCCCTATAAATATTGTTTAGCAACCAAGCATTGCATGAACATACTTGTCTTATTTGATGTAGTCTGGACCCGATCGACCATTTTGAAATACCATGAAAATGGAAAAACTAGGTTATATAAAAATACACAAATAATGAATAAATATAATTTATTTCCGAATTAAGCCAAATTTAGTACCGTAAGGAAAGGTCACATCGGATTTGTCAAGAAAAGTCACATGCGTCAGTAAAAAAACAAATCTGCAATAAACATATTTATTTTGTAAGCTTTGGATTACCCAAGTAGCAACGAGTGCTAGTCGAGGGGCTCTCCATTTAGCAATGGTCGCCAGGGGGGATCTATAGGCATTTTGCCTCAGGTTACCCTAACGTGATGTTATTCAAGTAATACGTCGATCAGCTTTGAAGTTCATGACATTCATGCTTTCAGGACAACAGGGCGGATGACATCACAGGAAGCACCGCGTGTTCATCCTGTGCTGGGCCAATGCTGGACCAGCGTCACAGACCTTGGGCCAACATTGAAACACTAGGCCTAATGTGGCAGATACGTCTTGTGTTTGGTCCTATCGGTTTGTTAACAGATTTTGCAGATAATCAAGGTTATATAATTAAGTTCCTTATTATAAAGTAGTTTAATCCGGAACCATGCATGCCACCTGATAACTATTGGAAACACGATAAGTGGAAACGTTGTTGGTTCAATGTGGGGTCAGCTTCGCTTTAAGCCGATGTGGGTTTATTGTAGGTCTAACATCGCAGAATGTGGTCTAGCAATATTTTTTATAAGCTAGTGGGCCTATAATTATAATCATATTTATATCCATCTGGAGTAGTCCGAAATGACAATTTCACTTATCGCACTGTTATTGCCTTCTAATCTGGAGTGAATCATTCGATAACGTAGGCCTACACAATATCGGTATATTTAATTTATTATTATAAGTCGCCAAATAGCCTATTCTCAGAAAGCGCTGTGCTGGCCTCAAAATACCTCACAACATCTCGGTGTGGCCCTACATGTATAGGCTCATGTGGCCTACTGCTTGTCAGGTTATGGGTAATCAGCTAGGAGACCTATATTTTACACTATTGGAATTCATTCCCGAAATTCTAATATTGTATTAATATGTTGACAAAACGGATTCCTGGACACTGTTGGTGTGTATATGCCAATGTAGGCTACACTTGTCCCAGAACATCTTGTTAAAAACGGCAGAACATAATATGAATTCAGTTTCCTCTCAGTCTATCTCAAATGTTATTTACAAGGGATGTTTTGGTATAAACATTTAGTTCTCTATTTCTTCAGCTAGTAGGCCTAGATGCTGGTTTCTCTGTTGATTCAATGTTGGGTGAGTCTCGTAGATGATGGTCCAACATAGAGTCAACATTGATTTGTTGTGCGGTCATTGACAGCCCCTTGATGATCCCCAGTATTCCCCACCCTCATCTTCTCCTGTAGATTGACATAGTATACCGGGGTCACCCTCACCCCGTGATATGTTATGCAATATAGACATTTTTGTTGAAAAGTAGGCCTGGGTGAATATACAATTTAAGGGGTCTTTCACTCTTTATTTTTGAAGAAAAAAGTCACTCCAAGATATACTATTGTCAGATTTTGAGGGTATGTGATACACATTTAAAATATTAGAGCTTAACCTCAAACAAATTTGGAGAAAAATATGTGTTTCTGTGAAGGACAGTAAAAATAAAAAGTCAACTCAACAACGGAATATATATATCTGATCATTTTCAAATCTTAAAGATCATACACTGTTTTGTATAATAGTTTAGCGATATGTTAGTATTTATAAAACTTTTTAAAATAAAATTTTCTAAGACAGAACAGATATTTTATTGTGAAATTATGTAGTTGCTGAATTGACATTAATGTTTCTGAGTTGACAAGACACGATCATTGGATGTAAACGTCTTATTTTAGGCATCTATTTCTGAAAAAAAATTGGTTCATCATTATAAAGACAGAAAGAAAATGGAAACATAAAATATCTAATACTGAAATTGTATTTCGAAGGCCATTGTACAATACATAAATGCCAATATAATGAGGGTAAATTTCATTCAGAAATGTAACTAAGTGTTATTTGTGGTTTTATTTATGTAAACAATTTCTAAAATACTCTCTCACTCTAATTTAATCAGAAGCAGCTTTTTTTTAACTGCATTTTACATTGATGGAGTTAAAATTTCAGTTTTAATTAAACTCAGCAACATGCGACCCTCCCAGAATATACCCTCCCTCCCAGAATATCTATACCCCTTTTTTGACAACTATATGCGACACTCCCATAATCTACCCCTTCCTTCCAGAATATACCCCCCTTTTCTACAAATATATGTGACGCTCCCAGAATCTATCCCGCCCTCCAGAATCCACCCCGCCCTCCCAGAATATACCCACTTCCCTTAAATATGCGACTCTCCAATAATCTACCCATCCCTCCAGAATATACCCCCTTCCGAGTCACTATTTGCAACGCTCACAAAATCTACCCCGCCCTCCCAAAATATACTCCCCCCCCCCCCCCCTGCCTTTGCACATCTATATGCAACACTCACGGAATCCACCCTCCAACCCAAAATATAGGCCTACCCCCATTTTAAACATCTGCTACCCTCCCAGAATCTACCCATCCCTCCCAAAATAGGATACCCCCCTTTTTTGACAACTATATGCGACACTCCCATAACCCACCCCTCCCTTCCAGAATATAACCCCTTTTATGTCAAGTGGGGCTCCTAGAATCCACCCCATCTTTCAAGAGTATACCCCGCTTTTCTACAACTATATGCGATGCTCCCAGAATCTACCCCGCCCTCCAAGAATCCACCCCCCCCCCCTTTAGATATCTACATGTGACCCTCCCAGAATATACCCCAACCATAATATAGGCCTACTCCCTTTTATATAAAGTGGCGCTCCCAGAATATATCCTTTCCTTCCAGAATATACTCCCTTTTTCTACAACTATATGCGACGCTAAAAGAATCTATCCCGTTCTCTCAGAATCTACCCCGCCCTCCCAGAATATACCCCCCTTAAATATGTGTCCCTTCCAAAATCTAACCCTCCCTCCAGAATATACCCCCCTTCTTCACTACTATATGAGACACTCCCATAATCTACCCCTCCCTCACAGAATATACCCGCCTTTAAAATATCTATATATGCACATGTGGGACACTCCCGGAATCCACCGCTCCCTACCAACATATAGGCCTACTCCCCTTTTAAATCTACTCCCCCTCCGGGAATATACCCCTAGACCTTTTCTACAATGTGATACCCCTCCCTCCTGCCTGGATAACTGTGCATGCTCTAGAAGGCGTATATAGGGCCTATCCCTGGGGACTCAATGTGTTCAGTGTATTAGGACTGTGACAGTGCCGCCCACGAGGGGTTGTAGTATCAAATTATTTTACAAATCTATGTGCGGACCTTGGCCTTGAGGTGGGCCTGGCGGACCTTTTATGTCCCAGCGAGGGGGAGGGGGGGGGGGGGGTCTTCGGGCCCTGAAGACAAACATACTATCTAAATTATGAATGTCTTTAACACATAACCATTTTGGGTCAGAATCATGTAATCACATGATAAATAATCTAAGAAGCAGAAAATATTTTAAAATGAGATGATTGTTGGCCTTCTTTGTTACAGATCTCTTCGTTTAAACCCAACATAACAAGATTACATAAGCCCCAGGAGCTCCAGCTCCGAATTAAAATTTGCTTGGAGCAATTTTGTGTAGGGCTATTAATGTAGTCATAGGCTAGGTCGAAAATCAAGACGCAAGACAACTAGGTCTAAGAGGTTCAGTCTAAGAGTAAGATAAGAACTAGACAGTCTGTCAGAAATTTCAAATCCCCATTGAAATAATGATCCTAATCAGTATCCCAGTAATGGTCGACCCGATATTAGGCCAATCGAGGTAAATAATGGCTGATTGACGGTCATTTTCAATTTGATATAGTTAAAAAATTTCAGGGTGCATCCTCCCCCGAAACTCCACATTTTGTTTTATAGTAATGGTCCAGCCAACACTTTGCAAAATATTGGGCATGTGAAAGTAAATAATGGCCGATAGAGGGCAATTTTGAATTTGATCCGAGTCGACATTTTTCATAATGCATCCTCTCCTGAAATCTCACATTTTGTTTTATAGTAGCCTAATGGTCTAGCAATCTACCATGGTTTACCAGATAATGGCCATGTGAAAGTGAATAATGACCAATAGGTGGCCATTTTGAATTTGATCAAGTCGAAATTTTTCAAGATGCATCCTCTCCTGAAATCTCACATTTTGTTTTATAGTAATGGTCTAGCCATCTAGTACAGTTTACCAAATAACGGCCATGTAAAAGTGAATAATGGCCGACAGGCGGTCTTTCTGAATTTGATCGAATCAAATTTTTCAAAGATGCATCCTCTCCTGAAATCTCAAATTTTGTTTTATAGTAATGGTTTAGCTATCTAGCACGGCTTACCGAATATCAGCAATGCGAGAGTAAAAGGTGTCCGATAGGCGGCCATTTTGAATTTGACTGAGTCGAACGTTTTCAAAATGCATCCTCTCTGAAAACGTCACATTTTGTTATATAGTAATGGTCTAGCTATCTAGCACGGTTCACCTGATATCAGGCCTATCAATTTGATTGAGTCAAAATATTTCAAGATGCATCCATACCTGAAATCTCACATTTCGTTTTATAGTAATGGTCTCGCCATCTAGCACCGTTTACCAAATATCGGCCATGTGAAAGTAAATAATGGCCGAAAGGCAGCCATTTTGAATTTGATCAAGTCATTTTTTTAGGATGCATCCTCTCCTGAAATCTCAGATTTTTTTATAGTAATGGTTCAGCTATCTAGCACGGTTTACCCATTATCGAGCCTGTCGAGGTGAATAATAGCCCATAGGCGGCCATTTTAAATTTGATCAAGTTGAAATTTTTCAAAATGCATCCTTCCCTGAAACCTTACAATTTGTCCTATTGTAATGGTGTAGCTATCTTGAGCTGTTTTCATGATATTCCGCAATATCAGGCCTGTCGAGGTGAATAATGGCCAATAGGCGGCCATTTTGAATTTTATCGACTTGAAATTTTTCAAGATGCATCCTCTCCTAAAACCTTACAATTTGTCTTATAGTAATGGTGTAGCTATCTTAAGCGGTTTTCAAGTTATTCCGCAAAATATTACAGTCGGATTGACCGATGTTATAAATTGGGTCAAAGTGCTGGGTCAACTTCAAGGTCAAGGTCCAAAAACCTGAAACGGCATAACTAGGGACCTTAGAGAACATGTATGCGCAATATGACTGTAATCGGCCCAGTATTTTTTTAGATCTGCTCCGGAAACGAAGTGTGCGTCAAAACGTCTAAATAGGTCATAGTTCTGAACCAAAAGTAGGTCAAACTTCATATACCCCAAAAGACACAACTAGACCCCTAGAGGTATTGTGTGAAAAATTTTAAGACAATCGGACAAGTACTTTCTGAGATATTCTCCGGAAACGAAATGTTTACAGACGGCCCACACGGCCCAACATCCCAACGCCGTTACACCATTTCTCCTCTGCGACCTTGTAGGATCCTGACATCGCTTAGTCAATGTGGCAGTTATCCCCAGATTCCTGGACGCAGCCTGACGGGGATGACTGCCTCGTTGTCATACTGTGGTGACGTGCGCACGCAGAGCAGCGTGGTGCGGCCCTTAGTATTTTTCCCTCACTTGAAGCGTGATACTCAGCGACTGCGGACGTGCCGCAGCTCGCTCTCGCCAAGTCCATAGAGACGTGCCGTGCGCGGATGGTTGTGCATTGTTGTTATCGCATGTTAATCAATTTAACATGACAAGAGAGAAGACAGTTTCCTGGTTTATTTAATACCGTTGATCGGACGGAGAAGGAAGTTATTTGAGTTTTGATGGCAAGATTGGGAGGAGTCCTTCGTCGGCTGTTATGACCCATAACGGAACCCCGGTGTAAGCTTCAACTCGCCGTATTGCTAACCACGACGTCATCCCACTCGCCATAACCTTGCGTATTGAATTCAGATTAAAAATATTTTAGCCTGTCCATTATCCACCTAAAAGTAACCCACAAAAATTGTTATCCTAACTTATTTTCTTACAAAGTTATAGGCAAAAGAAGAGACACAAACCAGGACGGAGACGGAATCCATAGCTCCCTCCGTCTCACCTACGGTGACGGCGGGAGCTAATAAATGTACCAAGTGCTTGGATTACTTCAGCTTCTTCACTTGTAGGTTCAAGTATTAAAGTAGGTGGGTTGTTGTGTAGACAGTGTGGGCCACCAGCATGGTCAACGTCCACGCCGAAATCTGAATAGTATGGTTCATTGAAGCAAAATTTCTGATCAATAAACATTATTTACCACTTACTCAATTTTGGGCCAGGAGAAGTAGGTATACATATAATATTATACCCGGATCCACAATAACCAGGGTGAATGCATTTCCCTGATTTCTCTACCAATTTTAATGAAAGCTTACACACACTCTTTTTAAGTCATGCGACGACTAAATTTTCAAGAACATTTCGCGAAGTTTTAGTAGGTATTTCAGAGGTTACACCATTTGACATGTA
This sequence comes from Flabesymbios commensalis, assembly GCA_964017125.1. Lineage (NCBI taxonomy): Eukaryota > Metazoa > Annelida > Polychaeta > Terebellida > Flabelligeridae > Flabesymbios > Flabesymbios commensalis. Next base: position 38,140,229 of record OZ024916.1, on the reverse strand, counting down.
CTGAAATTCCTAAACGACATTTACTACATGTTAAAAAGACTAACTTCTAAACTTTACAATATTTTTAAATGGAATTTTTCCCAGGATAGTCGCCGCATCACTAAAAAAAAGTGATTGTAAAATTTCGTGAAAATTGGCTGAGAAGTGATGGCGAAATCAGCGAAATTCATCCACCACGGGAAAGTTAATCCTACTAGGCCTACCTGACTATATATATAAATCTTCAATAGTTGAAGCCGGAATATGCATTTTAAATCGTTTGATATTCATAAAAATGAAGAGTTATCAATCGACATCACAGTCACTCGGACGCAATACCACCCCGTACGCTTACCATGGAGTTCATGTCTTTTGTGATGTACAAATATTTGCCATTTGGTCAATTTAAGGATCCGAGAAGTATATAATAAATTATATCAATCTTGAATAGTTAAAATTAACGAAGATTTGGGGGGTATCCTAAGCAGTTTATAAAAGTAACGAGATATGCTCCATTATTAGTATTGTTATCGTTACTCATATGTCCTCGAGAAATGTTTTGAAAGCGTACTTACCAGAGATCCCATTTTCATCACTTAGGCCTATATGCCTACTCATTCTCGAGATAATCTTCAATGTCACGCGAGGACATATAATTGTATTATATAAATCACATCACCACCCCTCGTAGACAGTGACGTAACATTGGATTAGTGTGCGTGTCTCCTGCTCACCTCTCTCGCAAATGGGACAAAGGAATGTTGACATCAGAAAGGGACAAACACCATTCTCTAATTATATTGGCAAAGTTTAAAATGTGAAGTAGTAATTGCTCTCACCAAGCGCCACGTGGAAAAGCGCAATTTATTCACGAGAAAAAAAATCGAACATTATGCAGATATACCATTTGCTGGAAATACGGGAAAACTTAAAGTAGGCGTGCGGCCGTTATTGACAAAATGTTATTGAAGGTAGCCTAATTTGGGACGAAATAATTCTTTGAGTCACAAACTGCGACACACATTATAGCAGTGCCCTAATAAATCCACGTAGCCCTGATTATTACGTTTATTCGAATGAAGTAATACAGAGACCTCGATGATACGTCATCATCCATTCCCAAGAAATATGACGGCAGAAGTTTGGAGCAGCGCCAATCCCTGCTAGTGTGTATTCGTATGTCCCAAATGTCTTTCAATGACATTGTCAAAAACAGCAGCACGCATTGCATAGATTCAGTTTTCTGTTCTCAAATCGTTATATGACATTTATAAATACAAATACCACTCCATAGAAACTCAGTTATTGTGTCCGAAGTGGACTTCAATAACATCTTGTCAAAAACAGCCGCACGCCTACCTTAACATTTTAACGATATAAGAAGAATTTTGTGACATTTGGATAGTACGCTGTTATTTCCCATAATTGTCTGAGATGTACATGGTAGATAAAATGGTAGCTTCTGAAGCAGATATTAATATGTGTTTAATAACTTACTTATGTTTATTCAGTGTTTGTAACAGTGAATAAGTTTATTGTATGATCACGTGTGTATTATTTATCAATTATGACGAATCGATGTATTTTTTACGGATTTTTTTCAGTTTCTTAGTAATTTATATTTATTATATTTATATTTAAAAACTAATCTAATCAAGATTCTGGTTTAAACAATAATGCTATTTATGTCATTTGCCGTCTTTGGTCGAATCGTTGTAAGGACCACCGTGGAAACAAGTGCTCATTTGGGTATACTTCTCAGTGTTTTTCATCCTTGAGTGATTTTATGGCGGCATAGGCCTACTCACTGTACTGATATAATATACTGTTTATTTGCACTGAATAAATAAAATTAAAAAAACTTTCGTTTTTCTTATTTTTGATGGACATATTTTAAACGCCTAAAATTCAGCCCAAATGACCACGTTTTTATATGGAAATATGTCGTTTTGACCATTGTAAGCGTCAATGCCTATTGTCCTCTTTATACTATATATCTATAATATACTCCGATATCCAGCAAAAAAAGATATCTACTTTGAGAGACTAAAACACACTTTTCGAAACTTCAAGTTATATGTCTTTAAATGCATTTTAACATTTACATACAGATTTAAATTCAAGTAAAGATAACCAACTGTGATCACATATATTTGCTGGCATGAACAGTGAAAATAACATACATGATAATAAACAAATGGTTATCGAATCACTTTCTATGATATATCCACTTTTTGGCACAATATAAATGAGGTTTCAAAACGGCAGCACCACGTCACATTTTTTTGTGATTGTTTGTATTACACCATGTCAAATATTTGTCTTCTCTACAAATATGTTGAACAGCACATTACCGCTTATTTAACTTACTGATACATTCACACAGTCCCTAATTAATAACATATCCTATGCCGAATATAAATGTATAAAAGCAGTTGTCATTTTTTTATTACTATATCTTTAAATTGCAATTAATTAGAGGAGAGGGGGGGCTAGTTGTCACAAAAAAAAACATTTAATATTTTTTTTCACACGGTTTAAAGATAGCGTGGGTCTGCTGGGGGGGGGGGGGGTATGAGGAAGAACATTTCCAAAAATGATCTCTTAAAATGGTGCTAATATGTCTGCTTATTTTCGCCATATAGCTATTAATTTGAAATAAATTTAGTAAGTTGTCACTTAGCTAGGGCAAGTTTTCACAGCTGAAACTGTTATGGGTAGGTTGTCACCTAGTTGGGGCACGTTGTCACTACTGAAATCTCCATAGGGCAAGTTGTCACATAGTTGGGGCAAGCTGTCACATTACAAAAACTTGCTAAATATGACACTTTAAACGGAACAGAGAAGGAATAATAACATAAACACTTTTTAACAAAACTGCAAGCAATTAAAATTCAAATGAACAATGCAGGGGCGAGATGGCACAGTGCTCGGGCAAGATGTCACAGTGCCGGGGCAAGATGTCACAGTGCCGGGGCAAGATATCACAGTGCCGGGGCAAGATGTCACAGCTTGCGACTACTTGCCCCGAGCAAGGTATCCACACTTGAAAGCAGATTTCTCAAATACCATGTGCTTGTTACTAAAATGGCCTTTTACATATTAAACATAACTAGTTTAAACTGTCAGAAAGATGCAGAAGCATCCCAAATATCTTCTGAATTTGACTACTTTTGTCAACACGTTCAATTGACTTGAATGAATAGCAAAACTCACTTTGTTGTCTGCAACAGGTGTCTCTTCCCAAAAATTAAACAGTGGGTAGGTATTTCCCGATTTGGGATTACATGTAACATGACCTTATCAACTGTTGACGTTGAAAGGGGATTCCTCTATTGAGACCTCAGTTAAGTGCTTTGTGACAACATGCCCCTGTGACAAGTAGCTCCCCCTCCCCTATACATAATAATGTTAAAACCATGCTTTTTCGCCTATTAAAAAATATCAATCATGCTGCATTACAAAAAGCTTGAATTTAAATTTGGTTTTCACATATTATCATACAAAATCGTCACACATCTTTGTGTTCAAGAACAAAAGCGGTGGTTTGTAATATTATGTGACAACTAAATGACCAACCAAATTGTTAGGAAATATAGTGGGGAATTATTATTCATCAAATGGTAAATATTTTAGTTATCATTAATATGTATAACTAATTGCAATTTAAAGATAAAGACCAAAACGAGCTAGAAATGTGTTTCCGCAAAATAGCGGAACGAAAGCATCCCCTTCGGCATTAGCTTTAAAAAAAGATTACTTTGTTAAGCAGGTGATAATGATAAAATACGATAGGCAATGCAATAAAATTTCTCACATGGGCGCCTATTTTTAGTGTTCATGATAAAACTAGCTATAAAAAAATCTAACTCAGAACAGTATAAAAAAGTGTGAGAGGGTGGTACTGTAGTAGTGTTGACAGAATATATGGACACGATTCCAGCAAAAAAAATTGACTGGCAGCAAGCTTCGATTTCAACCCATAATGAAAGAAATCTGTTATTGGGTTTTGACTGCATTGAAGGACAACTAAATTTTAGCTGTTCAAACATATTAAAGGACAATTTCGGACACTTCCTGTAATCCTAGACACACCAAAACAGGCCCACAGCTTCGATTTCCAATTCAAATAAAACAAATCTGTCAATCGTTTCTGAGGGCATCATTGCACTACTGAATTTTCACGGCCGTTAGGTCAGGTTAGGGTAATAATTTTCAACAAAAGAACTCCCAAGGAATATACAGTACATCAGCGAAATGTAAAAACAATTTGCAAAGAGGCTTGAACTTCTTGAGATTTGGTCGCTAAAACAAAATGCGGCGGCCGCGCATACTGCAGTAGCGGCGCACACAGCGGCGGACGATCAATGCAAAAACAGCAAGCTTATTATGTTGCTACGTATTTTTCATAAGCCGAATGTAAAACATCATTCATGTGTAGGATACTATTCATAGTTTATTGTACAGTGTAGACAATATGAAAAAACAATTTTTTCATTGGTGGTTAAGTTAATTCCAGGTTCCTCAATTCTTTCAGTAGCATATCCTCAGTTTTTATCTTTTCCGTCTGAAAATGAGGTTAAAATGATTATTAAAACTAGAAAAATCATTTAACTGGTGACGTTCATAAAAACACTCATTTGAGCACAGGATTAACAATCGGTCTAATTCAGCAGCTATAGGTATTACAGCTATGAAAAGGATAAAAATAGTGAAACAAAAATCCTTGAAAAAATTAATTCTGTATAAGCATTACACTATTGCATTAGGTCATGAAATGTAAGAGTAGGTTGTTGCATATTACCTGATTGATCTCCAAAACCTTGCCCGCAGATTGCTGTTCTTTTAATTTAGCTATCTGATAAAGTTTCTAAAAAGATACATGACATAAAGCATTAAAACAAGTTTAGTTATATATGTGTGGGCCTAAATTCCTTTTTGACCTGTATAATATTAAAATAATTTACCATGTAGTCTAAGGGTAGCATAATTTTTTCTCTAGATTTCCCAACTTTGTTATGATTATCTAATTAAACATTATATATGATCCACCACGCCGCGACCAGGGTTACGAGGTCCTTCAAGCCATTTTTCAGATTTGATTATTTGCTTTCTGAGGTACTGCGACCCGGGTTACTGTGGTAGAAAAAATGTTATCAATTCTAAAAATTGTCCCCCATCAATAGCAAATTTTACACAATACACTGGAAGGGTAAATTCTGCCTAACTGCTTTGTCAATAATACAGGTGTCCTGTTGTAAATCATGATAAATTGTTGTTAGATGCTGTGTTTTTCATGAGAGGTATAACCCGGGTCATACAAAATGGGAGCATCATGGGGTGACCCGGGTCCGGGTGTAGTGGGTCATATATTGGTCTTATTTATATAACATAGAAATATGCTCCACAGAAAATATGTAGTTTCTAAGTAAACTTCAACATCTGCGTGTTTTTATTACATCCATACCTTTCTAATATTTCCTATTTTTTTGTCTTTCTCTGGATCACCAGTTTTCACATGATCTGTCTTTGCTGCTGGAGTTTCTGAGCTGATTGGCTGCTTATCAACAGATGATTCCTGTTCACAATAGTCATTTATGGTAATTAATTTAATAAATGAATACATACTCTTGCACATATACAAAATTGAATAAAAAATACAGTGAAAACAAAAAACTCACTAGAAGACGGGTAACAAAACATGTCAAAGTAGGCCTACCTGTTCTTTTCGCATTTGTTTTGCCTCTTTTCTTTTCTTGTTTTTCAGTGCTGATTTTGATAGTTTCTCTGAAAGTTGAAAATAACCATAGAAGAAAGTAAACAAACCAGTACATGTATACATGTCGTTAAAAATACCAGGGATACTGAAATTATTACTACATTCAATATACAGAGTAGACAAAAAACTGATCTGTTCCTAAAGATGTTTATCAAACATCATATCTTTACATGCCTGCTGTGATCACAAGGTCAAGTCAAATGGATAATACAATAAAAAAAAACTAAAAAAACTATGGCACAATTCAACAACCTTCATAAACCACCCCTTATGTATTAGTCTACCCATGAATCTTGAATGATTTCCAAGATATTGAAAAATACATCAGCCACAACACACACAAGTACTGGAATGTAGTGGTGGTTCAGCTTCCAAGTTGAATTTAGAGACATTGCAATAAGATCATTAAATGTCATATGATCATAGAAGAAATATGCCATAAATGAATTTTAAAGTTATTGTGTGATGAAACTATGTAGAATTACCTTAAAAAAGCTAATAAATTACCTGACTCTCCTATTGTTTTCTTTGCGTTGGATGGGAGCTCATAATCTTCTCTATATTTAGGAGAGGTGACCATCTGGGGATTATCCCTTAATGCTGGTGGAACATATGCTTTTGGCTTGTCTGGAAAAAAATACAATGACATATAAACAAACAGAGATTGATTATAGATCCTTATATTATATTAACAAGAGGACTGAAGTCCTTTATCATCCCCTGCCATAAATTAGGTTAGACTTTTTGCGGTCACAAATATTAAAAAAAGTGATTTGTGGTGGCCATTTTAAATTTCAGTAAAATCACATGCACATTTCCAGATGGTGGGTAATGTGACAGTACAATGTGAATTATTACTGATTTCAATTTTTCAGTTTTTGGGCCCACAAAAAAATATTATCCATGTTGGCCATTTTGAATTTCAGTAAAACCTTAAAAAATCACTTGCACATCTCCATATCGTGGGGAGTGTGACTTTTTTTGCGCCCACAAAAACATTTGTAGTTGACCTCTAGCGGCCATTTTGAATTTTGGTAGCATCTTTAAAAAATCACTTGCACATCCCCATGTTGCTAGGAATGTGATGTGAAAATTTGAAAAAAAATTGAACAGAATTTTTTTTTGAGTTTTTTGAGTTTTAAAGTTGATCTGTGGCGACCATTTCGAATATCAGTAAAACCTTAAAAAAGTCATCTGCGCATCTCCATATCGTGGGGAATGTGAGAATGTAAAATTTGAATAATTTCCAACTTTTTTTGCGGCCACAAAAAATTTTGAAGTTGACCTCTGGCGGCCATTTTGAAATTTGGTACATCTTTAAAAATCACTTGCAGATCCTCATGTTGCTAGGAATGTGATGTTGAAATTTAAAAAAAAATTGACCGAACATTTTTTTTGAGTTTTTGCGCGCCCCTAAAAAAATTAAAGTTGATCTGTGGCGGCCTTTTTAGATATCAGTAAAAAACCTTAAATAAGTCACCTGCACACCTCCATATCGTGAGGAATAATTTCTGACATTAAGTTTTAGAGTTTTTTTCGCCCACAAAATTTTAAGAGTTGTCCTCTGGTGGCCATTTTGAATTTTGGTAGCATCTCTAAAAAATCACTTGCACATCCCCATGTTGCTAGGAATGTGATGTTATCGACCAGTAGTATTTGAGTCTTTGCGCCCACAAGAAAAAGTGACGCCGGACAGAATCCTGGCGCGACTAAAATCCCCCTTCCCCTACGGGCGGGGGATAAAAACTGTATTGGATTTTAACACCCACTCACACCCCACCCCACCCCCCTGTAGAAAATGCAAAAGAATAATGTTTTTTTTTAAATTTCATGACAATTCCTTAAAAGTGGCCCTAATAATTATGTGGGTTTTGATACATTGTTTTATTATGACATCAATAATATATTATGAAGAGCATTATGTAAGAATTTTTGTAATAATAATATAATGCTATCTACCACATTGTTTGATATTGCTGAATACATACACAGAATTTAAGAAAAGATGTGATGGTTAGGTAACTTCTGTTCCACTATTAGTCACTATAGCGATTGAAGGGTTGATTATAAGCCATCAAGCAAATTCACCAATGTTTTGTAAAAAATGAAATGAATCGGGCTTTAGGCCACCTTTGTGCACATTATAGGCTAAACTGGGCCAGGAGAACCTCCTGAGGATGCCAACGTTTTGTAATGTGGAAATAAAGTACATACAGAGAGACCTCGATGTTCCGTCATCATCTGTTCCAAGAAATATGACGGAACTTCGAATATGACTGAGTTTTGGAGCAGCTCCCCCACCCCCCTACAAGCAGTGTTGGAACAGAGGATATATACATCTAATTTATATTGTAATTTTGTTATATTAGTAGGCCTTCATGTATTAGTTGTGTTAAAAAAAATAACAACATAATAATATTAATTTAACAGTTATGTGATACAGATATATTTTTTTTATTCCAAATATATTTACATGATTATTTTTTTTTAATTATTTATACATTTCGACATCATTTATAAAAAAAACAAATGATGAAATTGAATGACAACCATAGATCAACTGTGTCTTTTATCCACTTGATTTGTTTATCACAGTGAAAGAATAAAGCAGTAATTTTTTCAATCAGTTTCAATGATTAATTTGAGAGAATTTACAGGATCTATGATGTTTTCATATTGTAATTGAAATGACTCCCAGCAATATCACAATGAACTCAAATCAACACATTCCACTATGTTTAACACCATGCATGTCATTACTCGGGCGGGTGGCTTATTCCTCCGACTTTCATGTTGTCGGCCGTGCGATTATTGTCTTCCTGTTATTGTAGGGTTTCACATCTCGTTACAATTGTAAAAGCATTCGAGGCTCAGATAGGTGTTGACACTTCATGCTAACCAAAACACAAGGTATTCACGGCTTTATAGAGCATAATCCATGAATTAATATGCTCAACATAGTTTACGGCGTGAATAATTGCGATCTGTTCACAGCGATCATATATAAATTGAGAAATTGTTAGATACTTAGATTTAGTCAATCGTTTTTTTAAATAATTTATTACATACAAAAACAAAGATTTTGGTATTGATCAATCTACAGCAGACCATGCTTGCCTGCAATTGAGATATAGATGGGGAGACTTAGTGACCTGAGTTTGAACTGGATCTGTCTTAAAAAAAAAAAATTCTATGATCACATGAAACTTGCTGAACTCCCAGCATAACCGGTCACTATAAACACCATCTCAATTGCATGCGAGCGTGCAACAGACATATTGAAGGTCAAATTAATTAATCTTTATCAGCTCAACCAGCGGCTATAACGCAACATAGGAGACGTTGGCTTTGACCCAGTAAACTTGAGATATTGACACATTGTTATTTTACCGTTGGCGCAATGTCTTTGATGCTGGTTTTATATTAAAGCAACACTGGCCCATCGTGTGGTATTACTGCCGGCAAGAAGTGTTATGTAGAACGAGCGGTTCGTCTTTTGTTGGGTGTTCAAAGTGGCCCAACATTAAACTAGTGTTCACTTGTGAACATGTGTCTGTCGGGTTTTATTTGCTAATTAGCTTCCCACTAATCCCTTGCACGTTAAGTGCAATGAGCCTGTGTTGGAGAAATGCTATGAGAACGACATCTGCAATGCCACAATCGCTGTAGAAACAAATTGTGTTCATGCAATTAGCGTGACGGACCGCGACAGAACATTGGGTCACTTATGCATTGATTTAACCCTTTTGTCCCCGAGATTTGATGACGGAGGCAGACATTGGAATGGCAGATCATAGAAGCAAAAATACATTGGGCAGATCCGTTCCCGTCAAAATCGAGATGGATGTAGAAGATGACGGAACATCGGGGGACGGATCTCTGAGGCCTGTCTGTATATAGAACAGAACATTGGGTCACTTATGCTTTAACCCTTTTGTCCCCGAGATTTGATGACGGAGGCAGACATTGGAATGGCAGATCATAGAAGCAAAAATACATTGGGCAGATCCGTTCCCGTCAAAATCTGTATATAAATAAGCAGAAGCTTATTGATATGTTGGAAATTTGAGAATAAAATATGCTGTGGCAACAGCAGACTGTGTGGAGTAAACAAGCAGTCTCTCATGCTTAGCTAGTTTGTATAATTTTGGTTCACATTTCAACTCTTACAGCGCTGAATTAGTTTTGTATAAATCATGGAGACCCGAGGGTTTCTTTCAATTAAAAATCACCGTAAATGGCTTAGTTGGGTCTTTATGTTTTATTTGAATACCTATGTTATGGGTTGAGGGCCATTATAACTACAGTAGACTCCCGCCAATGCGGTCAAGTACGGGTCAGAATTTTTTTACCGTAATGGCGGTCTGACCGCATTAGTGATCGGGCAATAAATACCACATGGCGTCCTGCAATTTGATATCAAATCAATTATGTCTATATGCTCCAAATAATGGAATGAATAATAACAATAGTAAATTTATTAAGTTTATTGTAGCTGTTAATAAAAACAGTGTTTTATTTAGTGCAAAGTTAAAAGTGATTATATAATTATGCACAATTAAATAAAAAAGTATTTTAATAAAAAAAAAAAAATAAATGAATGTCACAAAACAGCTTACTGCAGTTTGAAAAAATAATTGATGGAGAATTGCTGACCGGTGGATTCTATTTTCACATGAGAGTCTTTTTATTCTAAATATTGAACATAGAATGTAGAATGCCATCTAGGCCATGGTTTGCTGTACAGTCTTTGAGGACAAAAACCGCTGCCATAGTCTCATGAAATGAGTATTTTTTATTCACTGACAGACTGTCACTTGTTGACGATGAGATTTGCCGGCACTAGCTTTGATAAATCTCACTTTATCCCTTAGGGTAAGTTATGCACGCTTACGCGCAGACATGATTATGGTTATGTGCAGCATAAAAATTAATGATAGAATGATTTCTCATTTTCAAAAGCGTATTCTTATATCGGCCTGTGATCCGTGTTCATCGCTTCCCAATGTGTATTGGTCACCGTGATGGAGTAACAACTCCAAGTTGAGATGCCATGTTCGCTGAGTTAAAGTTTACTCCAGGTTATTGAGCTAATCATGTAATCATGTAACTGGGAATGCAAGTTTAATGAAGTGTTCCAATAAGAAACTAACATCCTACCATTGTCTACTTATTCACATTGTTTGTACTAGAACACAGTGTTTGTACTAGAATTAGGTGTTAATTTGTGGCCCCTCACTGCCGACAGTTCGCGGCAGGTGCGAACGCAGACTTAGCGGATCATTAACCCTTTAAGCCCACTGATGCATTGAGGCATCATTTTAAATCCCTGAAAACAGACTTAATTTTCCCACAACTAAGGGTTTTAAAACGAAAATTTCCATGAAAGTGGTTAACCAATACATGGCAATTTTCTTTACTTTTTCACCTACTTCAAATCATCTTCATCCACCACAAGTCGAGAATTGCGACAGCAATTCGCGGCTTGTAGTGGATGAAGATGACAATGATAAATTCAGGCTTGAAAGGGTTAACCCTATGCATCCTGATATAAAATAATCTACGTCTATTATTTGTAATAAAACTTAACATGTAATGATAATTACATAAAATTTGTTGAATTGTGAAATCTATATAGACACCATCTTAAATGAACAGTTTTGAGTTGTGTAATTACGACATTCCCACATCTTTAATTATTATAATCACGGGCGGTTGAACCAACGCTGTTTTAATGTTGGCCCAACCGTCTGCGATGATGGTCCATCATTACCTCAACACAACATGAACACTATTTGCTGTAGCGAGACGCTTTATCATGAAATAATCTGCTATACACCTAACGCACTCAGCTTCTGAAAATAACATATAATTTTAAAAATATTCCCTATTACATTTTTGTCAGTTAATAACACCTTGTCATAAATTTATTTTTGAAATTGTGTTGTGCTTGTATTATCTAACATGTTTAATTATGCTTATGGACCATACCAGATAATTAACCCTTGAAATAAAATAGTTACTGCAGCACGCAGACAGTGCATGGCCAGAAGTAGCGGGGCGCTTTATCAGCAAACAATTAACCCCTGAACTTCTATATAACTAACGCAGATATTTTTTTTAAATAACAATTAGTTTTAAAAATAATCACTATTGCTATATAGTTGCTGGTTAATGCCACCTTGTCATAAATTTATTTTTTCAATTTTATTGTGCTTGCGTTAGTTAACATGTTTAATTATGCTTATTGAAGATACACAGACAGTGTATGGTCAGAAGTAGCGAGACGCTTTATCAACAAACAATTAACCTTTAAACTTCTATATAACTAACGGATCAATCGTATACTTCAATGTAGAACATTTCATTTTATTTTCCATATAGCAATGCGTGATTTGATGTTATCGTCACCAAATAATAATAAAGTTATTCGCCATGTTTGTAATGTACGCATTGTACATGTATGGAAAGCATAGGTGACAGTTTTTCAATATAAAAAATCCCCTCCCAAAATGGTCATAACGATATATTGAAAATACTCATTTGACCGCAATGACAGGAGTGAACTTGCCATTTTGCCCCAAAAATGTGACCGTAGTCCGGGATGGTGGTCCGACCCCACTGGTGATCGCCTTTGATATGGCTTTGACTGAAAACGAATTCGGGCCGAAAAAAATCGACCGTAATGACGATCTGACTGCATTGGTGATCTGACCGAAGGGCGAGAGTCTACTGTATTTTAATTTTTTCAGTGCGAGGATCGTCTTCATACATCAGAATCTGACGTCTACAGATGTCAGATTCTGATGTACAGTATAACTTGTCTTGAACGGCCACCTCCACTCAACGGTCACCATTTAGAGTTCCAAATGCATTTTCTGTTTAAATGATCAACAATGACGGGCCACCTCCATAACGCGGCCACGGCCAGTGATTTTTTAGCAACAAGTCTTTTTTTTTACCTCCAATTCCCGGCCACGGTATATCTGCGGCCAACTTATGTCGGCATATATATATTAAAATCGTCAGCGTAAATGACAGACATTGCGACGTAAAATTGAAAAGTGCTGGTGTAATTTTTGCATAGGTAAGTAATATAGGACACGGCCAGTGATTTTCCAGACCATGTCAATATTTGCCTTCCAATTACCGTTCAATATGCATATATATGATTATTATATCATCAGCGGCAGTGTGAATCTATTTTAAAGATCCTACTGGCGTTAATAAAACGGCCACGGCAAATAATAATAAACTTCTGAACATTATATGACCATGATCACCGGCCACTACATGTATAACTTTTGACTTTAATCACCGGCCACTAATATATCGGCGACCACTATAATAATAGTAATATACACTAGGCCTACTTATGGTACGTGTCAGTCAAAACGCCTGAACTATATCTCGGTCAATATAATAAAATCGTCAGCATGAATGCCAAACATCACGGCGAAACAGTTTAAGTGATTAATAATACCGATCAGAGGCCGCTCTATGTCAACCAATGTATACAGTGTTCAGCGTGAATTACGGACATCACGGCAAGACATTTTTAGGCCTTTTTTTTACATACTGAACTTTAATTACCGGCAACTGTGGACTTCCCTTGACTGTCTGTATGATCTATAGTCACGCTGCCGTTTTACGTGTAGTAAAATAATAATCATGGGGAATGCCACTTCTGCTCGAGACATAGGTGTCAACAACGGTTGCAACAGGTCTGGACTGACCCTATGAAGGCTACGGCATCTTTACCGTTGCACATACACGTACATGTGTATCAACCTTTACTTTATTAATATAAGGATGCCTCAATAGCAAATTCACTGTTGTGTTCCATGTAAAACAAGAGCACACTCGATAATAGCCCGCCGCCGAATTATGATAAAGAAAGTAAAGACGAATGTCATCACGTAAATAACAACCCAAGATATAAATGTTATGTTAAACCAGCCGCTTTTCAAGTTATCGCGCCCACAAGGTCAAATTATGGACGTAAAATAAATGTGAAAAATCGCAAAAAGGCGACCATTTTGATTTTTTTACCGGCCATTATTGAGCTTGTCCAAGAACTGCTTATTAGTAACATGCATAACAAACTTGAAGAGGATACTTGTGAAAATGTTGAAGTTATCGCGCCTACAAGTTCAAATTATTGACGTAAAATGAGAAAAATCGCAATAAATCGGCCATTTTGAATTTTTTTTCAGCCATTATTGAACTTGTCCAAGAACTACTTATTAGTAATATGCATAACCAATTTGAAGAGGATATGTGAAAAACTTTTCAAGTTATCGCGCCCATAAGGTCAAATTATTGACGTAAAATGTGAAAAATCGCAATAAATCGGCCATTTTTTTTTTTTTTTCGGCCATTATTGAACTTGTCCAAGAACTACTTATTAGTAACATGCATAACCAATTTGAAGAGGATATGTGAAAAGCTTTTCAACTTATCGCGCCCACAAGGTCAAATTATTGACGTAAAATGTGAAAAATCGCAATAAATCGGCCATTTTTTTTTTTTTTCGGCCATTATTAAACTTGTCCGAGAACTGGTCATTAGTAACATGCATAACAAATTTGAAAAGGATATGTGAAAAACTTTTCAAGTTATCGCGCCCACCAGGTCAAATTATTGACGTAAAATGTGAAAAATCGCAATAAATCGGCCATTATTATTTTTTTTTGGCCATTATTAAACTTGTCCGAGAACTGGTCATTAGTAACACGCATAACAAATTTGCAAAGGATACGTGAAAAACTTTTCAAGGTATCGCGCCCACAAGGTCAAATTATTGACGTAAAAGGTGAAAAATCGCAATAAGTCGGCCATTTTGAATTTTTTTTTAGCCATTATCGAACTTGTCCGAGAAGTGGTCATTAGTAACATGCAAAACAAATTTGGGAAGGAAACATGAAAAACTTTTCAAGTTATGCGCCCACAAGTAAATGTTAACGTCGACGCCGACGCCGACGACGCCGAACTTCAATTGCAATAGCCCACCTTTTTTAATCGCAATAAGTCGGCCATTTTGAATTTTTTTTCAGCCATTATTGAACTTGTCCGAGAAGTGGTCATTAGTAACATGCAAAACAAATTTGGGAAGGAAACATGAAAAACTTTTCAAGTTATCGCGCCCACAAGTAAATGTTAACGCCGACGCCGACGCCGACGACGCCGAACTTCAATTGCAATAGCCCACCTTTTTTAATTAAAATTAAAAGGCGGGCTAAAAATCACATATTTTATTTTGACTATATTAACATGATTAATGCCTTACGTCAGTGTGAGTAGGGTGATTAATTAAAATATCAAGATGTTAAATATTACGACTCATGAATGCATGCACCAACAAAAACGTGATAATATTCCAATGATGGATTAAAGCTGGTTCAGAGTTGTAGACGGTAGACCAACATTAACACAGCAATGCAGCAAGGTCCTGTGATTGATGGGAACGCCACACGTAAAATCTTGCAACATATCGTTACATGCGCAGTGAACGACAAGACGTGACGATGAACTGTGGGCGGCTGTTGTCGACCAATCAGTGAGATTATGCTGCCCTTCAAATGATTGACAGCTCGACAAGCAGTGACGTCTAGAATCAGACGTTCAACAAAGACCGCTATTGTGTGTTATTATATTTTCTCGCTTCTTGGAGCTTAACAGTCAAGTTGTGTGTGTCACCAACAAACACTCTTTGCCGGCGTCAAACTATAAGGCTCATGTATTATTGATAAAGAACCATTATTACGGGTGGTGATTAGCAACTCGCATGAACTGGTCAAAGTACTAAATACATATACGTATTATTTGAAATAAATTTTATCAATATTTAATATCATTTTTATGATGTTTTCAAAACTGTAAGGAATGAGTCCTTTGATTTTGTAACATGAAAAAATATGTAGATTTGTTGTAAGCATGTGTTTTAAGACGTTTCATAAATAAATTTCTTACTCAATTAATCTCTACTGAGAGTTAAAATCTAGTAGCGTTTAAAGTGAAAATTAGCCCTGTCTGACGGGAAGTTAGGCACTGTGCAAAACCCCACTGTAATTGCTCCAGTAAACATGGTAAACAGGAGACGCTAACTCAATTCTGAATCAATGGTGGCCCGCCATCTGCGATGTCGAACCAGCAACAAACCAACAGTGGGTCACCATGCCGGGCTCAATGAAGAGGCAGTAGACCATCGATGTGCCAATGCCGGGTGAACAGCTCACGATGCTGGCCCAGCTTTGAGACAGCATTGTTCTTCTCTCCTGTGTTATCTTGGAACGGCGAGCACACTTTTTACTGCCTGGCCAGAGAATAGTCAAATCTATTTTTCGCTTAAAACATATATTTTTTACTATGAAAATAACAACACATTTGTTTTGGGAGGCAATATATTACAATAATTTGTTGGCAATTTAATTTGCATACCGCCTCAAAATTTACCAATACATTTAAAAAGATTAAATACATATTTTATTTACACCTCATATATCAAGGGTGCCGATGACCGGTCACTAGGACACACTCATACTGCCATGTAGAGCCAAAAGGAAGTATCTGCTTACCAGAAAAGTAAGCAGATACTGCCTTTTGGCTACAACAGCCAGATCTCCACGTGTCGTGTATACCATGTAGTTATGTTTCTTAGTTTGCGCATACTGTAATACTTTATAGCAGGCAGCGGCAAACGGCCGCATTCGTTTCACACCGCCTACCAGTAAAGTACATATGAACATGAATACAGCATTACCAGCTGATGCCTTATCTGGCCACCTCTATCAAGTCTCTAAAATTTTTTTTTTTAAAAAAAGGTGGCCTTCTATGAACGGCCACCTGTCTCGAACGGCCAATTTCGGCTTGCAGTAGTGGTGGCCGCTCAAAAGAGGTTCCACTGTATAAAGACGGTCCCGCACTGAAAAGGTTAATATAGAAGTTATTATATACCTCGAGAAATGTTTATGAGGACACTTTTCTAATGTAGATTGACCTTAGGTCATAGATCTGACAAGTTTAGGTCATAGATCTGACAAGTTTAGGTCATAGATCTGACAAGTTTAGGTCATAGATCTGACCAGTTTATTATTATTTGAATAACTTACTGTCATTCAGTGTGTGCACTTTGCCTCCAGGCACATAAACTGTTGGAGCTGGAAAAATACCAGTAGCACATGATTTCCATGCGACCTCCCACAATTCTTCGCCATTTGGTACCTTAAATTCACTCAGCAATCGACCAGTAAAATGCCAGATTTTGTACCTGATAAACAGAGAATGGGGTTAAATTTCTAGACAAAATGAGAAAATCCACAATTTTCTTTGATATGATATCTTGAAACTTACCCGTTGCTTACCCGCAGCCGAGGTGAAGTAGTTGCTGTCAAAATATGTTCCCCATCAGGACTCCATTCAAAGTAAGTTGTATCTGGTGCCTTTGGATTACTTATCAAATTCTGCTTCGATAGCCCCCAAAATTCCATGTTACCACGAAGAGCTCCAAATCCAGCAAGACACAAAAGTTGAACAGATAAGGAAAACAAAACAAATCAACCCAACCACAAGACAGTAAAAGAAGTAAAACATTGTAGGATGTAATTTATTTGATTGTGTGTAATTTAAGTGTCTAATTAGTTTAATGCTGGCAGAATGGCAAAAATGAAAACATCAGAAAAACTATATACAACAGGTACTTAACCCAAGAGGCACATTCAGATCTTTTTGTACAAAGTCCTGCATGCACATTTTGTGCGCAAAAGGATCATTGAGACCGAAGTTGCCAACAATCCAAGTAGTTTCCAGGATCTGGTCACCAGACAGTAATTAAATTAGACAAAAGTACATACCAACACCTAGGTCTCACTTATCATTCACACTGAATTATACTAGACACTATTTGAAGTAAAGCAGCATACAGTTAATCGCAAACCAAAATCTAGACCACAGTTACACCGAAAAGGTAGATTTAATTAATGCTAAAATTAGTGACAATCCATTAAATAGTTGCAAGAAGTCAAAAATACAAAACTTATTCAAATTAAAGAAACAAAGTTACCCTAAAGACACATTTGCGGTCTCCGTCAATTAATAAATACAATTTCGGTGACAATATATAAATACAATTCTCAATACGGCCTGTACTAGTCAAAGACATGAAACTGGGACATACAATACTGGTGGACTATATCGCGCAAAAATAGTTTGCTAAATGAAGTCCCCTTAATAATTCAATCCTACCCACACTCCACATCCGAATACATCCGGGAGAGAAAACAGGAAACACTGCTTTTGCTCCAAAAAATAATTGAGTGTAAAAAAGCTAAACAACTAATTTGCATAAGATAACAAGAGCACACTCGATAATAGCCCGCCGCCAAATTATGATAAAGAAAGTAAAGACAAATGTCATCACGTAAATAACAACCCAAGATATAAATGGTATGTTAAATAAGATAGATACATGTATAATATGATATACTATATAATACTTGCATAGACTACAAGCAGATCTATAAGATGCGTCTGACAAAAAAGTTTTCTATTGGTGTCATAAAGATCAAAGTCGATATATGAGGAGGGGGGTATTACAATAAAAACGTTGTAGTCAATTGATGAGATGATAATGTACAGATGATGATGTGAGGGTGGGGGTGATAGGGCATGGTGAGTTATTGAGAGCGTTTTCTTTCGCTCGCCCGATAAGGGGTTCTGGGCATGTCTTTCAAGTTATCGCGCCCACAAGGTCAAATTATGGACGTAAAATAAATGTGAAAAATCGCAATAAGTCGACCATTTTGATTTTTTTTACCGGCCATTATTGAGCTTGTCCAAGAACTGCTTATTAGTAACATGCATAACAAACTTGAAGAGGATACTTGTGAAAATGTTAAGGTTATCGCGCCTACAAGGTCAAATTATTGACGTAAAATGAGAAAAATCGCAATAAATCGGCCATTTTGAATTTTTTTTCGGCCATTATTGAGCTTGTCCAGGAACTACTTATTAGTAACATGCATAACAAATTTGAAGAGGATATGTGAAAAACTTTTCAAGTTATCGCGCCCACAAGGTCAAATTATTGACGTAAAATGAGAAAAATCGCAATAAATCGGCCATTTTTTTTTTTTCGGCCATTATTGAACTTCTCCAAGAACTACTTATTAGTAATATGCATAACCAATTTGAAGAGGATATGTGAAAAACTTTTCAAGTTTTCGCGCCCACAAGGTCGAATTATTGACGTAAAATGTGAAAAATCGCAATAAATCGGCCATTTTTTTTTTTTTTCGGCCATTATTGAACTTGTCCGAGAACTGGTCACTAGTAACATGCATAACAAATTTGAAAAGGATATGTGGAAAACTTTTCAAGTTATCGCGCCCACAAGGTCAAATTATTGACGTAAAATGTGAAAAATCGCAATAAATCAGCCATTTTTTCTTTTTTTCGGCCATTATTGAACTTGTCCGAGAACTGGTCATTAGGAACATGCATAACAAATTTGAAAAGGATACGTGAAAAACTTTTCAACTTATCGCGCCCACAAGGTCAAATTATTGACGTAAAATGTGAAAAATCGCAATAAATCGGCCATTTTTTTTTTTTTTCGGCCATTATTAAACTTGTCCGAGAACTGGTCATTAGTAACATGCATAACAAATTTGAAAAGGATATGTGAAAAACTTTTCAAGTTATCGTGCCCACAAGGTCAAATTATTGACGTAAAATGTGAAAAATCGCAATAAATCGGCCATTTTTTTTTTTTTTTTGGCCATTATTGAACTTGTCCGAGAACTGGTCATTAGTAACATGCATAACAAATTTGAAAAGGATACGGGAAAAACTTTTCAAGTTATCGCGCCCACAAGTAAATGTTAACGCCGACGTAAAAGGTGAAAAATCGCAATAAGTCGGCCATTTTGATTTTTTTTTCAGCCATTATTGAACTTGTCCGAGAAGTGGTCATTAGTAACATGCAAAACAAATTTGGGAAGGAAACATGAAAAACTTTTCAAGTTATCGCGCCCACAAGTAAATGTTAACGCCGACGCCGACGCCGACGACGCCGAACTTCAATTGCAATAGCCCACCTTTTTTAATTAAAATTAAAAGGCGGGCTAAAAAGGAAAATTACATGGAATGCTATGCTCCCCAAGATTAGTGACTGTATTTAATTACTACTGTGTATATCTAATGTAAATGCATATAAATTTCACATTGACACCCGCAGGAGTGCAAAAATAATAGGAATTCAAGATAACACATGGCAGGCGCGAGTCATAGATCACTTACCATGGTGCTAATCATTCTAGCTCGTCCTACCCTGAACATACATATAACAGTATATTATGGTTTAAATGACCACAAAAGGTTATCACCTACCATTAAATATATAATAATTATAGATATATATTCTGACAATATATAAGGTATGAGAAAGATTATAAAAATAAAAGGATATTGTTTCCTTGTGGATTGAAGTAGCTGATATTCCTAGGTCCTGTTCCAAAATCGAATATTGGCTCACACTTGAGGTCGAAGAGGGTGGCTTTCGCTGGCATTGCTAATGGATGTTAAGTTGACAATTTCATCACTGTCTTGAACAATTTTCTCCCATTGCCCACTTAAAACATCACTGAAACAATTTCTGGTTGGAACAGTTTGAAAATATTTAATTGCTTATCTTATGCAACTACACAGTATATGTGGATATACCTGATACATCGTAATTCATTATGTACATTATTATGTTTGGAAAATCTAAAATATGCATATCTACAATTTCACACATTTAAATCTTCTATGATTGCAATATATTAACACAACTAAAATGAACGAACATGATATTTGCTAAAGATTGCATTTTTATTAATAAAATATTATTTGCTATATTAGAAATGATAAAAGGTTTGTATTTTACATTCTATGCATCAAATCTTCCAGAAGATTGATATAATATATCATGTAAATAGTTTTTTATATAATTCCATTATGTTAAATTAAATATTTACCAATTTTTTCTTCTTCTTAGTATACATAAATTCTAACAATTAAATACATTTGGTCATGCGCTTCCAGACCTTATAAAATTTGCAAAATTGCGAAAGAAAATACTATTTTAATTGATAGGAGTACCTCAATTTTTAAATCACAATAGACAGCTTTCAACATTCAACATTATAATTCAATAATGCTAAATAACAACAATACATTTTGTTGAAATGAAAGGATACACCCATATACAACAACAAATGAAGTCGAGTTTGGATTCCATTCTACACTATACACAGGGCCTGGCTTACCTGAAAAAAAAAGTAAAAACGTTTAACAGAGAAAAAATATTTAGTTACCCTTATGTTTACTGCAAAAATATCTATAATACATCAAGAATCATCTTCAAAATATTTTGTTTGAGCAAGTTTAAAACTCACATAAATCATTTTGCATTTAATATGAATGCAATATAATTCATCTGGGTTTTCTCTAGCTATAGTCAACAGGTCATCACACATCAAACAAAAACCACAGATTACTATTTTGTATTTGTTTCAATTGTTCAATAAATATGTTTATACCTAATATGTATAGAGATCCATATCTAGATTATCACAGCTAACACAGAACATTAACCGAAACCCTATACTAAACATGATTGAAGGCTAAATTGGAATGTAGAAAAACACAAACAAGCATAAACCAATATTTTTAGTCGATATTACATTCTCTAGTACAAAATAATAATAGAAAGGCTCACTCCTTGGAACAAGTGACGAGTCACCAGTAATGCTAATGAAGTGCAGACCTTGATCTCCATAATAGGATTCTGCTGATGTGTCTGTGGTTGTTAAAACCACTACCGCTGTACCTGTGACAAAATTCACCAACATTAGCAAACACAGAATAACACATGCCCCTTTTCCACATTCGTCTACAATCCTTTGCAAATATGCAAGCATACCATATTTATTCTAATAAACACCCATATTCCAATAAACGCCCAATCCCATGATTTAAAAATAAAATTCACTATTATGGAACACTATATAGACACTACCAAGAGTACAGCCGGCCACCATAATCCCCTGTCACACATTCTGTGTCACAGTAATTGTCTACCTATCTAGCACAGTTTACTATGTATATTGAAGATATTGAAGTCAATGATGGTCGCAAGCCAGCCATTTTTAAATTTGATCAAGTCGATCATTTTTGAGGGTATATGTCTCACTGAAACCACACATTTCATTTCATAGTAATCATCTAGCTATTGGGCACGGCTTGCCAGATATCAGGCACATTAAAGTCATAATGACCGATAGTTGGCCAATTCGAATTTAATTTAATTGAGTTTTTCCAGGGCATATCCCCACCTGAAACCACACATTTTGTGTTATAGTAATTGTCTCACACATATCAAAGTTAATTATGGCTGATGGTCAGTCATTTTGAATTCGATTGAGTTGAAAATTTTCAGAGCATATCCCCACTTGAAACTGCACATTTTGTTTTATAGTAATGGTCTAGCTATAAAGCATATTATATATAAGCTATTAAGCATAATTATGGCCGATGGTTGGCCATTTAAGTAGGTCAAATTCAATCAACTTCGTCGGGGAGAAACTGCGACAAAAACAGCGGAAAACCATGAATCTGTGGAAAACTATCAGGCTTGGCTAATTATTAGTACCAGAGTGATTAGGCATTTCTTTTATACTGCGAAAATAATCACACAAACCTTTCCTGTTCCAGGTAATCTCAACCCGATCAGCCTTGTAGAAGCTTTTATTGGCTAGTGCAGCCTGATGACCACCAAAATTTGGATAACGATACAATCTCACAAATGATGGTTGCCCCTGTTTGAATGGGTGAAATTAGGAAAGTAAAAAATAGCATGCTTATTGTTCTTTAAAAAAATACAATGCTACTACAGTCACAGGCATATTTTTAAAACATAAACACATTGACTGCCTATTCAAAATACAGTACCGGTATGTTCAATCAATTATACAGCTTGCGTAGGGTATAAAACTAAAGTTCTCTGTTATACATTAATATAGGTATGTGCCATAACCCATTACATTTAAATTTGTACTTCTAGATTTTTACCCTGGCTCCAGGAACATAAGCAGCCACATGGTAGGGTGAAAGACATTTCTCTGGAATTTTGAAGTCTATTACTTTCTGCAGATGTAGCTTTTGTGTATAGCGTTCTGCGCAAAGAAAAATGAAAAAGAAAACATAAATTACTATACATATATATATTAACTTTTAACACTGTATCAAACATGCATCTTAAATTTCCTTAAAGCTAACATGGAAAGCTATAGGCCTGTCAACCCACTGTACCAATGTAAATTATGTCATACAATGTATGCACTGTGTTAGCCAGCGACCCGTACACCCGTCTCTTAGACTGGTATAAAGTCAAAATAACGGGCAAAATTTTTCCAAATTACACTATAAAGGAGGAAATCAACTAGTCAATTCCTGGCTAAGACAATGCATGTATAATGGAACCTGCTATGAGCTGCCACCATTTGGACACAGAAAAAGTGGCCCGTTAAGGAGGGTGGAGGTTCATTTTTAGGAATATCCAAGTATCATCACATAGGAGGTTGGCTGCCCTTAAGAGTGGTTGCTCATAGAAGGTTTTACTGTATGAACATCCACTGTGTTTTTCTTTGCATATAATCCGAACCGTAGATTTAGGTCAGTTAGATTTAAGCATAGATTAACCATAATAGATATGTCACGCCATGTTGAAAACCTGTCACACGGCGACTGATTTTAAATTGGGTCAGAAATTGTGGCGACAATCTGAACATGGCGTGGCGAGCTGGCTTAGGCTTATAAATCATCATTCAGCAGTCATTGCGATTGGCGCTGGGGGTGGGCCTTCTAAGTTCTATTCTACTCTACTACTTACTAGATCTAGCCTACATTTAGTAGGCCTACTGTAACTAATGAACGGTATTAAAATCTCTAATTTCACCAAACTTTAGACGAGATCTACTGTAGTAAACTAGTCTATAAATAATAATTAGCCTAAAATCTATTTGAAGTCTATTTGCAGCTCACATAATGATGACACCTCGCAGTCTTGGCTTAGGCTAAGCAGGCCTAACAATGTAGCTATTTATCATGTTTATGGAACTATAACAGACTATAGGTTAGCCCTATATTATTAGTAACTTATAGACACTGATAGGCTACCGTTAGTCTATCAGAAAAAAAATCTAGGCCTACAACTACAAGGCTACACGGATATGGGAGACAAATACATGTATATCATGTAGGCTACTAGTATAGACTATAGTTATCACTGTACTATGGGTGTGATGGATTGATCAAAGAAAAGCCACACCCCCACCATCTTTAATCTACTAGTAGGAGGGGCCCACCTGAAAAATAGACTAATGATATGCATAAGCCATAATGATATGCATAGCCTAGCCCTAGGCCTAATTTTGCTAGTTTTTTTGTAGTAGTCTAGCCTCTAGGCATAGGCCTACTAGGCCTACACTTATTAACATAAATAACATTGTTTATATAAACACTGATAAAGTTTAGAATTAATAGGCCCATAATTACATGAATTAGTATAATTAAAGTGACACAATCTGGCTAAACTAATAAAAAAATCGGTAGGCCCCAATTTTATTTTGGTTTCTTTATGACCATATGATGTAGGCATAAACATAGACTATACTGCAAAAGTTTTTTTAATTTTTGTGCTGCGCATTTAGGCCTACCAGTAAAGGGAGACATAGAGACGAAATGCTCGTATTACTCATTTTGGACATGCATGTCCAAGGCTAGAGGTAAAATTTAGACAAACTTCTTTTTTGTTCATTGAAGAACGGGAATATCAGATCAAATCGGATGCCTTCCTTGTTTTGTATACATATTAAAATTCGCTGGTTTATTCTGGTCAACATATTTTTCCTCAATTCCGCCAACAAACTTTTTTTTTCTGTCCATATTTGTGGCAACAAACTTTTCATATTTTCATATTTCTTAACCCTTCAAGTCCTCACGATGCATTAAAGCATCATTTTACATCCCTGAAAAAGGGACTACATTTTCCTACAAGCAAGGCTTTTAGAATAAAAATTTCCATGAAACTGGTTATCAGTACATGGCAATTTTCTTTCATTTTTCACTCACTCCAAATAATCTTCATCCACTACAAGTCATGAATTGCGACAGCAATTTGCGGCTTGTAGTGGATGAAGGTGACATTGTAAAGTCAAGCTCGAAAGGGTTAATGCCCCTCCCCCCCCCCGATATATATAATGGTGCGTTCCTTAAAGTTAATCCATTCAACGTTATCGGCCTACATGAAAATGAATAGCCTACGATTCGAAGATTTAACATTGAAATGCAAGGATGTTGCCAGGACAAACAAAATGTGACTGTCCTCATTTTATATGGGTAAAACAAAAAAATTGGTGTCCCCAGGACTTAAAAGGTCCAAATTTTTAAGTAAATGTAAAAATATTTTTTAAAAATGGTCCAACTTCACGTTTAAGCTCAGCATTATTAGGCCTACTTTATAATGTTAATATTTGTGAAAAAGGAAAAATGGAATGTCCCCATAGAAAATTCCACTATTTGAAACTTCACTGTAAGATAAAAAAACATCATTTCAGTGACAACACTCATCACTATACACTGGTTCGAATTCTGATACCTCGCCCTTGGATCTCTGATCCACTTCAAGCCAAACATTGGCAGTGACTTTAAAAGGCCCTACATAGCCTACAGTTACTCACCAGTTGTCAGATCTTTCAAATTAAGCTTATAAATCTCATATTGTTATAATTATTTTTTTTTAATTAAAATCTAGGCCTAGTTAACATTAAACTAAAAATTTAAAAGTTATTCCGCCCTGAAATCATTGGCAATGTCGCTCATTATTACATTTTAATATTACGCATTATTTACGGTAATAATATAGTTTGAAAGTTTATCCTTGAATGAGCAGATCAATTGCGTTCCAAAAGAGGTGCGAATGTAAATTTGACATTTTGGTGAATCGAAATTAGGTGCCTTAACAAAATTTGAAACTTTACATATATATATAACCAATCCAGAAATTTGGCAAAAACCCAAGGCGGCAAACTGAAGAATATAGCTAGGATCAGACTGAATTGTTTTCTTGACATAGATATGCCTATCAGGATCACAACACTAAGCCATTAGGCCTATTATCCTTGATAATTTTAAATAGCCTAAGCCTATATCATCAGCTATCAATATACACATAAGGTAAAAATATATAAGCTTATAGGCCTAGGCTTATAATATGGGTCATTTTAAGTATCAAGCTTCACATGTGATGAGCAAGATCACTCAAGAAAGTTGGTAAATAGCCAAGGGCAGCGAACTGATAATAGGTGGATGTAGGCCTAAGTGGGCGTTTTGACCCAGGGCTATTTTTTTTTTAAGCATGCCTTTTACACCACTTCATTACCTTATTATCAATCATAAATGTTAAAAGCAGATATATATATAGGGGGCCTCAAAACGTCTAAAGGTTTTCTTTGATGAAATTTAGGCTATAGGCTACATGAAAATGTTGGAAAAATATTGCCCCTGTAGTAATACCTTTCCATCTTTTTTTATAACAAAACGGTTGCATTCCAATGTTATGTGTAGACCATTTAAATGACATAAAGTAATCAAAATTGTCTTTAATGGCGCCATAACTATTTGCATGTCTAATTAGAAAGTAACCTAGTAATGCGAGAATTTGTTGCAAGATCACCCAGTCACGATAGGCCTAATGCCGTAATGGAACATCAATAAAGAAATAAAATAATTTTTTTAAATTTTTTTTATTTCACTATAGACTAGTCTACCGCTATTTATCGATATCAATTGAAATTAAAATATAAATTATGCATTTTTTTAGATGAAATAAGTATACACTTAAAAAAATTGTTTTTTTGTGTAAGTTTTTGTTACAAATCAAATAAAAAAAAATTATTGATTTTTTTTTACCGTCTGCTCTGAATCTTGAGAACCATGCGATTTATAAAAAAAGTGGCCTAGGCTAGTTAAGACCGAGGCTTATAGAAATTAAAATAGGATGTATATAGGCTATAGGCCTATAAATGTATAAAACTAAATTGGCCTGCGAAAAAAAAAACAATTGAAAACCATGTATTTTATACCCCCACCCCCTCGTCAATTTAAATAGTCTAGGTCTACACCGAATTAAACAAACAATTATTTTCAGCATTCCAAGGGACTAAAATTATTAGGCCTAGGCCTACTAGACAATAATGCCTATAAATAATTTATACTTCATAAATAGTCTAGTCTATTTCCATGATTAGCCTATAGCCTAGGCCTACCCCCCGCCCCTCCCACCAAAGTAATATTTTGTTCTCCAATCAACTGCTGGAACTCTAGTCTAGGCCTAACCTTTCTTAGGCCTATTTATTGAACATATATGATATGAGGGTAGGCTGTCTAAATGTTCTCTACTTGTAGCAATGTAGGCTACTGGTAGGTAACATAACCTACCTAGGAGCCTACTAGGCTACAACATAAATAAATTTTTAATTAACACGTTAGAAATTTATAGCCTATTTTTATAATTACCTACGACCCATGTGGCATGTCCTGTTATCATGACATGTTTATGTGTGTTTTTGGTCTAGCCTAAGAGGTCAGTTTTTTATTCTTGTTGGGACAGTAGTAGGCCTAGTCTGGAGAGATTTAGCATGCAGGCGCGTAGCCAGCCGTACGCACGTGCGTACACATTGTAAGGGAGAGTAAGAAAAAAATTGACCCTTTCAAAAAAAGAAGCAACAAGTTAGAAGATTAGCCTACATGTATGCGTACTTAACAGTCCAAATAACGACTTCTATTCTTTATGTGGTGTTGCGTAAAACGCCGGAAAGGTAGGATACAAATGCAATAGGCCTAAATGTTTCTCTTTTCAATGACAGTCACAAATTCACGACATGTATGACTATAGTGCCGCTAAACTGGCCATGGACGAGCCCACACCGTAAAGATGTGGAGCCGTGGATTACTACATTCGTTTTACCTGGGAAAATCAACTTTTTTCAACCAGGCAGTCAATGAGATCGATATCCACCCCAAGGTGGAAAAATGCCAATAACATTTTACAAATGAACTGAGCGTACGATACATACAAAAAAACCTTTCATTGACCTGAATAATCGAGGCAAGTCCTAGATATGAGCGGCCAAAGAAATGTCCCACTTTTTTACCCTTGAGTGGGCACTATAATCTGTGGCAGTTCTGTTCCAGCAACGTTACGGGGCTAATTCTAAACGACCTCTTTTTCTACCTGCACCGCACGGTGTTAAACAAATAGTAAGCTGCACAATGAGATGTATGTAGCCTATGAATATACCATGCTACACTTACTAACTTCTCAGACGATACTGGTAACAAGAGTGAAATCCCATACAGGCATTCAACCAATGTTATTCTAATGTTGGTGCACTGGCCGACACTGGCCCAACATTAAAACAACATTGGTTCAACATCTTATGTTTGCTGGGATAATTTATGCCTATCACAGCGAATCATGTAACCAGGTAACACATTTAAATAAATGATCAAATAGCGTTTTCGTAAGCTATAGCCTATATACATGTGTAAGGTTAGTCTGTTTTGTATACTGTCTGGCAGCTGGCATAGTAATATAAATCATGGATATAGATCTGTATGCCTAAAAATAATAGTTATTTCATCTTTTAACCCCTCCACACACTCTAGCCTCTAATTATGTAGGCCCTATGGTTAAAAAAAATTGAGGGCCATTAAATATTTCTTTACAACATGTCTTTCAGACAATTATTTATTTCATGAAAATTCAATCTCAAAATATATACATGTACTTCAACCCCCCCCCCCCTCCTGGCGATTGAATGGTGGCCCCCTTATGACCACTCGCAGAATATCCAGCTTAGCTATTATTCGTGCTCTCAAAGACTACGTAGCCTACATAGTGGACAAATGTAATCCTTAGACCTACTGATCAATAGTAAATCTTATGAAAATTTGGCTTGCCCCTCTATCAATTAAATGCTGGATCCACCATGTCTGTTTTAAAAAACCTTGATCTGTGGATAATCGTAAGCCTACTTGACAGAAAAGAATCAGTAAATTTCAATCTAGAATAGGCCTAATAACTGACAGTGGCGGATCCAAGGGGGGGGGGCTTGGGGGATTTACCCCTCCCCCCTAAAAAAAAATCATCACCTTATTTAGGGGTTTCCTTATGATTTGGTGATATACTGAGTGAGAAACAGTGCCCAATATGCCTTAGATTGCATAACAAAACGTTTGGAAGTCGAAAATTTCCCTCAACCCCTTTACAGTAAAAAAAAATTGTTGTCAAATTTTACCCCCCCCCCCCCTCACTGAAAAGCTAGATCCGCCCCTGACTGAGTAAAATTATTCAAATTATATTATAACTTGATATAATTCAAGTAACCTAGTAATGCGAGAATTTGTTGCAAGATCACCCAGTCACGATAGGCCTAATGCCGTAATGGAACATCAATAAAGAAATAAAATAATTTTTTTTAATTTTTTTTATTTCACTATAGACTAGTCTACCGCTATTTATCGATATCAATTGAAATTAAAATATAAATTATGCATTTTTTTAGATGAAATAAGTATACACTTAAAAAAATTGTTTTTTTGTGTAAGTTTTTGTTACAAATCAAATAAAAAAAAATTATTGATATTTTTTTTACCGTCTGCTCTGAATCTTGAGAACCATGCGATTTATAAAAAAAGTGGCCTAGGCTAGTTAAGACCGAGGCTTATAGAAACAAGACTACATAAGTCCAGGAGCTCCCGCGACGAATTAGAATTTGATTTAAGCAATTTTGTGTAGGGTTTTTAATGTAGTCCTAGGCTAGGTCAACAAGACGCAAGACAACTAGGTCTAAGAAGCCCAGTCTAAGAGTGGGATAAGAACTAGACAGTCTGTCAGAGATTGCAAACCTCCATTGAAATTAATGATCCTAATCAGTATCCCAGTAATGGTCTACCTATCTGGCACGGTTTACCCTATATCAGGCCAATCGAGGTAACTAATAGCTGATTTACGGTCCTTTTGAATTCGATATAAATTAGTCAAAAACTTAGGGTGCATCCTCCCCCGAAACCTCAAATTTTGTTTTATAGTAATGGACTAACATCTAACACAGTTTGCAAAATATTGGGCATGTGAAAGTAAATAATGGCCGATAGGGGGCCATTTTGAATTTGAACGAGTCAGAATTTTTCAAGATGCATCCTCAGCTGAAATCTCACATTTCATTCTATAGTAATCGTCTAGCTATCTAGCACGGTTTACCAAATATCGGCCATGTGAAAGTGAATAATGGCCTAAAGGCGGCCATTTTGAATTTGATCAAGTCAAAATTTTCCAAGATGCATCCTCAGCTGAAATCTCACATTTCATTCTATAGTAATGGTCTAGCCATCTAGCACGGTTTACCAAATATCGCCCATGTGAAAGTGAATAATGGCCGATAGGAGGCCATTTTGAATTTGATCAAGTCAAAATTTTTCAAGATGCATCCTCTCCTGAAATCTCACATTTTGTTTTATAGTAATGGTCTAGCCATCTAGTACGGTTACTAAAAACCGGCTATGTGAAAGTGAATAATGGCCGATAGGCGGCTATTTTGAATTTGATCGAGTCAATTTTTTTCAAGATGCATCCTCTCTTGTAATCTTGTTTTATAGTAATGGTCCAGCTATCTAACACGGTTTACCAAATATCAGCAATGTGCAAGTAAATAGTGGCCGATAGGCGGCCATTTTGAATTCGATTGAGTCGAAAGTTTTTAAAAGGCATCCTCTCTCGAAACGTCACATTTTGTTTCATAGTAATGGTCTAGCTATCTAGCACGGTTTACCTGATATCAGGCCTATCGAGGTAAATAATGCTGATTGTCGGCCATTTTGAATTCTTAAGTTTAAAATTTTCAGGGTGCATCCTCCTCCGAAAACTCACACTTTGTTTTATAGTAATCAGGTAATGGTCTAGCCATCTAGCACGGTTTACCAAATATCAGCCATGTGAAAATGAATAATGGCCGAAAAGGCGGCCATTTTAAATTTGATCAAGTCAATTTTTTTCAAGATGCATCCTCATCTGAAATCTCACATTTCGTTTTACAGTAATGGTCTAGCCATCTAGCACGGTTGACCAAATAACGGCCATGTGAAAGTGAATAATGGCCGATAAGCGGCCATTTTGAATTTTATCGAGTCAAATTTTTCCAAGATGCATCCTCTCCCGAAATCACACATTTTGTTTTATATTAATGGTCTAGCCATCTAGCACGGTTTACCAAATAACGGCCATGTGAAAGTGAATAAAGGCTGATTGGCGGCCATTTTGAACTTTGACAAAATGATTTTTTTCAAAATACATCCTCTCCTGAAGCCTTACAATTTGTTTTATAGTAATGGTGTAGATATCTTGAGCGGTTTTAATGATATTCCACAATATCAGGCCTGTCGAGGTGAATAATGGCTGATAGGCGGCCATTTTGAATTTACTCAACTTCAATTTTTTCAGGATGCATCCTCTCCTGAAACCTTACAATTTATTTGATATTAATGGTGTAGCTATCTTGAGCGGTTTTCATGATATTCCGCAATATCAGGCCTGTCGAGGTGAATAATGGCCGATAGGCGGCCATTTTTAATTTTATCGACTTGAAATTTTTCAAGATGCATCCTCTCCTGAAACCTCACAATTTGTTTTATAGTAATGGTGTAGCTATCTTGAGCGGTTTTAATGATATTCCGCAAAATCTTTCAGTCGGATTTACCGATGTTATAAATTAGGTCAAAGTGCTGGGTCAACTTCAAGGTCAAGGTCCAAAAACCTGAAAAGGCACAACTAGGGACCTTAGAGAACATGTATGTGCAATATGACTGTCATCGGCCCAGTACTTTTCGAGATCTGCTCCGGAAACGAAGTGCGCGTCAAAACGTCTAAATAGGTCATAGTTCTGAACCAGAAGTAGGTCAAAGTTCAAATACCCCAAAAGGCACAACTAGACCCCCTAGGGGTGTTGTGTGTAAAATTTGAAGACAATCGGACAAGTACTTTCAGAGATATGCTCCGGAAACAATTGTTTACGGACGGCCCAACGGCCCAACGGCCCAACGGCCCAACGGCCCAACGGCCCAACGCCGTCACATCATCATTTTCTCCTCTGCAACCTTGCGTATTGAATTCAGATTAAAAATATTTTAACCCGTCCATTAACCACCTGGAAGTAACCCACATACCAAAAATTGTTATCCTAGCTTATTTTCTCACAAAGTTATAGGCAAAAGAAGAGGCCAAAAAAAAACGGAGGTAGAATCCATAGCTCCCTTCGCTCACCTACGGTGACGGCGGGAGCTAATTAAAATAGGATGTATATAGGCTATAGGCCTATAAATGTATAAAACTAAATTGGCCTGCGAAAAAAAAAACAATTGAAAACCATGTATTTTATACCCCCACCCCCTCGTCAATTTAAATAGTCTAGGTCTACACCGAATTAAACAAACAATTATTTTCAGCATTCCAAGGGACTAAAATTATTAGGCCTAGGCCTACTAGACAATAATGCCTATAAATAATTTATACTTCATAAATAGTCTAGTCTATTTCCATGATTAGCCTATAGCCTAGGCCTACCCCCCGCCCCTCCCACCAAAGTAATATTTTGTTCTCCAATCAACTGCTGGAACTCTAGTCTAGGCCTAACCTTTCTTAGGCCTATTTATTGAACATATATGATATGAGGGTAGGCTGTCTAAATGTTCTCTACTTGTAGCAATGTAGGCTACTGGTAGGTAACATAACCTACCTAGGAGCCTACTAGGCTACAACATAAATAAATTTTTAATTAACACGTTAGAAATTTATAGCCTATTTTTATAATTACCTACGACCCATGTGGCATGTCCTGTTATCATGACATGTTTATGTGTGTTTTTAGTCTAGCCTAAGAGGTCAGTTTTTTATTCTTGTTGGGACAGTAGTAGGCCTAGTCTGGAGAGATTTAGCATGCAGGCGCGTAGCCAGCCGTACGCACGTGCGTACACATTGTAAGGGAGAGTAAGAAAAAAATTGACCCTTTCAAAAAAAGAAGCAACAAGTTAGAAGATTAGCCTACATGTATGCGTACTTAACAGTCCAAATAACGACTTCTATTCTTTATGTGGTGTTGCGTAAAACGCCGGAAAGGTAGGATACAAATGCAATAGGCCTAAATGTTTCTCTTTTCAATGACAGTCACAAATTCAAGACATGTATGACTATAGTGCCGCTAAACTGGCCATGGACGAGCCCACACCGTAAAGATGTGGAGCCGTGGATTACTACATTCGTTTTACCTGGGAAAATCAACTTTTTTCAACCAGGCAGTCAATGAGATCGATATCCACCCCAAGGTGGAAAAATGCCAATAACATTTTACAAATGAACTGAGCGTACGATACATACAAAAAAACCTTTCATTGACCTGAATAATCGAGGCAAGTCCTAGATATGAGCGGCCAAAGAAATGTCCCACTTTTTTACCCTTGAGTGGGCACTATAATCTGTGGCAGTTCTGTTCCAGCAACGTTACGGGGCTAATTCTAAACGACCTCTTTTTCTACCTGCACCGCACGGTGTTAAACAAATAGTAAGCTGCACAATGAGATGTATGTAGCCTATGAATATACCATGCTACACTTACTAACTTCTCAGACGATACTGGTAACAAGAGTGAAATCCCATACAGGCATTCAACCAATGTTATTCTAATGTTGGTGCACTGGCCGACACTGGCCCAACATTAAAACAACATTGGTTCAACATCTTATGTTTGCTGGGATAATTTATGCCTATCACAGCGAATCATGTAACCAGGTAACACATTTAAATAAATGATCAAATAGCGTTTTCGTAAGCTATAGCCTATATACATGTGTAAGGTTAGTCTGTTTTGTATACTGTCTGGCAGCTGGCATAGTAATATAAATCATGGATATAGATCTGTATGCCTAAAAATAATAGTTATTTCATCTTTTAACCCCTCCACACACTCTAGCCTCTAATTATGTAGGCCCTATGGTTAAAAAAAATTGAGGGCCATTAAATATTTCTTTACAACATGTCTTTCAGACAATTATTTATTTCATGAAAATTCAATCTCAAAATATATACATGTACTTCAACCCCCCCCCCCCCCCCCCCCTCCTGGCGATTGAATGGTGGCCCCCTTATGACCACTCGCAGAATATCCAGCTTAGCTATTATTCGTGCTCTCAAAGACTACGTAGCCTACATAGTGGACAAATGTAATCCTTAGACCTACTGATCAATAGTAAATCTTATGAAAATTTGGCTTGCCCCTCTATCAATTAAATGCTGGATCCACCATGTCTGTTTTAAAAAACCTTGATCTGTGGATAATCGTAAGCCTACTTGACAGAAAAGAATCAGTAAATTTCAATCTAGAATAGGCCTAATAACTGACAGTGGCGGATCCAAGGGGGGGGGGGCTTGGTGGATTTACCCCTCCCCCCTAAAAAAAAATCATCACCTTATTTAGGGGTTTCCTTATGATTTGGTGATATACTGAGTGAGAAACAGTGCCCAATATGCCTTAGATTGCATAACAAAACGTTTGGAAGTCGAAAATTTCCCTCAACCCCTTTACAGTAAAAAAAAATTGTTGTCAAATTTTACCCCCCCCCCCCTCACTGAAAAGCTAGATCCGCCCCTGACTGAGTAAAATTATTCAAATTATATTATAACTTGATATAATTCAATTTGTATTTTGTTGCTGTATTCAATTTTGAAATTTTACAAAAAATATAAAAACAATTCAAATTTTTAAATCAATATCTTTTATACCGCAAATACCATCAGATGCCACCATTTGCGATCTTTTTTTTCAAATTCTCCTCGGGGAAGGCCCCTCGGACCCCCTGCCGTGGGTATGGAGGTTCCCCCCATAAGTTGGCAGCCATGAATTAGGGAAAATCCACTACCTCCCCGTTTCGGAAAAGCTCCGTAAATCCGTACCCCTAGGGCCCAGCGTTGTGCGTACACATGTTCATAACCCTGGCTACGCCCCTGGCATGTCTAGGTACGGTAGCCTACTGTAGTCTAGGCTAACAATGACCAAATCTGAGGTTTGGGCCTGGCCTATAGGCCTACTAGGCCTAGACTAAAAGTCTTGACTACTTGCTAAGAACAATTAGATCTAATTCTAGGCCTACAAACATGACTTGTGTAGATCTTGATTATGTTTAGGACTATGTCTCTAATACTAATACTCTAACGATCAGTGAGAGTTTATTGTCATTGACATTGAATATACCACCGCCCAGGCACACCCTGGCACCAGTCAAGGCTCAGCTTCAAGAAGAGAAGGCAAGTGTAGTCTGGGTGTGTTGGAGGCCTATTTATACTTGATCTACAAAATATTGATGTTTTTAAGATTAGCTAGTCTATCCATAGGTGTCATAAATTATGAGTACATTCCAATAAACCTTCAATAATAGAATCTACAGGATAGTTCAATGACAAAGGCTATAGATGCCTGGGCAGTACATGCAGTATGGCTATGCTCGCCATATTAATTCAGCAGAAATAACCAAATTTAAACTCAGGAGGGCTGCGGTTGGTCAGTGGTTTATGACGCATCTATATGTGGTTAATCTATGATTTAAGTCAGTGATAAAATGTGATGCATAGTCAAGTCAATGAGACTATTATGTGACCCGCCATGCGAAAAGGGGCATAAGCTCCTAATTTTTCCAAATTAATTTTTCTAGTTGATAGACGTGTCCTTCCTGTTTCAATAACTAAAATAATTATTGAAAAATCTTTATTACTTTTTGTTTAATAAAATTTTTATTATTTAAAAATTTAGTTATGTAATCAATAAAATTAAATTTCAAATGACGTCATAAATCATTTTATTAAAGCCGCGGTGAGGTACCTTCTCGCATGGCGGGTCACATATCGTCAGATATATCTACACAAGGCTAGTCACTAACTTTTAGTGATCAGATGAGTATACATGTATATAATTGTTGAGAATGAAGAAACTGTACATTTGACAGCACACATTGATTAAAGGGTTAAGTAGGCTACTGGCTGGCAGCATGCTTGCCACTTCAGACAGTACTTACAGCAGTCTATGGTAGCAGGCATAGACTGTATAGAATATAAATTACACATGCTCTTACCGAACTGGTTGGATTCGAAAAAGAGAAGTTCATTGTTGACATTTCTGGCACAGATGGCCTCATCGGCTGACCATTGTGGGCACCTTAATATTAAAAACACAAACATTATGATGTTCACATATAACAAAAGTGTGTTTGAAGTTAAAATTATAAAAACTAGATCTTATATTTGCATAGCAAATATGAAAGTCTCCACCTTCCCCAATTAAAAGTAAACATAATCCATCTTTATGATACATAACTTCCTGTCTTTACAATGTGGTTAACAATAAAGTGTCTAATAACAAAGTAGCTAGATCATTACTTGCAAGATGATAATGAAAATTTAAATTTACATCTCATTTAGAAATAATGTCTAAACTGACCATCCTTGTTGCTTTTTTTGCACAAAACCTTTTAGCAATTCTCCAGTCTTGATATCCCACATATTCTGGTTTGGAGTGCCTGCTGGCTGATCCTTGGTGACTACAATGACAAAATTTGCATCAACCTTGATTTTACAGATTTTTTGTTACAAATATCAACTCTTAAGAAACATTACCATTGATATCCTTTTAAAATTCGTTTTGCTTGTGCATACAGAGTTCTTCTCTCCTAATCCCAATTTTTCTATGGCTTTTCCATGGTCAATTTAATAAAAAATGAAGGACATTTTTATCAAGTAAAATGACTGAACTGAACATTTTATTACAGTATTATGCTGTGTATAAGTCACAATTTTTTTTTACCTTTTTCGACCTGGGGCGACTTGTCCAGAGGTGTGACATACCTTTGCTTCTTGCCGGTCAATCTCGCTGCCAAAATTGTCCCCAGTCCACAGAGAAATAATTGAACCTCTATTTCCTCATATTTTTGCCTGTT
This sequence comes from Flabesymbios commensalis, assembly GCA_964017125.1. Taxonomy (NCBI): domain Eukaryota; kingdom Metazoa; phylum Annelida; class Polychaeta; order Terebellida; family Flabelligeridae; genus Flabesymbios; species Flabesymbios commensalis. Next base: position 38,103,334 of record OZ024916.1, on the reverse strand, counting down.
TTCCAAGTTACTCATCCAGTCAGTGGTACACATGGTTTTACCAATATTTGGTGACCTTTTGCTTATTAAGTTATTTTAAATAATATTGGCATTATGTAACAACTATTATACTTTATCAGAGTGTGTAGCTGTAATAGCAAACATGATAAGAAAAACGCCAACCTCGCATTCTAACATCAAGGCCTACTGTCATACTGCATTCGGTAATGCGCTGTAGATAATTGACCTTGTCATCCGGCGTATGTTCAGTTGCAGTGAATATTTAATTATAAATATATAATAAACAAGAGCACACTCAATAATAGCCCGCCGCCTAGTTATGATAAAGAAAGTAAAGACGATGCCCACAAGGACAAATTATTAACGTAAAATGTGAAAAATCACAATAAATCTGCCATTTTGAATTTTTTTCCAGCCATTATTGAACTTGTCCGAAAACTGATTATTAGCAGGATGCATAACAAATAGATGTAGGATACTCACAAACTTTAGAAGTTATTGTGCCCACAAGGTCAAATTATTGATGTAAAATGTGAAAAATCTCAATAAATCGGTCATTTTGAATTATTGTTCAGCCATTATTGAACTTGTCTGAGAACTGTTTATTACTTGTAACATGCATAACAAATTTGAGTTATGTTTTTAAATTCAATATTTTGGTGAATCGCTCACAATATGAGATAGTTTGCAGAACTTGATGGAAACAGTTGGCATCGCTTCTCACTACAGTTTCTGAATTCATGTAACAACTGTTATACCAATCAACAGATGTAGCCTCGTCATTAACCAGATAGGGTTAGCGATCTTGTATTGAACTAGAAAGAGTTGTCTGGAAACAAACACGAAAGCAGCCCTCCATTATCGCCAGTTGGCCATTTCAAATTTGATATAGATCAGCAAACTTTCTCAAGGTTTATTTTATAGGCCCCCTATTACTGCTTTACTAATATAGCTATTATGCAACATTTCCGAGATAATGAGAAAAAACAATTAAATATGACCAACAGTCGTCATTTTGGATTTTATCTAGAACTGCAAAATCCCTCATGGGTTATCCTTGTGTGAGTCCTTACATTTTGTTCTATATGCATGGTCAAGCTATTTTGTTTTTATTTTCAGCTGCATAAATATCACAAAATTACTCAATATTCAAAATGGCGACTAGACCGCCATTTTAAAATTGTTTGCTCCCAAAAGTAAAAGTTAATCAGGTCTTTGCTGACATATTTGCCAAATTAAAAGAAGATATGATGGAAAGTATTTCCTGCAACGCGCTAACGAGCTTTTCTTCATTAGTGGCCATTGTAATTAACTCTTTCGAGCCTGAATTTACCATTGTCATCTTCGTCCACTACAAGCCGCGAATTGCTGTCGCAATTCTCGACTTGCAGTGGACTTGAAGTGGGCGTCAAATAAAAAAAAGAGATTGTTTTCATTAAAACAGTCCCATGAAAATTGTCATTCTAAAATCCTGGGTTTTAGAAAATGAGCTCATTCTTCTTAGATGCAAAATGATACTTTGCTGCATTGTGAGGGTTTAAGGTTGATGATATTGGGATCAAAATGTCACCAAAACCAAAAATTCTCCAGTGGTATCAACCGTATGCGATGGCTAGGTGAAGTATGAGAAGTTGATAGATTAGTAGCTATCTTGAAAACAAATAACTGCAGCAGCGGACCATGTGGAATAAAGTGAGCAGCCTGCCTCGGCGAGGGCTGTTAAATAGTCTAATACTTTAATTATAACCAGATAACCATAATTTTATAACTCTGCTTAAAACTATGTTAATCATCAAATGATACATGTAAATCGTATGTAAAGTCTATACAGTTATTATCAATCACCTTGTTGTTGTCATTTATTTCACCTGATGTCGCTGATTCCACCAGATGGCGCCTACTACACATGCCGGCACATACATGTACACAAGCAATACTTGTTATTGTTTAATTGAGTTCAACAGGTGATAGCGCGTACATCCTTATTATTGGGTTTCTTGCTTACCTTCTTTGTTCTAATACAATAAAGAACCTACACCTCCATCGTTAAACATGTACTGAACTTGAATTACAATATTTTTAATTAAAATAAACTGCAAGCAAATATAAAAAAAACTATTATTATTATCATTCAGCTACCTGTAAAAATAGCAGGGCGAGACACTAACTGATTGGATCTTCTTGTCCTAAGGGCAAGAAAATTTTTGGGGTACTTGCCCACCAAATTTATCACTCGCCCGACTTGCCATTGACATGTGTTGTCTGTGACAATCTTTGCGATTAAAAATGTTGCAAATTGAAGCTATTGCCCAGCTATAATTTTTTTACTCGCCCTCCCCCCCACCTATAATCAGTTGCCCCGGGCAATTGGGCAACCGTTAGTGTCGAGCTCTGAGTAGATAACTTAGACACCATAAACTTCATGCCTGCCCTCATCATGTATTGTAATACACATAGATAGGCTACTAGCAGAGAAGGGGGCGTGCCTGATTGCCTCACCAGTCAATCACTCATGTATGTGTCCCGGTTTCAAACCTTGCTCTTCCTGTGTGTGGTTTTCAGAGAAATAACATTGTTTCTCCTTTGTGACTAGGCGATCACGTTAGCCTCGTCTAGTTAAGGTTGAGACAAGTGTAGCGACATTATTTTCACGCAGGGCCCCGTGCTGCATGCTCATCATAGGCTACTGGCCATGGGCATACCATATGCTTCAAGCGCGTACTGTGCTTCAAGCCTGTACTATCCATGGGTGGATACTATCTATGGTCTGTATGATGTCATTATCCCCACTGCAACCTATACACAGGTGCGTCATATACACAGCATAATACGGTACATAGAAATTCATCTCTGAGTTTTTATGAATTAAATTATGTGCTTGTAGTTTGTACTTGTAACAAACAGTGAGAATCTTTAAAAATATACAGTACAACCATAATAAAAACAGAAACAGATCCAGAAACAGTTTTAATCAGAGGTCACAATGAAGATGAAAATTTTAACCTGCATAGGGTTCCCATGTGGCCAATATGTTATTTTGAGGAGAAATAACTAAGCTTGCTGTTCTTGGCTTTGGAACTTGACAAATCTCTCTGTAATTATCTGTGGTCACCACAACAACTCTGAAACATTAAGACAGCTTAAGATATAAAAACATCTTAAACGTAAAAGATATACATCCTAAATGTCAAAGTCATAATTGCTCCAGATACATTTTGTATTGAATGAGTTGAATAATTAACTCACAGTTGATATAACTACTAATTTGTATTAATGAATAGTATGATTTACTAATTTATATAAAGTTTGATTTCATACATCAATATTGCATGCATAATGTTTTTGGGAAAGTGTATCATAATTGTATGTATCAAAATGGAAAAATATATTCAATTCATTGGTAATAATATTTTTTTAATATTTAACCGAAGATCTACCTTCTGCCATCGCAATAACCTAGAAGTGTACCATCTGTGCTAAATGTCATGGCACGCAATGCACCACTGCCACATCTGAAAAATTATCCACATTTCAAATTCATATGCAGGCCTATGGAAACATTTATGTGATGCAACACGCTGTGCCCCGGGGTACCGTTGTACCCCGGGGTACCGCGTGATTTGCAGCGCCACCTAGTGAATGCGACGACAATTTGCTTTGCAACAGGCTCCGACATTGAAAGATGTATTACCAATAGTCCTTAGTGACGAAAATGCCACCAAAACAAGAACATTTTGCAAAATAAGAACGTTTCACATCTATTTTTGCCGACTTTTAAAATTAGTTTGCACCTTTTGGTACCCAGGGTACAGCTTTGAAAAATTAAATAATTAAACAAAATGGCGGATTTTTATTTGGTACCCCAGGGTACCGCGTGGTGCATCATGTATGGAAACTTTTGTTCAAAATATTCTAAAATTTTAAAAATGTATTTTTGATGACAAACTTTATTAACTTTATACTGCTTAGAAATATGTAATTTATTATCAATCAGAAACTACTGCCAACTACTTACATGTTTATTATAAATAAAAATTAATTCTAAAGGAAATTATTTGACAAAAAGGTCTTGAACTAGAGTTGAATAATTACTTGGGAAATCTTCCATCTTCCCCTTCTTCTGGTGGTCCTTTGACAATCCATAGTCCCTGACTACCTCTCACTGTAAAAAAACAAACACATCAATACTTACAGCTCCTAATCCAGTTAAATCTCAGTCAAATATGAGAAGTAGGGCTAAAACTATGGCCCCTTTCCCATATCTTATTGACTGAAAGCGGGGCTATATAGTCTTAACTTCACATATGTTATTGACAGTAAGGCCAGACTTTTTTATTATATGCATTATGGAGCGGAAATTGTCAGGATGCAATGTCTGGATTATGAATAAAAATGAAATTAAAATTCAGAAATATCTTAAAAATGCAGAATTTGTTGAAAGACATGACTCTTTAAAGGGGGTGGATCAGAAAAATGTGAGAGCTGTTTTTGGGAATGACCTCAGCATATGGTAGGCAACAAGGACATCGGTTTCGAATCCTGCTTGGTGCTTGATTTTCAGAGAAATATCATGTTTCTCCCTCTCTCAATATTGGGACATTATATTAATGTTGTGTCCTTGGTCAAGGCACTTTACCCTTAAAATGCTTCACTTGACTCAGGTGTAAATGAGTACCTGGTAGGACAGAGATGGCAATGTGTGCGATTAGTTCCTAGCGCCGAAATGGCTGCAAGTGATGTATGCTTCAAAAAAGTGAGTTGAAATGGTGCATGAATGAACAGGTCCAGTGACCAGGGATAATATGTGTGAAGCGCACAGAGCATTGTATGTGCGCTATATAAGAAATCACAATTATTGGTTGTGTGTGGACCGCAAAACATGGTGAAATCAGAGAGTTCTCACAAAAAATAAAACGTCATGTGGAATAAAATGTTGGGTTATTGAAAATAAAATAAATCTAGTATGACAATTTTATTTTTATTTTGTTTGGGTTAAATCAAGGTCCCGTTAAACATAAAATAAAAAAAGTCTGCCCTAAGTGGGGCTAATATAGTAGCAGTAGTACAGTAGTCTCCTTAGATACAACCAACTCAGATAAGACTGCCCCTCTGCTGAAACTTTTTTTCTTAGCACAGACTTCCTTCACCATGTTCACACTGTTGGACACCCCACAGATATGACTCCCCCCTCCGACATGACCTGCATCTGGCAGATGATTCAAGGTACAATTAACTTTTTCATACTCATTCTCCATATCTGGCAAACCATACAGTGTCAGTTCAAAATTGGACTGTCATGTTTTGGCTAATTGCACAGTCAAACGGAAGTTGTATCTTGATAGTCATACACTATATCCAGTAGGATAGAAAAGTAGAAAACCATTGAGAAACATATTGTTTTATCTAGGTGGTACAGTGACCCATCTATGTAGCTTCAAATAGTTTACATATATCTGTAACCACAAATAATACAATCCTTCTATGTGACTTAATTATTAGTATGCCTTACGAGCATGGAATCGGATTTGTGTTAACATAACTCATGACACAAACATTTTTAAATTGGGGGGGCTATTAGAGGGGGGGGGGCTATCTACCTAGCCGCTAGCGGTACAATAATTTATTGTCTTCATTGTTTAGTTTCGCACATTAAGCCTACCAATTAGCTTTGTCACACTGGCCTTCTGGTTTGACTACATGCAAACATATGTGACCCAATCTGGCAGCTCTACTTCACAGTTTGAAAAACAAAGTAGCCAACTTCTTATTTTCATATGAATACTTTCAAATCCTAAAATGGTATGGCAAAGAAATGGATCATGTATCAAAAGTGAAGTAGCCAGTAGCAAAATATATGAATGGCAAAATTATGTGATGCATCATTAAAGCATTAAATTAGCAAGATTAGTCATTAAATTCACACAAAAATGTGAATTGCGACAACTTGGCCAACCATGTAATGGCCTAGACTAGGGTGGCCTAAATGTCATAAACTTGATAGGGCCCTAAAAAGTGTGTTTTTGGCTGTTTTTTTCCAGACTTCCCTGGCATGCCACATTTTGTCATATTACTAATTTCTAAACAAAATATTTTTCTAAACAAACAAAAATTCAAATCTAAAAGTTGGGACAAAAAAAATAAATATTGACAAAGTTACAAGCTTTAGAAAAAGTCATAATTCAGTTTTTTTCGAGGTGCTATTATTTTGCATCTTAATTTAAGCCTTCACTTCAAATTTGACAAATCCAGGTGATGTGAGCTGAGCCACAGCTTTATATGGCGTCACACCCTGTGGCATGTTCACTCTGTGTGTGTTTTATAGCCCATGCACCTCCAATTAATTATGTTATTTTAAAACAAAGAATATGTTTGGAAAGAGACCACAATTGGCATCATTTTTGTGTTTGAAATGGGTCGATAAACCATATATTGGTAAGTTGACAGTGAAATGCATAAAAAAAAATTGTGTAGAAAAAAGAAAAAGGCAAAAAATCCTAAATTTGCCTTTTACATGTGTTCAAGGATGAAATGCAACTTTTTTTTTAAACTTAAATCACTCCCCAAAATTCAAGCTAACTTATACCTCCAAATCTTGTGTATGTGCCAAATTTCTTAAATTGATGATAAATAGATCTAATCTATAATAATAAAATAAGGATCAAACATTTGTGTAAAATTGAAAAATGGGGGTGACAAAAAGCAGTAGGGCTTTTATATGATGATTGGATAGGGCTTTGATCCTGACTGCTAAAATGCTAGTATCATAAAACACCCCCATTTTTCGCTATAAAATTGACAAAAAAACATATTTAAAGCGACACAATCAGGCTAAAATCATAAAAAATCGGTAATTTCATTTTGGCTTTTTAATATGACCATATGGCGTAAACATGTCCATAGACTAGAACTGCAAAAGTTTTTTAATTTTTGTGCTGCGCATTTACCAGTTAAGCGAGGTATGGAGACAAAATTCCTGTATTTCTTATTTTGGACATGCATCGAAATCGGGAAATTCGTCTCTATATCTCGCTTAACTGGTGAATGCGCAACACAAAAATTAAATACAGTAGTCTATTACTTCTACAAGTTCTAGTCTCTCAACATGTTTACATCATCATATAAGATGATATGATCATAAATTCATGACATAATAAAAAGCCAAAATAAAATTAACGATTTTTTGATGAATTTAGCCTGATTGTGTCGCTTCAACCAATCAAAACAAAAAAAATGACAAAAAATAAGAGTCTAGCAGTGTTCATTACAGATGGGTTTTTCTATGGGACAATTGTCCCCCCAGACTGGCCAGAGCTAAAAATATGGGAAAATTTTCAAAAATATTGGCAGGTGGATGGGATATTCTATTAAACAGTGCGCCTATGACGCAATCAGCCTGTAATAAACACTGGTCCAGACCTATTCCTATCGCACAGCATTCCTATCAGCCTATAGGCCTATCCCACCAGTTCAGCCAGCCAAGCAGTTTTTATTTATTTAAAATCATACATTATCGCCCACATACATGACATACCGATTCATGTGATTGACATGTCAAGAATGAGGCCATTAAGGGATCATAGAAAGGGCTGTTCCTAATTTAGTTAGTCTATATATCGGGAAATTTGTTTGTGGGCGATGTGGCAGCAAAGCATGCAAACAATTGGCAAAACATTCATATTTCCAACACGTACAAGCAATCCGCGTTTCTGGCATGGAAGCTGCCATGACACCTCATTTGCTCTCGCAGGTGCACGTTCATCACGTTGATTCGCGAGAAATGATTGACACGTAAGCTGGTGATGTGGAAAATTCATACGCACCCTTTAATAACATCTTTAAATAACAAATATCAATTACACTTATAAATATTAAAAATTATACAGAACAAGAATATATTCTTATTTTAAAATAGATAATATAAGATGGATCATATATTCATGAATGTGGAACTATATCTTTTGCAGCCTTAGCCCAAGTCAATAGTACTCAGTGATTCGGTCTTTATAGTCTCCACTACAGTCTGTTTTGGTCGTGTTACGCGTGTAACTTGTGAGCTGTTCCATATTTTCCTGATTTTTAGACGTTTACGGCTATTGAAAAAATTCTAAGGATGCCGTCGAAACAGCGAATGCGACTTGCAAATGAAAAGCATAGCAAAAATGTGCATAACAGAGGAAATGTACCAAAATCATTGGTAAGTTAGCGATGTGTAACCTGGTAACTGTATGTATCTGTAAGTTACGTTATTCACATAATTCAGTGTTCTCAAATCAATTCTCAATTCAAGCTGATCTAAATTCTGCAGAAATCACAAGCACACCTGTCAGTGCTTCCTTCAGCTTGTGACTTGATTTGGGGTAGACTTGTAAGTGTAACCTTGTTAGTGTTACTGACAGTCACACTGCATCAGACTGTGTCTGTGGAGACAGCAGACTATGTCTGAATTATGATAATAAATGAGATTTATATATATATTTTTATAGTTGAACCACTTTGAGTTTGACCTAGAACTTAGAATAAGTTAGATTAGAACTTAGAACGAGTTTGTCTTTAGCCTAATCTGAATCACTTAACTTTTAGGTTAAGTTAATGTTAAAGCGATGCAATCAGGCAAAAATCAGCATTTTTATTTTGGCTCCTTGTTAGGCTTGTAGACCTTATGTCTATAATTGGTAGACCTTATGTCCATAACTGATATGTCAACATGTCCGTACTAGGCAACCATAGACTAGAAATAGAATTGCATAAGTTTTAAATTTTGTGCTCGCATTTTTCAGCTTAGCGAGATATAAGCAGGAAATTTAATTTTGGACATGTATGTCCAAAATGAAAAATTCAGAAATAACTGATAAGTTATGTGGCTTTCGGCACATTTGCACGGAGCCAAGGTGGGCAAATGGTCGCCACATCACCACATTATGACATTTTGCGACCATGACATAAGTAAAAGTGTGGCTATGACTTTGCCACACATCATAATGTGTTTATGTGGCGATCAGAGTACCGTACTAGAATGTCACTTTGATCGCCACACCCAGTAAACAAAAACATTTGTTTAAAATTTGTACAATGTTGGTCCAACATCTTCAACATTAGTCTGCATGCTAACATTGTCAAAATGTTATACAAATGTTTTGGGTTTACTGGGCATAGCTTATAAACATATATAATACAGCTATTCACAATCAGGGTGACAAATCATACCTAATATTTTACTTTCTACAGAACGCTATTATATCCAATGGAAAAGTTAAAATCATAAATCTTCATTTTTCTGAAAGTTAAGATACTGTGCCATTCAGCAAAGGTGTTATATCGTATTGTGTGGTGTATGTGTATAGGCAATGCATTGTATACAACGGCAGGATAACAACTACAATACAGTGTGACACAACAAGGGTTGACTTGATGAGAGGCACGCGTACATTTAACAGCCCCGTCGATGTACCTTCTCGCATGGCGAGTCACATATATATGTGAACATGTCCGTAGACTAGAATTAGGTCGTTTAAATTTTGGGTTGCTGTTGCAACATAGCAAGTGTACTGAAAACCCAGTTTATCAGTTATTCCTTTATTTCTTATTTTCTACATGTATTTTCCGAAATTAAATCTTCTCCTTATTCTTCTTTTAACTGGTAAAGGTGAATTTATGTGCTACATGATATTAAAAAAACTTAATGCAATTCTAGTCTAAGGACATCTCGACAGAATATTGACATATCAAGGGCCTTAATAAAAATTTTGGCCTGATTATGTTGCTTAAATCTTTTTATGTTAAATTTAGTGTTATTTCCTTTCAAAAAATATTAGATTTGTCATTATACCGGCAGTGACTTTGTGGTAAACCCACGCGAAAACTACAAAGCCTTACTGTTCAGTCAGGCATCAGGTGTCATGGCGCCAATACGCTGCTGTGTAAAGGCAAACAGCCGCAATGTGATGGCAGTTACTGAGTTAGTGCTCTGAACAAGACATGAACTGTTTTTCCAGTGAGACTCTTTTATCCAATGCTGGTTTAATGTTGGACCAGTGTAATAAACGTTGGGACAATATTAAAAAAGCCTAGTAGTCTGCAGAGTGCTCCGTGATGCTACCACCTGTTGTGTATCCTGCTTTGTTTTTATCCTAACCCGGCCTCTGGCTCTTTCGGTCTGGTTTCGGCTTGAAACCTCAAGAGGTGCTGGGTTTGAATCCAGGCTGGGTCAGATGTTTGTAGTCGTATTGTGCATATATACAGTGCAGCTGCGTCAAACTGTTCAAAAGGCCTGTAGTGTGCAGTTCTGCCTATGATACTGCGCACTTTAAAAAGCCCTTGGATTATATCGAAATGAGTAAGGCATAATGCTGACATCGAACTTCCTCTCATGTAAATAATAATGCCATAATCGTGCAGAAAATGATGTAAAGCAATATTCACTCACTCAAGTGAAAATCATTTGGGGCAGCTTAAAGTAAATGTTATCTAAATAGGAATCTTGAGTATGTGATCTAGACATGCTAGTCCAAAATGTGTCCTCCAGAAACAGCTATTTCTTCTATTTGAATGAAGATATGTGTGTGAATTAATATAAGCATTTTTGATTATTTTTTTTAGAAACCTCTCTCCTTGCCTAATTATTTATTACAGTACTAGGCTACACAAGAAACTTTGTGATGAGTATGTACACTAATTTAAAAATATAATCAAGATGTTATACATGTATACATGAATCTAAATTAAATTAATTATTTAAATTCGGCTGTTTCAGAAACCTGAAGAAGACAAATACCCAGTTGGACCATGGCTTGTTGGACTTTTCATCTTTGTAGTTTGTGGATCAGGTAATACTGCAATGATTTTCAGAGAAAAGCACCATATTACACTATTTAACCATAGGCATACCCAGGCATTTATGTCACTAAACCAGCCTATAACAATTTTAGATTTTCACTTATCTTGAGAATCAGATTTACCAAAATTGTTGAAGGACTACTAGATTTCCAGCTGCTAGCCCTTTAATTTTAAATCCTACTTTCAGGCACGGTGACTTGATACAATGCTGTGCTGCGCGCTGCTGTTGTGTTTATATACTAATTAGGAAGTGTGGACACTAATTTGACAAAAAATAACACTTTTATAACATACCAATATGATCAGCGTTTTTCAAAGAACAATATTTGTAAAGTCTTCGCAGCTAAATGACGATGAAATATCCTTTTTGAAATAAATTTTTATCTAATATTGGGGACCCATTGGCTCGTCACTGTAGTCGGTACTGAGAAAAATATTCTGAGGTATTATCGTATACATTTGTATGTGTACGAACAGTTTCTACAGCATGATTCTCTGCGAGAGACCTATTGAAATGTGTGATGTGATACCTGAATGTTTCCATCGGTTCCCTCTTTAACTAAAATTAAATCACTTGGGATATCGACGCGATATCCCATCACACATTTCAATAGCTTTCTCGCAGGGAATCATGCTGAATCAACTGTTCTTACACATGTATACAAATGTATACGAAGATACCTCAGAATATTTTTCTCAGTACCGACTGCAGCTCGTCTGCTAAATAAAATGGCAACAGCGACAAACGAGTGGGTCTGCAATATTCTATGAAAATTGCTTTAAAAAAGGATATTACATTGTCATTTAGCTGCTAAGACTTTACAAATAATGTTCTTTGAATAACGCTGATCATAATGGTCTATGTTATATAAGTAATATTTTTTTGGTCAAATTAGTGTCCACACCTCCTAATTCTTAGTATAAACACAACTGCCGCATTGTATCAAATCACCGTGCTTTCAGGTAGGGGCACACCCATACAAAATTATCACATGTATCATGTGGCCATGTTTATTCGACAGTCACTTCAATATGATTTTACGGGTAAAAAATATAAAGGAAGGATTAAATAGTATTTATAGCTGAGCATGTATATAATCAGTTTCGAAATAAACAAAAGTGTGTGATAACAAAAGTCCCACATTTTTACTTTGTATAGCAAAAACATGAGTTTGTAATATCCATCCAGTGATAAAGTATGAGACACTCTACCCTAGTGTTCTTATTTGCAATGTAGTCTGATTTTAATTTGCATGCTTGAAAATTTGTAAATAAAAAATTATGTTTATTTTTATAATGAAAATAGATAAATTGTATTAGAAATGTTATGTTGGTTTCTGTTAAAGTACTGATTCCCATAAATAAATAATCTGTTAGTGAGACAGGGAATTGTTCATTTTATGGAAATATGCAATATCATACAATAAAAACTGAAGGGTCCCTCAAAAAGATATAAGATATTCGTTTACAATAATTTCACTACAATTTGTTAATATGTGAAAACTTACTCGATCTTTCTATTAATAATTATTCAATTTTTTTGCAGCCATATTCCAGATTATTCAGAGTATCAGGATGACGTAGAATGTAGATCAATCATTCCAGTCGTGGACTACTAAACTGTTGACAACTGCTTGAACATGGAACATCAAAATCGGATTTTGTGGCCATCACACATTGCAGCACTTCGTTACTGTATTCATGACATGTACTGTACTCATGCTTCATCATCATAATGCGCTCAGCTGTGTGTGTGTTATTCATGGCAATAGCAGACCAATTGAGAACTTTCCATATGAAATTTCTACAAAGAAATATTTTAATTGTTACATTGTATGTAAAATTGTGCATATCACGGTTTGATTTTGATCTACTGTGGTTGCCATGATACACCAACTGTTAAGAGTATGTATATAATACTGTTCTGTTCATGTGAGTATGATAAATGATGTCCCCAATTCACTCAAAACATAATTTTATGTGCAATATTGTCTCTACATCTGTTGATTACATATAGTTGTGCCTGAAATAAAATAGAAAAAAATCATTCTAAATGTCATTCATTCTGCTATCATTGTTCACAAAATGTTTGTGAGTGAGGTTTTTTCAGATGTACAAATGTCGCTCAATAAAATATTTTATGAATGTTCAATAGGTGATGTTTTTATTTGTTGCTGCTCTCTCAACTTGCACGGAATCCTATAAGTTTGTAATCGGTGGATAAACACGAACAGTAAAATAATTAGATATGGACCAGTCACCAGTAATATTATAACATTGATCAGAGGACATTGCAGTGGTCCACTGGGATTAAAACTACATAGGCCAGCTAAAACTATCAGAGACAGGGCCGGATCAAGTATGTTGGAGGCCCGTGGCCCACTTGAGAGAGAGGCCCCCTTTTACAATTATCCTTATTGCATAAAATATTACACACTAGTAGCATGGGCTAAAGTTTGTGAACCATAATACCGAAAATAAATGGGAAAAAGTGAACAGATAATTTTCTTCGAGTTTTATGTAATGCATAAATACCAAAAAAAATAATAATTCAGCTGTAAATCTTACACATGTACTATATAGGCCTACACAGAGAAAATTGGGTAAACTTTTTTTCGTGAAAAAATATGGTACTAGCACGATACCAGAGGTGGACAATTACAACATAGACACTTTTCTCGATTTTAGTATAGCTAAGTCACTGATAATGCCACTGAAATCCATCTCGCGCAGTATATCCATCCTGCGTGCAGGGTGTACTTCCCACTACACCCTGCCAGATATGAGCCTGTGTCGACCTATTTGGGACCGCACTCCAGAGGGACACACGTGCCTCTCGTGCGACACCCCCCCCCCCCCCAAGCTTAGACATCAAAGCGCCGGCACTGTCTGGCCTGGGAACATCAAGCAGAGTGACAGTATACGCGAAGCGAGAGCTTGGCCAATGCTGTTCCAACATTGTGACAGCGTCGATGATAATAGCCCAACGTTGAGGCAGCACTGTGTCCTTGCCATCTGCGAAATGTTATTTGTACAGCCTATCACACAATTATAGAGTGTGTACAACTGGATTATACAGTCAAATATTGCCACCTCTGATTACAAATTGAATAATTGGAGCCTAAAACGGGGCATTACATCAGCTAATAAATCAAAAACAGTTGAAACAGTGGCTAAACTCTTATTCTTGTGATTTTGTGTCGACATAATCCTCCTAATTATCTACTTATGAACGAAAACGCACGCAAAATATGTGGTTTCATTTTGAAAAATAAAATGTAATTTCGAGATTAAAATGCTCATATAAAATCAAGAGAATAATTCAGAACGTTATATGTGGTAAAATGTATGGTAAAATATGTATGCTATGACATACTTGAATTAGAAATGTATGGGTAACATATTTATTGCAATAAAAGCTATAGTTGCTCTACATGTACCACTTTCATAATTTTGGGCAGAGTTTGAAACTTAGTTGGGCAGAGTTTGAAACAGTTGGAAGTCGCGTGGAGAGGAGTGCCCAAATAGGTAAAAAAAGGCCTCATCGCATTCAGGGGTAGGGTGAGAACGAATACAACTGAAGTCTCTACAGGGAGAGTATATCTGATTCAATGCTCATTATGGTTAAATATACAAGTAAGTAAGAGTGATGCATTAAGTGACGAGCGCGCAGCGCGGAGCCCTGCGCGATATTAACGTCGATACACTGGTCTCAACCTTAACTCGACGGGACTGCCATTAAAGTGATCGCCTATAGTCACATTGAGAAGGGAGAAACAATGTTATTTCTCTGAAAACCCACACGGCAACAGCGGGGTTCGAAACCGGGACGCATGAATTACTGGCGAGGCAGTCAGGCGCCCTAGCCATTGGGCTACGTCCCCTTCTCTATAAAGTGACATGTGTGAGGAGCGCGGGGCCCTGCGCGAAATTAACGTCGATACACTAGTTTTAACTCGAGGCCGCCATTAACGTGATCGCCTAGTCACATTGAGAAGGGATAAACGATGTGGCTTCTCAGAAAACCCCACATGGGAACAGCGGGGTTCAAATCGGAAACACATGCATGACTGGCGAGGCAGTCAAGCACACTAGCCATTGCGCCCACGTCCCCTTCTCTTAAGTGGCATGTGATCGAGGAGCGCGTAGCGCGGGACCCTGCGCAAAATTAACGTCGATACACTGGTCCCAACCTTAACTCGACGAGGCCGCCATTAACGTGATCGCCTAGTCACATTGAGAAGGGAGAAACAATGCTGTTTCTCAGAAAACCCCACACGGGAACAGTGGGGTTCGAAACCGGGACGCATGCATGACTGGCGAGGCAGTCAGGCGCTCTAGCCATTGCGCCACGTCCCCTTCTCTCAAGTGACATAACATAACTAATTCCCTTTTATACACCCCTCCTAATGAGCCGTGTTTGTTCATGCGTGTACGAGGCTACATTCTAGCCACCTGATGGGAGGTGTTATTAGGGCCTATACACAGTGTAAGCGTGATAACTGTGACAACACCATACTTGCCATACTGTCATTTCACGGCCAATTGCACTCGGATCAGTGATCAGACAGCTAGCAGGTTATAATTTATTAGATAGATTAAACAACAATGCCCAGCCGCAAATTGGTAGGAGGCCCCTTCTTGGTGTGAGGCTCACGCCCCCCCCCCCCCCCTGGATCCAGCCCTGATATAAATCAGAAAAACAGCCTCTGTCACGAGACATTGACAGTCGCACTACGAACAGCAGACATTCGCGTTGAAGCTCATTAGAGCATTTAACCCAGCATTAAAACAACAGCGGTAGGGCATACCGGGAGGCTATACCATGTGGGATTCAGAGAAACCTGAAGTTACTGAACTCCACATTGTCACACCATGGAGATAGTAAAGGAGGAGTTGCAACTTGAAAATCCAAAGGATGCGGTTTGTATAGGCTACCGCCAGTTCCCCTCCCTCATATGCACAGTGGTTTTTTTGTCTTAGTGGTGGGAGTTTAATGGTCGCAGCCTTTATTAGGCCTATAATAGGAGTGGGGAGATGCTTTCGTCTAGCAAGTCTGTGCTGAATCCAGATTCTGATGTGACTAACCTGACCTGATATATGTATCACGTGATTTAGACATACAAAGCATGGCTGTTGACTTGCCTGGTGAGCTTAGCCAATTTCATTTATGGCCGGGTCGAGGCCAAGGTTCTTAGGCACGTGACTTTCATGCCTGTGCTATTGAGGCCGGTGAATAATTTTCTGGGTCAAGCTATAGGAAATGCATCAGAGTGGAAATACAATACTGTGAACAACTCTTCATCCGGGGAAGTGACCTTTCAAAAATGCCTGAATTCGGGGATTACCCTATTTTCATCTAAAAATACCAACAAATCACAAACATTCGCCACTGGGCCGTACGAGAGGCTACGCCGTGTAGTGTGGTTCTGGGAACCAGCGTAGACTGTTGACATGACTAATAGACACCACGTGGGAGAAAATGGCCACAGCTTCAACTCCGTTTTTGAAGTGACGAATCAGTAGATTTTTCGCAATTCTGTTGCATTTTGTTTTATACTTATTCATTACATAAGATTATAACTTATAGCGAGCACATGGTTGAGCTTAGCTGAAATTATAGTAAGATATAGAATAATCTTTAGACTTGCCGATGATGTTGACAGCTAAGCTCAACCGTTGTCTTTCTTTTTACCCTGAGCATATGTTTATACCCACCCCCTTGGTCAAGCCTTCCGGCACACCGTCTTCGACGCTGGCCCAACATTGAAACAGCATTGGGTGAGTGCCCAGTGTTTGATGGGTTACCGCCAGTTGTTTTTTATAATTAGATTATTGCTGGTATAATAATACTAAATAATAATGATAATAATTTCACATTACAATCGAACTTGCCATTGTATACTAAAACGGGCACAGGATATTTAAAATATGCATCATAACTAAATAAAAAAAGTTTGAAGTAATCACGAGCGCATTCACATCCCGTGATGTTTCTACCCTTATAATTCAACCAAGGTTGTCCCAATATATCAGGTTTGACCATTAGGACAGTAAAGGTTGAAAATCACCAGAAGATGTAAGGAATAATACAACAACAATCCCAGTCAGCACGATATACTACCCAATGCTGGTTTAATGTTGGATCTCGCTACAACCGTGACAAATTCTGGATCATGACGTCCCACCCTCCTCCTCTCTATCATTGTAATGCGATATGTTTAAATGTGACAAATTTCAAAAATTGTATTATCGCTCACATTAATTAACAGACGTGTGTGTGTAGTTTTTAAGATAAATTTTGTGGGGGCATTTGTGTTCAGAGTGATCCCTAGACATTATTTCGGAAGTGCAATATTAGATTGGCAACCTGAAATATCGGTTAAATTTACTAATAAATCTAAGAAAATCAGAGTTTTCATTTCCTAAAAATCTAAGTGAGGGAAGGCAAGTGTTATTATTATAACGATGGCATTTAGCCATATAACCCGTATGGCATAACAGGACGCGAGCAATATCTATAGCACTGGTCCGCTTGAGCCATTGGTGCTATTGTCAACTGCATAGGTATTTGTCAACAACTTTTGGTGTTCTAGAATAGCATTATCCTTCACGACATTTTCCACAACAAAAAAGTTACTGCAACCAGATAAAATTATCTGTATTTCCCTAGTGTGTAGATTTCCGGGTCTTTCCTCTGCAGGGATTTTTTTATTTCCTGTTCTCTGTTTCTCCGTGTCCATGGGTAGGTAATTCTCTGTATTTCCCTAGTATATAGAATTCCCTGTCTTTTCTCTGCTGGGATTTTTTTAATTTCTATTTCTCCATGTCCATGGGTAGGAAATTTTCTGTATTTCCCTAGTATTTAGCAAATTAAATTCCTGTTTTCTTTTTCTCCGTGTCCATGGGTACGAAATTCTCTGTATTTCCCTAGTAGGCCTATATGGAATCCCCTGTCTTTCATCTTCAGGGATTTTTTTTTTAATTCCTCTTTTCTGTTTCTCCGTGTCCATGGTTGGGAAATTCTCTGTATTTCCCTAGTATATAGAATTCCCTGTCTTTTCTCTGCAGGGATTTTTTAAAATTCTGCTTCTCCGTGTCCATGGGTAGGAAATTATCTGTATTTCCCTAGTATATAGAATTCCCTCTCTTTTCTCTGCAGGGATTTTTCAAATTCCTGTTTTCTGTTTTTCCGTGTCCATGAGTAGGAAATTCTCTGTATTTCCCTAGTATAAAGAATTCCCTGTCTTTTCTCTGCTGGGATTTTTTTAATTTCTATTTCTCCATGTCCATGGGTGGGAAATTTTCTGTATTTCCCTAGTATTTAGCAAATTAAATTCCTGTTTTCTTTTTCTCCGTGTCCATGGGTACGAAATTCTCTGTATTTCCCTAGTAGGCCTATATGGAATCCCCTGTCTTTCATCTTCAGGGATTTTTTTTTAATTCCTCTTTTCTGTTTCTCCGTGTCCATGGTTGGGAAATTCTCTGTATTTCCCTAGTATATAGAATTCCCTGTCTTTTCTCTGCAGGGATTTTTTAAAATTCTGCTTCTCCGTGTCCATGGGTAGGAAATTATCTGTATTTCCCTAGTATATAGAATTCCCTCTCTTTTCTCTGCAGGGATTTTTCAAATTCCTGTTTTCTGTTTTTCCGTGTCCATGAGTAGGAAATTCTCTGTATTTCCCTAGTATAAAGAATTCCCTGTCTTTTCTCTGCAGTGATTTTTTTTAAATTCTTGTTTTCTGTTTCTCCGTGACAATGGGTAGGCCTACATGCTTTTTTGAAGATTTTTTAATGTAAATACAATCATTGCTACTATATATACTATATATATATAAATTACCACTCAATTTGGTGAATACGCCATTTTGAACAATGGCAGGCAATGATATGAATAACTACTGTAAATCCTAAATAATCCAGCTGTTCATTCCTAATAACTTTCTCTATTTCATACAGATGAATTTAAATATATTTGAAATGTTAGCCAAGACTGTTTTTATCAGTTTTGTATATTTTTTTTGCAATTTAAAGAAAGTCAACGTCCACATAGGGCTTACATCAGACAATTAGGCATACAATCTGATCGAGCTCCGTAATTATGATATGAGGTCGCAAGTTCACAAAATCAAGCATAAAAAGTTGAATGAGCTTTAATAGTTTAAATAGTATACATAAGGTATTCAGCAGGGAGGTGTAAAATTCAGGTCTGCTTCAGGACCTGCATATCTAAAAGTAATAATAGTGGTAAATTTATTAGTCGAGCATTTGCTCTACTTTTTCGGTCAATGTGGGTCTGAGTGGTTTTCTGTATGATAAATTCCACGGCAATAACTTAAATTGTGGAATTGGGAACATATCTAACTCTATGTGTGTGTTAAGAATAAGATTTTTCGTTGCATCACGAAGCCAGATTTTGAGATTTTGGCTCAGCTGATCAGATGAACACTGATATAAATGACGCATCAATTCCTATCTGTAATGTATCAAGGTCAGCCATAGCCTGAACACTGATATTGGGCCAGATACTGGTCTCCATATTACATTCTTGACATTCTTTCACTGGTAGAAATTCCTACTGGTTCACCTGGCCTATATACATTACGGAGATGTGAGGGTCACAGAGCTATTTCGAGCGATAATGCAAGTACAAGCGGTGATGCAGAGCATCACCTAGAAATGGTAAACCCAGCAAAAACGATACACCAAAACAATGTTGTTTTAATGATGGTCCAGCATCGACATTAAAAAACAGCATTATTTCAATGACACGTGTTTCCTGGAAATATTATAATTTGATTATTTATACATTAATAAACTACATAGTTTTTGCCGATTGTTGCCTAAACAAAATAGCCGTAGCTGCTATTTGTTTTTATTAAGTGTGTTATTTGTATAAGAATATAAGTCTATGTAAATAAGTAGTGGCTTGCGAAGTTGTAAAGTTTTGACTAGCACTTGACACTGACAGTCATGTGGGTCCTATTCTGTAGAACTCAATGACCTTGACCTCCTTTGTTTTCACCTAGCTGGCTAAAACAATGAAGTATGGGAGAGGGAGTCTTATATAATTTTCACAGAATACGGTATCAGTTTTTCTAGACTACTAGTATACATATTTTAATTTAGTTAAAAATACACGCATTCGCAGTTGTGATAAACCTCTTTTGACGGCTTAATGTGAAAGTTCCTCACCAGTGACAACTACTTAATTATTTATGTGGTTTTAAGGGCTTCAAGGGTGTTACAGGCTGGGTGGACAATCAGACAATTAAACAGTGACCGTTATACATCATTTCAATGTGCAATGATGGATGACTGTCGCTATCTGAGCCATAGTGGCTGTATGCATTATGTACACTTTTGCGCCGATATAAATGTACTGCAACGAACCAAATAAAAGCTTATTATAATGAAAACAAAAAAGTTGTATGCTTGCGAATGGTAATAGATATAATTATAATATAATTTCATTTCAACTATTTTAAGATGTATGATAATAACATTTTGTGTCAAAATAAATGATTAAAACACCTCTTTAAAAGCTACGCATCACTAACCGTACTTGTTTATATTGACAGTTTGAAAAATTAAGTCTGGGAATCCCTAAACTCAATCGGCCAATGGTACTTCAACCTTCAAGCCACACCTCCGAATTGTATCAAATTGAGGCTGGCCAATCACAACCTACAAACCAGAACCCCGTTTCTGGCCCAATATGTAATCACAGGGCCAGTGGTCAGGCTATGTCAGCCATGCGTGACACGTGACCTTAGCAATACACTTTGACCCTCAGTGCTTTGACCTGCCTCGTTAGCACATCAATACCGACCTGCCAGTACTGTATAGACAAGTGACCTAATATGATGCAAAGTTGTTTGAATGTTGGCCCGCCGTCTCTGACGTTGGCCCGACATTAAAACAACATCGGGTCAACGGCTCGTGTTTGCTGGGAAGTGCACCTGTCATTGATTGTTGGGCCAGCGTCGTAGGCGGTGTGCCAGCATTGAAACAACGCTGGCTGCATGTGATTGTCCAGCGGTATGCGCGTTTGCCTGTATGGTCAGTCTGTCCCAGAGGCATGTACACAACAACACTCAGCTGACACTAGGAGACGTTGAATCAATGTTGGTTCAACGTTTGTCCATAATCTACGACATTGGACCAACGTTGAGCCAACTTTGATTCAACGTCTTGTCTTTGCTAGCCTGCCAATACACATGTATGGGGCCTATATAATATGCCTATCGGCCACTCACTGCACAACAAAACAAACATTCACTCGATGTGGCATTAATGTTGGGCGAGCTTCATAGACGATGATCTAACATCAAACCAGCAAAAAAAACAACAATTCATTTGTAGTAAAAACTTAGGCCTAGGGCCTACTGGTGCCTACAGTCTGAATACGTTCTGAAAACTTTATAAACACCCCTCAGGCAATGCATAGCCTAATCCTGCTATGCTTGATGAATCTCATAGCCATATGCGAAGCCCCAGAAGTGACATTTAAATTAGGCTATTATTGTTTTCAACTCAACATCAAGTTATTAACTCACTAATTATATCGATAACTTTGCAATATCAATATATCTAGGCTTATGGAGTTGTGAGTTCTATTATAGTGGGTCTAATTATTGTTGTCCTGCAGTCTCACACTGTTATTACGCTGGTCTATAGCATTAAATCAACATTGACTCAACGACTGTGGCAGTGGAAGTAGTTAATCTGTCTCCTGACTCAGTTATTTCAATCTGAACACTACACACTGTAATCACATCTGAGCAAATAGCAGTAGGTCTATTAGCATGCAATGTGCCTAGGCTACTAAATTGTTTGCTAGACAAATTTTGTTGTACCTTCCCCTACCTGTCATTGACTGGGGTATGTCTAGTAACATATATGCCTATACCACCCAAACTGT
Source organism: Flabesymbios commensalis (assembly GCA_964017125.1). Taxonomy (NCBI): domain Eukaryota; kingdom Metazoa; phylum Annelida; class Polychaeta; order Terebellida; family Flabelligeridae; genus Flabesymbios; species Flabesymbios commensalis. The sequence goes on along the minus strand of OZ024916.1, from coordinate 38,081,577 downwards.
CAGGTTAATATAAACAGTTTCTGTTTAATAGATCGGCTTTGAATGATGAACTGCACCACAGTCCCAGACCCTGGTCCCAGCCCAGGGTCACACAGGGAGTAGCTAGCTGTGAAACGCAGTGACGTCACTCGGTGAAAACAAGGTTATGTAACACCCCTTCCCCCATACTTCATTCTGTAAAACGCAGTGACGTCACTCGGTGAAAACAAGGTTATATAAGAACCATCCCTCATACTTCATTGTATTAGCCAGCTCCGTGAAAACAAAGGAAGTCGAGGTCATTGAGTTTCACAGATTTGACCTATTTTCATTAGGGTAGGTCCATCCGATTATCCCAAATAGACCGGATATAGGCCTACTAATAAACACAGAGACACAGTTGAGGGGGGGGGCGTATTTATCAGGAGTTCATTATGTGCACTGAAATCAATGTGCAGTCTATCAATACAGGTGTCGACTTGAGGTGTAAAAAATAGATGTGACAGATCAAGGCTAACCCTTTGCACTCTATGGCTCGTTTCACCGGGAATTCACTACATTACACATGCAACGCATGACCACCACCCACCCACCCCCTCCCAGACTAAACATTGAAAACAACATTGAGCTGACAACAGTCAGACACGAGATACAGCATAGCTACTGTCGGACTCAACACCTCATTTAGACCAATATATTTGTTGCTTCATTGTGAAACAGCTGCATCTTAGTTTTCCTTAACCCTTTAATCGCCAAATTATTAAATCTGAATTTTCACCGACTTGAAGTTGTGTTTCGCTGACGCGATCCACAACTTCAAGTGAGTGAAAATTATTCATATTTGACAAAATGGAGGTCAACTTCTTTTCAAATGTTGCTGGTTGATGTCACATTTTATTTTTAACAAATGTGTTACTTAAAGTGCTAATAAAAAATGAAAACCCAAATATATGTAACACCGGCGGTTAAAGGGCTAAAACAATGACCCTGAAGCCCGGCACAAGCTCTACTTCAGTGCCGTCAGGATCTAGTTAATATATCAATCACACATTATGTAAGCCAAATTATTTCCGCAGGCACAGCTTAAATTATATATATTTTAACACAAAACCACCAGAGGTTGAACAAATGTATTTTAATAAAGAATGTATGGCCCAAAAATGAAATGATTTATACCAGATACCACACTGTCACAATCAAACGATTTCGGTGTTTGTTATTAATCGGTTGTTTGTTGTAACAAAAAAATGTGTACTTCCCAGAAAACACAAAACATCTGTATAACATTTATATAACGTCGGCCAAACGTCTTCGACGCTCGTCCAATATTGTATAAATGTTATCCAAAGTTTTTGTGTTAGCTGGGTTATTGGTAGTGTAGGCCCACTGCAGAATAAAAGAAAAGAATGCACCTAGAGGTTTGAGACAATTATGACACTTCATTATTTTTTCCTGAACATTGGACATTGAACCTGTAATGTCATTCCCGGACACTTCATTATTTTTTCCTGAACATTGGACATTGAACTAACCAATCAGAGAAATGGTGTCAGTGATCAAATTAAAGATTATTGCACGCTGTTTTTAACGGTGGTGTAATCCCTGATATCAGAAATTTGAAAAAAAGCTGAGAACTTGGTCGAGCTTCCGCTTCACATCGATCCTCACACCTGTATTTTAGTTGAAGTGGGCCTACATGTTTTTATGATAGCACGCTCCCTCGGAGCTTTGGTAATTATAATTAGGCCGCTATACCTATTAGGAGCCATTAATATTCATATTCATTTAAAAATCTGATCACTTGGTGGCGCTTAGTACCGATAAACAATCACAACTTACAGAAAAGCATAGGCCTGAGCAGTATATGAAAAACATGCACCATCAAATGTTTGTTGCCATCTACGAAGAAAGTTAGCATGGATCAATTAAATCACTGCTCACTAAAAACGAGAACAAAAACATACAACAGTTTGTATTGAAGGAATAAAATATGCACAATGAGAAAAAATAACAAATACAACTATATATGCAGCAATAAATAAAAGATGCATTTCAGAAGCAATGAATGTCGAAGGTCTATTTAATAAAAAGGTTGTTCAGAGGAGTCCCATAGAGGTGAGCATACTGTACAGTAGCCTACTCTAGTACAACCATGTACAGCATGAAGTTTATTACATCTACACGAT